>JBBBDQ010000314.1:0-535000 GCA_037127315.1 Ascarosepion bandense | reverse complement strand
TTTCCCTGAGGATTGCCGCCCAACAAGTATCCTCCAATCTTAGGGATAACCCGTTCCAAATTTTCTCCTTTACTCTTAGGAATTACCCGCCAATATTTATCCTCTACACTAAGGGATCACCCTTCCCAATATTTATCCTTTACCCTTAAGGATTTTCACCCAATATTTATCCACTAATATTAGGGATCATCTTTTCAAATATTTATCCTTTACTCTTAGGGATTGCTGCCTAATATTTATCCTCTAATCTTAGGGATCATACTTCCCAATATTTATACTTTTCCCTTAGGGATTTCCCCACAATATTTATTCTTTAATATTAGGGATCACCCTTCCCAATATTTATCCTTTGCTCTTAGGGATTGCCGCCTAATATTTATCCTCTATTCTTAGGGATCACCAAACTCAATATTTATTTATCCTTTACCCTTTGCTCGCCAATATTTATCCTCTTATCTTAGGGATTATTTTTCCCAATATTCATCCTTTACTCTGAGGGATTGCCCCCCCCCCACACCAATATTATCTAATCTTAGGAATTGTCACCACACAAAAACATTCAGCAATTTTTTTATCGTATCACCCCGAGCAAGGCCGTAATGCCACTGATTTGCAGGGGGCTACATAAGAGTAAAAAGATTAAGTAGAAGAGAGTGAAGAGGAAGACGAACCAGTTAGAAAGGAGCAAGAGAAGGATGGGAATACAGGTGTGATGACAGTTGCAAAGGTGGAGAGAAAGGAAAAGATATACGGGGTGGTGAAAGAACTAGAGTCAAGTGGTTAATAGATGAGTATTGACATTGCATTTAAATTCCTGGAGGTTGTAGCTGTCAGGCAAGCAAGAATATAAAAGCGAGTTCCACAGGCGGGAAGTGCGAGAGAAGAAGCTGAAGGAGTAGAAGTGTCGTCTGCATTTGGTTAATCTAACTGTGAATGGGTGGGACCCAGTTGCCAATCTGGTTGCACGAGTAAACACCTGTTGCAGAAGCACCAGTGACTTAAGTTCGTTGGAGCAGAAGCAATGTGGTGAAGTGCAATGAGATGTGTTTTCTTTATTTTGCCACCATGTCTTTTTAATTTATAAGAGCTAATATATAACGTCTGACGATGCCGAAAGGTTGAAACCACAGTAGCGTAATCGGCTGATCCTCCCATTTCAGTCAGTTAAAGTGCCATACGTGATACACGCTTGGGCGATCATGTCTCGAAAGAGACATGACTGACTGGGCAGGAGATTATCCCGCAGTAGGTTGCCATTGCTTTCTGCGGTAGACTGGTTGCCGACCAAGGCTATAGAACCCAATCTGTCCTGCTATTTAACCCATAACTGGAAGGAAGAGACGGGTTAATACCTTTCCCAAGGGTATTTGCGCGTAAGTGAATACAATGGATTCAACTGGAATTCGAACTCGGCTCCCCGGTGTCTCTTTCCAAGCCGATATCTACTGTACCACCCATTTAGAATATTTAAAATCTCTAAATGTTAAATTTTTCTTTAAATATGTATGGAATACTTTTGTATACAATTGTTTACTAGTCTAATTGGACCCAGACCAATGATTAATAAGTATATATACGTATATACAATGACGATTGTGAAACTCTGATAGGGAGAGGGCAATTAAGAGCCGACATTTTTCTTAGGATTAGGGGTCAAACACAAGTAGCGTCTTCATTTTCACACTGCACCACTATCATATATACAACTTAGGAATGAATTTGTGAATAAGTATGTTACTTCACTAAATTAAATAACTTTTCATTCTTCTTAATAGAGTTCTAATCTATTATTGCCCTCTTTTCCACTCTCTGCATACTTCTTAGACATAGAAATCCGGCGTCTGGTAATTCGGTGCCGATTGCCTTCAGTAGATTAGAGAAAATTACTGACCAATTCTTTCACTCGGCCATAAATCACTAACTGTCTGTGTATTGGAAACAATATTTATAATTAACGTCTTCCTTGCTGAAAATATGACTATTAAGTCTCTTTTCTTTCTTAACAACGTGTCTATTTCTATCTATTTGGTTGTTTTATTTTGTTTGTGTTTCTTTCAAACTGGACTCTGTATGTATCCTTGAAAAGCTAAACGAAAAAAAAAAAAACGCAAAGGGAAAAGTGCTGAATTTTCAAATCCTATCAAAAGAGACTGATCAGTGTCACAAATTGTTGAAGCTTATAAAAGTGGCAGAACCAACTAAGGAGCTAGCCAAAATTTTGGAGAGGGGGCTTTAGCTCTCAATGGGCACTCCCTTAGAATCGCTGTATATATATATATATATATATAGTACGAAAGTACAAAAGCTTTGGTCACTTCATATATAATTTTAGTTCCGAAAAGAAAAATATATATATATACGAACACATGAAAAATTAGATAAAAAACTTAGTGATGATACCCTGTCTGTCATTTTGGCTGCATTTGATTGTTTGACTGTTAAAAGGTGGGACCTTGTTGCCAGTCTGGTTGCTCGAGTAAATTCATGTAGAGGGAGCACCAGAGAGCTAAGCTCCTCGGAGCAGAAGCCATGAAAATATTTGTAGAAGAAACAGATCGTTGATGAAGAAATATCTACTTGGGATTTGATTACATCAGTTGATGAAGAGTTATTACTTGTATTGTGATATGTGTATGTATTCTCATTCGGGACAGATTATTTAAGAAAGACGATCTAGGTATTGTAATTGAAGACAATGAAGCAGGGTAAACTGCGGGTAACCTACTTAAGAAGATTGTTTGAACGAATGATAAAACAGATGCAAAACGGAATGGAAAAGAGTAAAATTTACTTGAAGCAACAGAAATGTGGTTCTACAGAAGAATGCTAGAAAGAAGCAAATTTCCAGGACACATAAAGCAAAACGGCTTGGAAATCTTTTCACTCACAGAACATATAGTAGGCAAGAGAGACAAAGAAAAACAACGCATAATCAAACTTGCTTGCGTAAAGAGATAGCAAAACATTTTTTTAAATTCTAAGAGCTATAAAGGACAGGATATTGTGAAGAGTCATAATCGTCAACGTCCTGAAGTGACATAGAAGAAATTATAGGATGTCTGAATAAAGACAAGGAAGGATAATAATATGTCAAAAGTTACAGTCACAAAAAAGGAAGCTGCAGAGAGTCATGATCTCAGACTCTCTGAAGAGATAAAGCACATAAAAGAAAACTTACAGAAAATATTAACGGCAAACGAAGCAGGGAGGAAATATCTTAACGAGTTTACCCGAACAGAGTACAAACGAATGGTAAAGATTCAAATGTTAAAGGCAGGAAGTTGTGGAGAGCCAAGATGACACACGTTCTGAATATACATGTCAGATAAAAATATTCTGTAATATTCCTGTGTTATATTTTTCTTCCGATTAATTTTATAAAATTATGATTTTCTCATACCCCAATCCTGTCAATAATTTTCTTATACTCTCATCCTGAAAACTCCCATCTTCTTTAATGTCTCTTTCTAACCTTAATTTTATCGCCTTTTTTTTTAATGTGGTAAGCATATCTGTTAGTCAAAGCTCTATCCCATTTCAGACACGCGTAAACATAATCGCTAAAGTGCACTTACAAGTCGAAATTTATGTTTTGCTTCCACTAAGCTAAAAAGCAATTTTTCATCCAGAACGAGGCACTATCTGACGCATGCTCAATGAGATGCATATCGCGAGTGTCCACTTTTCCTACTTTTTGATTTACCGCCATTCACTCATTATTTCCTTCTTTTTTTCCTTCCTTCTTCATTAAGATCTTTATCACATAATATTTTGATCCCATGTCAAACAAGCATAAAAAAGCCGAAAGTACCGATATTACTAAACATCACCCAAGAAGCAAAACTTTCTGTATTAATTCACTTGCCATCATCCAACGCAGATTGCCAAATTTAAGATGATAATGCAAAAGAGACGACGCGTGAAAAAAGAATTGTTTGGTAAGTGAAAACATTCAGTGAAATATGGAAAAGGAGTGAGTTACAAAAAAAATTAACTCAAATAATATACGCACATATTTATGTTACACAGTTTTAACAAGTTTTACAAGTAGACGAATACGCCGTCTGCTTAGTTCCTACAAAATAAATTTGTTGTGGGTGCTAAATCAAATGTTAAAAACCATAGCTGAAGTTTTAAAGATTTCGTTTTTTTTTGTTTTTTTTAGCTGAGGGCGGTGGGGGGTTCTACTCGTCTAATGAAATAAATATTTTTAGATGTTTCCCTACTATTTAGAGGCTCATCCCTTGTTCCCTGTTTAAAATGTGGTTTCCGGCTTTCTCTTTTCCAATCTTTTCACGTTTCTCTTTTTTCTTATTTTTTTTTTCAATTGGAATAGAGGCTCATCCCTTGTTCCCTGTTTAGGATGTGGTTTCCGGCTTTCTCTTTTCCAATCTTTTCACTCTTACATAGCCCCCTGCACATCAGTGGTGTTACCGCCTTGCTCGGGGTGATATGATTAAAAAAAACTATTAAAATTCGTTTTATCAAACGATAAAAAAGATCAGGAATTTTAAAACTTAACGCCTGACTTTTAACATCTGATTTAGCCCCTCGACTTTTGTATTTTATTTTAAATCCTACTGTAAAGTATTAAGTGAAAGAAAGAAGAAAGGACTATCAACTGTAAGAAGAGAGAATATATAATCGACAGAAAGAGAAAAAGCTGAATACGCGAACTACGAATTGTAGATATCACAACCAAACAAATTTATATATCTGGGAAGTATTTTGATTTAATTTGTGTGTTTAACGGCACTTCAAAACGTCATGAGTCATTCAATGCGAACATTTAATGTTTTTGGAGCTTTTAAGTAATAAAAATATGATATATGTTATTCTGCTTTCACATGTGAATACATGGTAGATGATACTCAGCTTTTATGTACATACCTGTTTGTTTTGAACATAATTACTCGAGGCAGGGATATATGAGCTTTATGTTTGCAGTTTTCCTGATGTTATATTTTGGAATACAGTTTGATCTAAGAAATTGTAGGGTATTATATGGATTGATGCAATGACCGCAGAGAATAATGGGTCTAATGGTGCACGGAGAATGACGAGATAATAACTAACACCTGGTTCCAAGAGCAAAGACGATTATGGACATGCAGAAGTCCAGGAGGAGAACCGAAAAACCAAACTGACTATATGATTATCAACAAGAGATTCAAGAACGCAGTCCTTCACTGCAAAATCTATCCAAGTGCTGACTGCGGAGGAGACCACCTGTCAGTTATATGTAAACTAAGTACAAAACTACGAAGATTAAAGAAACCTAACGCAGCACCCAGACTGCAATACAAGGGACTTATGAGCGATCAGAACCTGCAGGAAACATACATGTACAGCATGAAAAAGAAATACAACGAACAAATTAGAAACGGAAGCAAAGAATGGGACGCACTAAGAGAAGCTCTAGTGAGATAAGCAAATGAAATCATCCCAAAGGAAAAAACAGACAGAAGAAAAATGAGCGGATGATTGAAGAGATTCTTGACCTGATGCAAAGAAGACAGAAAACAATGCCAAGACATGGAATGAAATACAGGAAACTACACAGGGAAATAAGAAGCAAATGCAGACAGGCTTAAGAAAGATGGCTTAACAACAAATAAATAGAGATACTGAGCACAAAAAAAAGGAAATATACATAAAAAATATAAGAACTAACAGCACAAAAGATATGCTCAGCAACAGGGTGTATAAAATCAAAGGATGGAATGCTCATATTCGAGAAAGAAAAATACTTCAGCGATGTGACGAGTATATCGGAGATATCTTTCACCACAGGAAAGAGCAACCGGCAATACAGAAAAATACCTACGGACCAGAAATATTAAAAACCGAAGTGGAAGCTGTACGGGTCAAATTGAACAGAAACAAAGCATCATCACCAGACGGTATTGTATTAAAGATGCTGAACAGTCTTAGACGATTTTGGCGTAGACAGAATCAGAGAAATAGTAAACGAAATCTACAACAGTGGCGATATACTGCATGACCTAAGCAGATCAATTTTCATAGCACTCTCTAGAAGCCAGTTGCAAAGGAATTTGAAATCCACTGAACAATCGGCTTAATGAGCCACATAACAAAACTCACCATCCGGATTCTGATGGTACAGCAGAATCGATCCAGAGATAAGACAAGAACAGTGTGTCTTCTTTAATGATACCGGAATGCTATATTCATGCTCAAAACGCTATCCGAAAGTTTGTTTGTTTGTTTCGAGGTTTAACGGCCTATCAATCCTTCTGGGATCATTTAAGGTCATAACCAATGATTTGGGGTAAGGTTTATTTTACAACATTTTTCTTTTCGTGCATCAAGATTCATTGGGATTTGTTTTTAAGGGCAGAGTCCCCAAGTCTTACCCTTGTTATTTAACCCATAACTGTGGGGAAGGGACGGATTAATACCTTTCCCAGTCTTACCCTTGTTATTTAACCCATAACTGTGGGGAAGGGACGGATTAATACCTTTCCCAAGGGTACCAGTGCTTAAGTGAATGCAGGGTATTCAACTGGAATTCGAAATCGGCTCACCGATTTTTCTTTCCGAGCCAATATCCACTGCACCACAACCTACATCCATCACTATACGCTTACAGCACCTGGTATTCCCAAACGGTCACCCATCTAAGTACTGACCAGGCTCAACGTTGCTTAACTTCGGTGATTGAGTGAGAACCGGTATATTCAACGTGATAGGCCCCTATCCGAAAGAGCAATACAAATGCAGAAAGACCTGAATTTGTGCTTTATAGACCACGCAAAGACATTTGACAAAGTACGCCACAAAGACTTGCTCGGCAATCTCGGCATTTTCAGATAATCAAGAACCTATATTGACAACAAACCACCCACATACGGACAGGAAAATAAATTCAGCAGGTATACAACATAGAAAGGGGCGTAAAAAACGATGTGTTTTCCCACCGGGTCTATTCAACCTGTCAGTTAAGCACCATACGATATAAACGCTTTGGGCGATCATGTCTCGAAAGAGACATAACTGACTGCGCAGAAGATTATCCCGCAGTCAGTTAGTCAGTTAAGTGCCATGCGCGATACACGCTTTGGGCGATCATGTCTCGAAAGAGACATGACTGACTGGGCAGAAGATTATCCCGCAGTAGGTTGCCATTGCTTTCTGCGGTAGACTGGTTGCCGGCCAAGGCAATCTGTCCTATTATTTTACCCATAACTGGAGGGAAGAGACGGATTAATACCTTTCCCAAGGGTATTTGCGCGTAAGTGAATGCAAGGAACTCAACTGGAATTCGAACTCGGCTCCTCGATTTCTCGTTCCACTGCGCCACAACGCACATCCCGCAGTAGGTTGCCATTACTTTCTGCGGTAGATGGTTGCTAGCTAAAGCTATAGAACCTAATCTGTCCTATTATTTAACCCATAATTGGAGGGAAGAGACGGATTAATATCTTTCCCAAGGCTATTTGTGTGTAAGTGAATGCAAAGAGTTTAACTGGAATTCGAACACGGCTCCCCAATTTATCGTTCCGTGTCGATATCCACTGCACCACAACGCACATTCAACTTGTACAGCAACAAAAATACAAATCTGTGAGAGATAAAGTCCTTGCCAGTATTCGTCATAGACGGCCACAATTTCAACAATATAAGATACGCAGATGACACAGTGCTTATAGCAGGCAAGGAAAGGAAAATACAGGACCTCTTACAGAAAGGTATCAAGGGAAAACGAAAAGAAAATACTGGGCATAAACTTCAAAAAAACTAAATTTATGGTCATCGGCAAAAGAAGACTCTAAAATACTAACTACAGTTCGGAGAAACTAAAATAAAACAAATAATAAAAAAATTACCTGGGAAGCGTTCTGACAGAGGATGAAAAGTGTGACACTGAGATCCGAAGATGCATTTGTATGGCCAAGGACGCATTTCAAAAGTTAACCAAAGTAATGAGACACAGGAAAATCTTTTTGTAAACAAAGAAAAGAATGCTGGACTGTTATGTGATACCTGTCCTGTATGGTAGCGAATGTTAAACGATCTCTTTGAAGATAAAGGAAAAGCTCGAGGCAGCAGAAATATGGTCCTATGGATGCTGAGGATACTAAGAACCGAGCATGTGAGTAAAGACGAGGTGTTGGAAAGAATGCAAATGAGGAGAAAACTTATATTTAACATCAGGAAGAGGCAGCTGAAGTTCCTGGGACATGTAATGACGAAGGAGGGTCTGAAAAATCTAATACTCACATGACGTATAAAGGGAAAGAGAGACTGAGGAAAGCAGTGCGAGTCATATTTGATAGGCTTGAGGAAATGGATGGTGAAGCGGGGTTTGGGAGAGATACCAAGAGGAAAAATATAAAGTGTGTCAAGTGAGAGGGGAAAGTGGAAATCCCTGATCGCCTACCTCCTGAAAGGACACGGTACATGAAAAAGAAGAAATTTGTGTATTTGTCTATACTTCTGAGATGAGGTTGCACTTACATTATTTACATTGTTCGGACTGTTGTCCCCATCTTTATTGCAACGTTTACGACGTTTCGGTCGTTGTACGCTCCGGCCTTCTTCAGGTGCTAAGAATTTCGAACCGAAATAAAAGATGCAATCCGAACAATGTAAAATAATATATGAGACCTTCCTAGTCCTTTCAATAGCGTTGGATGACTTGATGCCAGTGAGAAATACAATTGACCCATTGGTATATACCTGCCGAGAGGAAATGGTAATAATTGTAAGTAGAAAGCGGTCAATTATGTGGACAGGAGATTTACGAATATTCAAATGATGCCGGCTGTCCGTGACTGCTGTCAGGATTTCATTTGCTGACTTTTAAAACAAGAAAACTGCTTTTAATTGAAAGAATGATTCGACAAAATATTGCTTAAATTTCTTTGCTTCCACTCAATTCGGTATTATGTTGTGTTAAATTAAATTTAGTACATATTTTAAAGAAAAAAAGCCTGCACATAAATAAACATATCAAAGAAACGAAAATTGTAAAGAAAGAAAGAAAGAGAAAACTGCAAAGATAGAGAAGAAAAAATAATGACTAAAAAAAAAGAAAAAATGAAAGATTGAAAACTACACAGAAAGAAAGAAAAACTACAAAAATTATTACAAAAAAAGAATGATGAAGGAATAAAAAGAAATGGTTACCAAGAAAGAATGAATAAGTTACTGAATTAATGAATGACTACATCGAAAGAATGAATGAAAAATTACAAAAAAGAAAGAAGAAATACAAAAAATGGTTACGAAGAAAGAAATGGATTAATGAATGACTGCGAAGAAAGAAAGAATAACTACAAAAAAGTGATTATAAAGAAAGAGAAGAAGAAATAATGAATGGCTCCGAATAAATGAATAAATAAATACTACAATGAAAGAAAGAGGAAAAGACTACAAAGAAAAAATACAGAAAGACTGCAAAGAAAGAAAGAATGACTACAAAGGAAGAAATAAGAAAGATTCCCCCCCCCAAAAAAAAGGAAGAATGAATGACAAAGAAATAAAGAAAAACTATAAAGAATGAAAACGATTAACAAGAAAAAAGAAAAACAACAAAAAATAAAAAAATAAGTGCTACAAAGAAAGAAAGAAAGAAAGAAAGAAAGAAAGAATGACTGCAAATGAAAAAGGATTACAAAAAAAGAAAGGAAGAATGAATGACTTCAAAGAAAGAAAAAACTACAAAGAAAAAAGTGATTAAAAAGAAAAAAAGAGAGCCTACAAAAAAAGAAAAAAGAAAGACCACAAAGAAAGAAAGAAAGAAAGAAAGAAAGAAAGGCTACAAAGGAAAAAAGAAAGATTACAAGAAAAGAAAAAGAAAGACTACAAAAAAAAGAAAAAAACTACAAGGAAAGAAAGAAAGAATAAATGACTACAAAGAAAAAAAGAAAGAGTGCAAAGAAAGAAAAAAGGAAGACAACAAAGTAAGAATGGAAGAATGAATGAATATAAAGAAGGAAAAAAGAAAGACTACAAAGAAAGGGGAAAAGAACGAATGACTACAAAGAAAAAATGACTACAAAGAAAGAAAGAAAGAAAGAAAGAAAGAAAGAAAGAAAGAAAGAAAAAAAGACGTGGAACAGTCGACAAAGAAAGAAAGAAAGAAAAAAAAGAAAGAAAGAAAAAAAGAAAAACTACAAAGAAAGAAAAAAGAAAAACTAGAAAGAAAATCTATGACTACAAAAGTCCGTAAATAAAGAAAAACAAGTGCGAGTGCAGATTAGGTTTTAGAATGAGAATTATGTATTGTCCACATGTATGAACGCATGAATCGCACAGGTACACGCATTCGTTGTATATGTGTGTTTTTGTGTGTGTGCATGTATGTGTGCGTGCGTGTATGTATGTGTGTGTGTGTGCACGTTCTTTTATCTGCGTGCTTCAGATGAAGACTGATAAGCGATAAGAAAACCGAGCCAAGCAACCCGCCACCAAGCAGCCGCTATGTAAGAACTCATGTTATTTTGTTGTGTGTTTCGAACAACCTATTGCACTAAATGAAAGACATTTCCTTTGACAATAACACTAAATTACAGCGATAGATAGATAGATAGATAGATAGATAGATAGATGAGAGAGAGGGGGGGGGGAGAGAGAGAGAGAGAGAGAGAGAGAGAGAGAGAGAGAGAAGAGGGGACGAAACTACTCGTTGAATGAGGATAAATCAGGAACAAACGTTTTCCACATCAAGACAATGTCACGGAAGTCCGACTAAAATAGTTTGGCCATTATAAATGAATTATTGAACAAAATAGCAAAGAGGCTTTACATTATTCTGAAAGCTTTTTAATGACAATAGAATTATAGACCTCGGTTTATGGCACATCGACACCTGCAATTTTTATATCTCAGCATCTTCATGATAGAGCTACCTGCTGGTTATAGCTCGAGATCAAACGATTGCAAGTCACCTTATATCTTTAATACTTTTGTAGCTGTCGTTTGATCTACAAACAGCATATTTTGCTGGATATGGAACCAAATTACCCACTGTCAACAACCAGTGGACACTGGGGCACATTTCTATTATTAATGTTTTTAATCATTTCACCCCTAGCAAGGCGGGAATGCCACTAGTACGCAGGGGGTTACAGAGAGTGGAACTGAGAGAAAAGACTGGGTATATGGTATACTGAAGAAAGCATAATGGATGAACGAGAAGATAAAAGCTGGCGATTGACGTTGCATTTAAATTTTTGGAGACTGTACACCCTTGTGCAGTTGAATTGAAACATCTGTTGAGTTTCCTTTCTTTCACCTTACGGCCAGTTTTAGACCCACTAAAGTTTCAGGGAGTAATCGATTGCTAATTTTTCCTCAGATTTGCAGTAATGTACAGCAATATGAATCTATTTGCAGTAACGTGCAGCAATATGAATCTATTTTCGAGGTACATGATGAAATTTGTTTGGTCATTAAAAATATTGCGTCATCGGTGATTGCATCAGATTTTTATCACACCCAGACATTATTGTCTCAACTATCGATTATTTGTCCTACGGCCATTGTCTGCAATGGACGTTACTCTAAGGAAGCGTAAAAAAATTCTAACGCTAAACGATAACACTGGCAAGCCTTACAGAGAGATTGTGAATATTTTTGGTGTTAGCCGTTCAACTGTCAGTCATGCCATCAAGGCAAAGAAACAAACTGGATTCATCAATCCAAAACGTAATGGAAAATGTGGTCAGAAGAGAAAAACAACGCCAAGAGACGACGTATACGTGATCAGAGAAAGTGTGAAAGATTCCAGGAAGACATTATTCGTTTTGTTTGAATTAATTTGCACAAGGGTGTAGTTATCAGGGAAGTAAGCAAACGGAAGGGAGTTCCACAGGCGGGAAATATGTCAAAAATATGTTAAAAGAAACTGTTTCTATTATGATTCTACAATTCTGAAGCTATACAAATAAACCCTGGTCGGTCTTCTGTAAGGGTCCAATTTTGACAGTGACTCCTAAATCTTCTCCAGCTATTTTAGAAGTTCAGTATTTATTGTACCCCAAACCCAAACAACACAAGGGATGACTTTTATCCTCTTTACTGACCTTAATTTTTATACTTCCCATTTTAAACTATCACGCCTTTCATGCTTTCTTTGTCGACTGTTCCACGTCTTCCCTAATTTCCAAATGATCTACTCTTTTTCTCTGGTTCATCACGATGCATCCTAGTGCTCCGATAACGAATGACAGGACTGTCAACTTCATACTTCCCAAGTTCCTTTGTTAGCTAGCGAGTTCCAGATACGTATCCATCTTTGCACATTATTTTTCAGATCTGCACTTTGGTTTGCCAGAATGGAACCAAAATACCAGCTATTCACAACGAGTGGACTGAGGCTATACATTTTTATCATGATTCAACAACCCTATGGAATATACATGCAATTTTAAGGAGTGCAGTTTCGGTGGATATTTTGGTATTGCAAATAAAATATTGTAAAAATATGTAAAACAATTTTTTTATTTTTGATTGTTGTGGTGCAGTGGATATCGGCTCAAAACGAGAACTCAGTGTGCCGAGTTCGAATTCCAGTAGAATGCTTGCATTCACTTACGCGCAAATATTCTTGGGAAGGTATTAATTCATCTCTTCTTCCTCCAGCTATGGGTTAAATAACAGAACAGATTGGGTTCTACAGCCTTACTTAGCATCAAGTCTATCACAACAAGAAATGGCAACCTACTGTGGGAAAATCTTCTGCCTTATCAGTCATGGAGAGAAAGAGACATGATGATCGCCAAAGTGTGTATCACATATGGCACTAAAATGACTAACTGACGTCAATCGTCATCTTCTGTGTTCTTGAACCCGGTTCTTTTATTATCCTCTCTCAGTTTCTTTCTTATTCTTTATTACCATCTTAAAAGTATCCATTCACCTTGAGTGGTTCTCGAGCCTGATATTAGGGTACCTTTAGTAATTGTAAAAAAACATTCTTATCAGAACTTATTGTGGTGCAGTAGATATCGGCTTGGAACAAGAAAACGGGGAGGTGAGTTCGAATTTCAATTAAATTTCTTGCATTCACTTACGCACAAATACCCTTGAGAAAGGTATTAATCCGTCTCTTCTCTCTAGTTATGAGTTAAATAACAATTAACAATAGGGGTAATGGGAACCTTCTGCGGGATAATCCTTTGTCCAGTCAGGTCTCTTTCGCGATATGATCGGCCAAGCGTGTATCACGTATGGCACTTAACTAACAGACTGATGTAGGTTCCCTAAGAGGAATTATAGAAACATTTGCAAGAAACAGTAAACTAGGTACCAGGGACTGAAACTACATCATTTGCCTGAACTAGGCATCTTGTAGAGTTTAGTATAATATCCCAGTTTCCACGTATGCCATAATGAATGTTACAAAACAAGTAAATTTTAATGTGGATGTCCTGGTAATGGTTGGCTGGTTGATTTGATTTTGTTTAGCGGCATATGAATCTCTGGGGTTATTTAATATCGAAATGTAAATATTTCGTACATAATTTTATACTTTCAGAGATTTTCTTTTACAAGATATAGTTTGTAGATGACAAAATGTATTGTTGGTAATTTTGTTATAAAAACGTATCTCTGGTAATTTTGCTATAAAATATATTACTGACATTTGTTTGTAGGGTCAAGGTGGATCTGAGAACAACAACAATTAAGAGATGGTTTCACGTTCCTTAAAATCCCCAATCTTCCGATCAGAGGCCTTACTTCTGAGTATAGTTTGCCGTTCTACCCAGGGCGAAATGATAATCGTAATATTAGCTGTTTCTTTATAAGGAAACTTTCGGCATTAGTTGACTGTACTGCCAGTACTACTGTTTGTTGAAATTCGTAATATCTTTCTATTACTACGCTATTCTTTTCTTTTTTTTTTTTTTAATCATTTCACCCCGAGCAAGGCGGAAACGCCACTGATGTGCAGGGGGCTACATAAATGTAAAAAGATTAATTAGAAAAGAGTGAGGAGTACAACCTAGTTAGAAAGGAACAATAGAAAGCTGAGAAAGCAGGTGCGATGACAGATACATAGGTGGAGAGAAAGGGAAGGTTAGACAGGGGTGGGGAGAGAGCTAGAGTCCAGTGTTTAGTAGATGAGTATTGACTTTGCATTTAAATTTCTGGAGATTGTAACCGTCAGGAAAGCAAGAATACGGGAGCGAGTTCACAGGCGGGAAGTGCGAGAGAAGAAGCTGCAGGAGTAGAATTGCCATCTGCATTTGGCTAACCTGACTGTGAATGGGTGGGACCCAGTTACCAGTCAGGTTTCTCATGTCCACTGTTATAGCTCTTTCCAGTACTTATAAGAGTTTCCTTCCTGGCCTTTTAATTGAAGTAGTGTAGAACGTAAACAACTTGATGATGCCATTTTTTTTTTCAAGTAGCCATTTTGGTTTTTGTCGCTGTTAAAAATACTCAAATGATATAGTTTCTGTTATTTGGTACAATCCTTTGTTGCTAAACTTTAGTGTTAATCTATGAGATTTGAAGTTTTATTGCCCTCTTTAAAACTTATAACATTGTGTATGAGTAAAAGTTTGTAACGTTGTAACAATATTTATCTATTTGTATTTAAACTTACTTTATCACGTATGTACCATTTTGTTCCATGTTGCAATATCCTGTATCTTGTGCATTGGGTGACTTTTAATCAGCGTTTCGATGTGCGTTGTGGTGCAGTGGATATCGGCTCGGAACGAGAAATCGGAGAGCAGAGTTCGAATTCCAGTTGAATTCATCGCATTCACTTACTAGCAAATACTCTTGGGAAAAGTATCAATCAGTCTCTTCCCTCCAGTTATGGGTTAAATAACAGAACAGATGGGATTCTATAGCCTTGGTTGGCGACCAGTCTACCGCAGAAAATAATGGCAACCTACTTCGGGATAATCTTCTTCCCAGTCAGTCATGTCTCTTTCGAGACATGATCGCCCAAGCGTGTATCACGTATGGCACTTAACTGACTGACTTATCATCGTAGTCAGGGAACATCTTTGGTCTTCTAGATCAAAGTTTCTACGTCTGAACCTACAGAATCCCTTTACGAACAATATTCTCAGCTTTGGCATCATCCCCATAAATGCACTTAACATTTTCGTTTTATGTTTGTATAGTGTTTTAACCTTTCTGCAATTAAAAAAATATGAATCTTATTTTCATAACACTACCAGAATCTTATAGAAGGATGTATTGAAATGGCACTTTTCAAAATATAGATTTTAGTTCTTGAAAAAGTCATCACCCAAATTGAAAATTTGATCATAGAATATACACATTAAGAGGAAAAAATCAAAATATTTTAGAAGCTTTTTTCAAGTTGTTATAGCATAACAAATAAACAAAATAACTTTAGAAATAAACAAAAACTGCAATCTTGCAGAAGCTTTATTTTTCAATTTGCTAATGATGTAAATGGATAGTACTGAGTATTTCTAAAAAATTTGACAGTTTATAATCTATAACATAACATACAAACTTACTACAAGTTCTAGAAGTATCCATAAATTTCTAGAAGACTCCAGAAAGTAATAGAAAGCTCCAGACAGTCATAGTACCACTATACTTATATACGATTTTAGAAATTTCTTGGAAGGTGACATTTAAAAAAATAAAATTAATTAAACTCTTCTTTTATTATTTTTGAACACAAGTTTATCAAATGATGATATTAGCAAGCGATTATTTTACAAAAAGTTAAAGACATCACCCTAATATATACTGTCATAAATTTCAATCGCGTATTCAAATGTCACCTGTTAAATGTTCAAAAAACGTTATGGACTTTTGTTCCAACCAATATTTTTACTCGGCAAAGATTTGTGGAAAATAAAATTCAGAATTTCCCATTTCGTCAGAGTTAATTAGATCGATCTATTCTTGCCAGTTATGCACGTGATTTGAAACCGAGGAAAAATCAAACGTTTTATCTTGCAATGTTGACTGATGTTAAAATATGGAATCTAAGGTGTCTGAAAGATGAAGAGCCGGGCGGTGTAGCCAGACTGTACCGTCCACATAAAGCAGCCTGTATTCCTGTCTAAAATGTTTGCACAGAGTAGCCGTAACTATTTTCTTGATTCTCGAATTCAGTCACTTTTCCACCGCCATGAGGTGGCTTTCCTGTCTTTTCTATAAATGTTTTCATGGCAGTCGGGTCTCATGAGCTTTCCTCTTTGGTGTCTCGAATGAAAGAATTTAAGCGTACTACTAGATTGGCGACTAGATCTCACTGATTTTACTGTTGAACTAGCTAAACACAACCGCAGGTTCTATTCTGGTAGTTTCTTTTTTCGCATGTGGAAGTCTATTCCGGTTTCTTCCTTCCCTGCCACCTAAAATCTTCAAAAATTTAAATGCAACGCTAATCACCATTTTATATCTTCCAGAAACTTTCACTGTTCTTTCTCTTCACTAAATTATCCTGATTCCATTTCACTCCCAGAGTGGTGCAGTGGATATCGTCTCAGAACGAGAAATCGGAGAGCCGAGTCGAATTCCAGTTGAATTCGTTGCATTCACATATGCAAAAATACCCTTGCGAAATGTATGAATCCGTCGCTTCTCCCTTCAGCTATGGATTAAATGGTTTGAATTGACAGAATAGATTGATTTCTGTAGCCTTGATTGGAAACCAGTTTACCACAGAAAGTAATGGCAACCTACTGCAGAGACATAATTACTCAAGCGAATATCACGTATGGCACAACTGACTGAATATATTCATGTGAATACGACAAATTACAGTTCTTGGTGACTAGAGATCTGAGACTGGAGCAAGTTGTGCTCAAAGTTAGTTTTTAACGTGGGGAACCAGAGCGCGTACGCTCGGGCCACTGGTTAAAGATTACACAGCCTCCGCTTACGCGGTAACTTACGAAGCTTGTCTAAGCTGGTCAAAAGCGCAAGTCTTAGCTGGCCATTGCTTCCAAACCTGGCCGGCGAGCAGGCAGTGAGTATATGAGAACAGATACTACACTTTGATCATACTCTCCGGGCCGCTTTTGGTGACTAGAGATCTTATTCCTGAAAGTAGATTGCGGAATATTTAAAACTGCAAGGTGATTGAAAAATAAAAATCAATTTTATGTATGATGGACTCTTCCGTCTAACTATGATTTTCACAAGACGGCAGAGTCCATCAAACATAAAATAACTTTTCAATCACCCTTTACAACAGAAGATACGAAAAGGAAGAGAGAAAGAAGTCAGTTGACATAATGTGTTTGTCAGCAAACGAAATAGTCTAACATGCAAATTTATAAACAGGCAACGCCAAAATAAGCAAAGTACAAAACTTTTAAAAAAATTAAGTACTTTAATAAGGAACAGAAAATGCGACAGCGAAATCTGAAAACGAACTGGAATGGCAAAAGTTAAACAAAGTATTACGAAACAAGAACAACTCGTTAGAAACAAAATGATTACTCAACTGTTATTATATATCAGTTCTCCTTGGGTGTTGAACAATTTCTTCGCAGATAAAGATGAGACTTGAGGTAACAATAATATGGTTCTACAGAAGAATGCTGACAATTCTATGGATGCACATCTGAGAGGCGCTTGAAGTAAATGGAAATAAAAAGGTCACGTTAAATTAGCAACAGAAAGGAATAGATGAAATTTCTAGAACACATAATGAGGAAAGAGGGCTTGAAGAACTTGATACCTGCAGGACATATTAAAGGCAAGACGGACAGGAGAAAGCAGCGCATAACCTAACCTGGCGAGCTGGTGTAATTCGTTGGCAAAACAGGGATTAGGAGAGAAGGGAAAAACACAAAATCTTGCTAAGGACCTGAAATTGTGGAGTGACATAATCGTCAACGTCCTGAAAGGACATGGCACTTAAAAGAAGAAGAAAATAAGTAAAATGATTTTTTTGGCTTGGTAGCTTATTTTTTTCTTCCCGACTCCGTCTTTCGTCACGTTCTTAAAAATTAGCAATAAAGATACCTTTTCGATAAACGCATCTAAATCTTTAAGCAGATAATCCATTATTTAAAGCGGCAAATAATATACTCGAATGCTTAACAAGATATATCATTAAAGGAGATTTACACTCATATTTAACAATGAGTTGTTTATGTTGATGGGGGTGGTCACAGCCATTTTTCAAGTTTTCTTTGACTAACGAAGGGACGTCGTGACAATATATAAAGAACCGTGACTCTTCAGAAAAATGTTTTTTACAGCCTGCTTGAAATTTTTACGAGGAAATAAAACCGACAAAACCTTTGCAAATAAAATATCTCCCCACTAAAAAATAAAAAGTTTTAAAAATTTCCTCTTCGTATATACATATTTCTTTAGTTTTTTTTTTTTAACATTCATGTTTTTGGCTTGCTTGTTTTGTTGTTGTTGTTGTTGTTGTTGTTGTTGTTGTTGTTGTTTTCTCTTATATATATAGTGGTTAACTAAAAAAAAAATGAGATGCCAAAGGTTTAAAATACATTGTTGGGTTTTAATGCAGTTTAAAACCCGAAACAAGTTTGAGGTATGAGAAAACTGGATCTAACCATCTTGCTAGCATAATCAAATACATCTCTAACAAAATAGAACACAGGTTATCTAAAAATTCCTTTCACAAAACAATTTTCGATTAAAGCAAAAAGATTATGAATGGGCTTTAAATGAAAATAGCCATAAAATAAATTAGAATATTAATCTCAACTAAATAAGCAAATGAATAATAATGAGAGGAAATTAAACATTATTTTATTCAATCCACCTTTTAATTTAGAAGTAAAGTCCAAAATAGAGAAAATCTTTTCCGAATTGACTAACAAGCGCTACCCTTAAAACTCGGAATTACACGAGATATTCAATAAAAATATAGTTAAATTAAGTTATAGCTTCACCTTAGAAAATTACATACAGAGACAAAACGTAAAAAATTTGAAAAAAATAATGTGCAGCACAAACTCGTTAATGAACTGCAGAGACAAAAGCAACTGCCCACTCAACGGAGATTGAAATACAGAAAGAGTTATTTACAAAGCAGAAGTACAATATACAAATGGACAGAGAAAAATATATGTAGAATGTACTGAATGAAATTAAAAAATAAAGTTGTTATAATCTCAAATCTAACTGCAAACAAGAAAGCCTTAAAAATTGTACTAAACACGTGTGGAATTTAAAAGAAAAAATGGCAAAGACCCTTATGTAACTTTGAGCATATTAAAAAGGGACAGAACTTGCAACGCTGGTAAAGTCTGCAGATTGTGCCAAGAAGAGGAGTTAGCCATAGTATCATTTCCAGAACGACGAGAAAGGTTGCAAAATGAAAGGTTTGAAGTAAAGTCCTGATGTAAAATATATATTTTAAGATCGTACAAACCCGGATGAAAATGTTTACAATTCGCGACAAGCTCGTTCCCTAATTCAAATTTTCAGTTACGTGTTCTGAAAGTTCCTGTTATGCGTTCAATGATCAGTTAATGTAAAACAACTAAAGATACCGAAATTTTAAAACCAAGGAGGCGAAATCAGCTGACTTCCGAAGACTGGCGTGTGTATACACCGCTTATATATAAGACGCTAAAATTTCCCTTCGCTCATTCTGTGCGCCTATGGCTTAGGGAGCAGAGACTCCGTCTAACACCAAATCGGCCGAGTTTCGATCCCGACCAGAAGCAAGTACATGTCTAGCACGCTGATGAGCTGTGATATAGCGAAACAAGCTTGTATGAGGATGATAAATATATTATTCTCTCATTACAACTGAGCTCTCTGGAGAGGAAAAACAGATACCACTTCTGCAATTTACGCGTTACTCTACAGTAATGAATAGAGTTTTTTCGGTGACTGGCGTGTGTATATATCGCTTATATATAACACGCTAACATTTCCCCGATGGATTAGGGAGCAGACACTCTGACTGACACTATATCAGTCGAGATTCGATCCTGGCCAGAAGCAAGTAAATGTCTAGCCACACTGATAAGCTGCGATACAGCGAAACAGGCTTGTATGTGGATGACAAATATATATATATATATATATATATATATATATATATATATATATAGGAAAAACTACTAAAAAGTTGTAATTTAAAAATGTATTTTTTGACAGTATTTATTTATTTCTATTATATATATATATATATATAGAGAGAGAGAGAGATAGATAGATAGATAGATAGATAGATAGATAGATAGATAGATAGATAGATAGATATAGAAACATATCTATATTTCCATTATATATATATATATATATCTATATATATATACTTTTAAATATAACAGACAATGAATGTCTAATATGTTTAATTATGAGACGTTCTAAACATCGTATTTTGGTTTTAATTTCAGGTGAAGAAAAAAAGGAAAATTTTTCCAACATTTGGATATTTTTATTATTTTGGTTCTAAGCTTTCGGCTCACATGAGCCATCTTCAGAGAGGTTACAGGGACGTTAACATAAAAACATCCACCATCATAGATGATTTTTTATGACATAAACCTTTTATGATATAATTCTTTTATGACACAAACCTTTAATAAGCAACAATAACAATTACAAAAAGCAGACGCAGTTTGTAAATTTGTAATGCGGTTCTATAACGTCCCACCGCGTGAGAGCTCGAAATGTTAACAGAACCATATATTTAAATGCAATGTAATGTGCTATGACCAGATTTAAATGTGATTTTATTAAGTGTAGGTTGCTTTGATTTAATGTAGACGGCCTCCAATATCTGAAGGTTCTTTCTACTGTGTGTATGAGTAAGTATTATTGTGTTGTTGACTAAAATCTGTCTAATATTACCTACATGGCTATGTTTTTCTAAGAAATGTTGTTTATGATATGTACGGCATGCTAAGGTCACTTGATGTGTGCTGACACCTGGATCGTCAAAGACAGCCTGTAGAATGTGCGGTTCCTCACCCGGAATCCACAACAGTAACTAATAATGATACTAAACATACAAATAAAAATAATAACGTTACTATCTTCTACAAAACGCAAAATACATGCCAACTATAAGCAAGACGATTTTTTTCTTAGAAATATCAAAAGTTGATCCTAAAAAGAAAATTAAATTAATTATCTTTTGCAAAAAAAAAAAAAAAAAAAAATTAAAAATAGCTAAACCTGTCTTTAAAAAATAACAGCACACCTGCAAAATCAAAACTACAAAACAGCAACATTATTTACAAGTTCAAATGCACCTTAAGGAACTGGGTTCCTGAGCAAATCAAACATACATTGGTCACACTACTACACACCTATATAGACGGATTACGTTGTAGCTATAACCGACCATAGCTCCATTAGAACTCACTTAAACTCACACAAAAACTAAAAGACTCCATCTGAAACATGCTAGTAGAAAATACAAGTATAATAGCTTCATTCAAATGTAAGAAAAAATTCAAAATAATGGAAGTCCTAATAATAAAAAAAGGAAAAGCCGACTCAATAATATTAAATATGGAGATAGTCACAATGTGCTGACCGTGTTCGGAAAATAAAGCATTCCTATAATTTTCGACACATACAAAAAAAAGTATATATTTAGCAAAAAATAAAAATAGCGGACAAATGACAAGAGGATTAATTGAGTATTGACGCGTTTGTTAAGATTATTTACATCAATAAAACAGTTATTCGACTGAAAAAGTCCCTTCTCAGATCGCAAAATTTTCTATTTATTTGTCCCCCCCCCACACACACATATATATATATATATATATATATATATGGAGAGAGAGCGAGAGGTGGACGTGGTTTCATGTGGATAAGGCCCGTTGTTTAAGTTTTCTCGACTGAGAAGATCACCGTTTATCTAACGTCCCATCTACTTGGCTAATACAAAGAAGAAGGACCTACGCAGCCAACGTAGAAATAAGTCTCTTCACATCAGTGCTCTTTTTAATTCGCTATTCAAGCCTATATAAGGGGACATATACACGCACATAAGCGCAATAAACGCACGCATATACTAAAGTTTTTCCTCGGCCTTTTTATTTTAATGCTATTAGTAAAATGCATTAAAATTAATCTCTTGTCACAGGAAAGAAAGCGAATCTCTCAAGCAAGTGAATACGGTTTTTAGGTGTTCCATAAACATAGTCTTGTGCCAATGTTGATTGAGTCGAATATATTTTGGTTATAACGTGGGAAATATGCTAAACCTACACATTTATATGTACTTACTTATCAAAGAAGCTACACGTACACAGTAAGTTAATATACAAGATAAATTTGCGTACACACAGCTAAGGAGTCTGTATATCTGTAGATAAAACAAATGAAACATTAGTATATATTGGTCACACTCAGCATTTCTCTTGAAAAGATTAATCTTCGAGCAAAATATTATATGTAAACATATAACACACAACAACTTTCAATTTCCGTCAATGAAAAAATAAAATTAAAATGATTAAAAATTATAGAAGCTCTTTACATCAAATGACGGACAGCTGGTATCAATAAAATTTGTTTGAATCTCAGCGCAAACCTGTTTGAAGTGCCTTTGAAGTAGAAGATGATTTTGTCCACGGGACACTAAAATTTAATGCTGAACATTTCTTGATTTTCCGCCTTGTAATCTTGAAAAAGATAAAAAAAATAACCGAAAATACTCAGTGCTTGAGATATAATCTTATCAAATGCCTTTAGATGTATCTACTGGACATCAAATGAATTATTGCACAAAAGAAACTCGCCAAATCATACATAATATTCTTTCTACGTAAAGAAAAAAAAATAAATTTTTTTTTGTTTTGTTTTTTATCATATCACCCCAAGCAAGGCATTCCACAGCCACTATAGCGCAGGGGGTTACATAGAGCGATTGGATATAGGAAATGTCAGAAGGAGGGTGATAGACGAGTAAGGAGGTACATAGGAAGAGTGTTTGAGAGAATGGGTGCGAGTTAGTGTGTTAGGAGGTGTCTATTGACACTACATTTAAACTCCTGGGGGTTGTAGCCGTCGGGTAAGCAAGCATGCAGAAGAGAATTCCACAGGCGGGAAGTGCGAGAAAAGAAGCTATTGGAGTAGAAATTGCCCTTACATTTCATCGGTTTCACTATAAAAGGATGGGACCAAGTTGTTAATCTAGTATCTCGTACAAATTCAGACCTAGGGGGGCACCAGTGATCTAAGTTCATCAGAGCAGAAGCCGTGAAAGTATTTATAGAAGAGGCACAGGGAAGCCACGTCACGCCGGTGAGAGAGTGACTGCAGGCGGTCAGCCAAGTCGGTATCGATCACATTACAGATTCTCCGTTGTATTTTGTCAAGAACCCCGAGAAGAATAGCAGAGGCACGCGACCAGATGTGGCAGCAGTATTCAATACACGGGCGGATGGTAGGATAGATTCAGACGGAAAGAATTTCCGGGCCCTGCACAGAGAGCCGACTTTCATAGCAGCGGATTTAGCAATGGATTCGACGTCATTCCACTTGAGGTCTGCTGAGTGTGTCAGGCCAAGCAGGTGTAGTGTTTTACTCTCTGGGAGGCAAGCCTGTTCCATGCTAATGGGAGGGAGGTGCGGTTGTCTATGGTGGTTAATTGATAGCAGCTTCGTTTTGGAAGAATTGAATTTTACGAGCCATTTCTTACCCCAATCCACCACTCATTGGATCTTTTCTTTTCTTTTCTTTTCTTTTTTTTTTTTTGTCGTCTTCTTGTATCGTCGAGGTGGAGATGATACACAGAGAAAGTGTACTGCCGTATTATTCAGCACAATATCCGGTGCCAAACTGAAGTACACAGAACAGTAAAATAGTTACAATAACAGACAAAACAGAACTTACAACACACAAAATGGGGTTAGATCTCAATAGCTGCCGAGGTAATCAGTCTGAATATTACTCGAACGACACTCGAATATTCTTTATTTTAATAAACCAATTCAGACTATAGGCCATGTTATCATTGAAAGTGCTGCAAGGGTGTCAGCCACTCTACATCTATTCGCATAAAGTTTTCAGGCAGAACAAACTTATCCAGTTTCGTTATTTTTCCAAATGCTTTCAAGAGTCGAAAAACAGTTGTGCAAGATTTTCGTGTTCTGATGCAAGTTTTCAGGCTGTAGTTCTCTGATTTTGATAAATCAAGGCATTTAATTGATGTCTGATAATCGATTGCGATTTTCCCTTAGGATAATTTTCTACTATAATCTTCTCTGTACAGTTCTGATTTCAACAATAGCATTACTAATGGTCGTTTTGATACTCCGAAATGCTTCAACGGCAGAATGATAGAGTAAGATTGTAATCATTTTCATTGGGCTCATGAGTCACAATCTATTGAAAGAAAAATTATCTAAAAAGAAAAAGTGTCTGGAATAAGACAATGATTTTCAAATACTAAGGAGGTTAGTTCGTTAAACGAATACATCAGTAACCAACTGAAAAAATGCATCATTTCATATGTGACAGACTAATATACGCGCTAAAAAGCAAAATGTGGGTGAATTCATCTGTTAAGTTTCCCATTCCTCGTTGAAGATGTCCCTCATTTCTTGGAATTGCTCCTTCGGCATATAATGATTCTCATTTTCAATTAATATTTGCTATATTTATTAATTGGTTTATTTCTGGAATTTCTTTGCAGCCTTCTGAGTATCACAATCTAAGTATCCATAAATATCTTCATTTCTTCTGGGTATCACAATGTGAGTATCCATAAATGCCTCCATACAGAAGTATATACTTATCGAGAAACAATAGCTAATCGATCTCTACGTGTAAACACGTTTTTGTTCAGTTAATTTTCATAATTCCTCCTTATCCTTGTGAAGGCCTGTGTACGGGTGAGAGCATGTGTACAACTAAATTGTGTTACGAAAAAAAGATGGAGTCAAGTTTGGTATTCATTTACAAGATCTTGTCAGTTTAACTCAAAGATCTAAATCTCTATCTTCAAAGGTCAAAAGAGCAATTTGACATCGATATTTTTACTCCTTTTGCCACTCTTTTTCCTCGCAGAAATCCCCACGTAAATCGTACTTGAAGAGTGTTACTTTACTGTAACCGCCCCCTGCGCCATCTAAAATCTACAATATCATTTAGCGACACACCCTGAAGAATTTGATATATCCACACCGTTTTTAATGGCTTATTTGATCCAGTGTCTTGTCTTCCGGATGTGGACGTAACATAACAGTTATTAGCGCGGAAAATGGACTCGACAAGCCGAGTTCTGCTACGTTAACTTTGCGCTCATATCCTTGGAGAGATAATAAATACATATCTCTCCCCACCTGTATCCACGTGTATACCCAGACTGATGCTAACTAATCCTCCCTTTCCAGTTTTGACAGAGTTCAAAACCGTTTGCGCGGCCGTGTGAGTAATGAAACGTGCCTAGCCTTTCGCTATTCTGTCGTTATTTTCGGGAAATTTGTTTCCACCAATTCAGACCTTCAGAGCTAGGACACGCCATACTACGTACACAGAGTCGTCTTATTCCCTTCATATTTCATTGGTTAGGAGAAAGTCCCACCCAAACAGTTCCTTCCCTAAAACCGTTGCATTGTATAACGAACTCCCATGAGGATGCTTCCTCAATCACTACAATTTTAAACTCGTCAAGATATCTATCATAAATAACTTCATTATATGCCTCGTTTACCACCTCTCTGCACGCCCTTACAAAACATCTTTTTAGTAACCCACTAGCTTGAGTGCTTCTTGGGCCTTTTACTGGTTAAACAATGCTAAAAAAATCTGTATGCTTTAACCTTTCAGCAAACAATCCATAAGTTTGAGTCATAAATAATTTGTTTTGGCATTGTTTAATGTACTATCATAACTAAACTTTACTTGAATATAACAGGTGATGAAAAATGGGTTGCATACAACAATGTAAAACGCAAAAGACAGGGAATTGACAAATAAATCTCTACAACTGATTCCAAAAGCCGAAGCTCATGGAAGAAATGTAATATTGGCCGGGTAGTAGAACCGTCGAGGTATTGTTCATTTAGATTCCTTTAAACGCAACGAAATACAAAATGCGCATTTATATGTCCAGCAGATGCAACATGTCCATAAAGGCTTGGTTTACCTCCATGAAAATGTAATGACACATACAGCAAGATTAATACATTTCATTAGAGACAAGAAGATTTCGCTAGAAACAAAGAAGAGAGTACTGGATTGCTATGTGATATCAGTTCTTCAATATGGCAGTGAATGCTGGACAATATCATCAAGATGAAGGAAAAACTTCAAGCAACTGAAATGTGGTCCTATCTTGGATCGAGCATGTGAGCAATAATTAAGTTTTGGAAAGGATGGAAACGAAAAGGAAATTAATACTGAACATCAGGAAGAGACAGCTAAATTTCCTGGGACATGCAATGAGAGAGGAGGGCTTCGAAAACCTGATACTAACAGGCCAGATAGGGGGAAAATAGACAGGGGAAAGCAGCAGATAACATTTTTGAAGAGCCTGATCAGGTGGGTGACAGAACGGAGATTGCGTGATATAACAGGAGAAAGCGTGCTAAGAGCCACCAGGGATAGAGAAACGTGGAAAACTATAATCGCCTACATCCTGAAAGGACAAGGCACAAAGAAGAAGAAGAATACATAGCATAAACGACCGCCAGTCTGTTGTTAACAGGGGCAAAAAATGGCTTGTTAATTTTAACGCCACCAAACCTTTAATCATCTGAGAAACCCCTTTCTGCCTCCCATCAGTATGACTGATGCTAACCTCCAGATTCTCTTCTCAGGCTAACATTTTCGACTGACAAGTTGTGGATAAACTATATTGAATTTATTGCAAGGTCAGATGCTAAGAAAGTTGGTTCACTATGTCGTACTAGACAGTTTTTTTCTCTCCAGTATGTATCCATCTTCTTCTATGTACCCTATCCTTTCTGGACGTAGGCGATCATGGCTTTCCATGTCTCTCTATTCCTGGTAAAAATTTAATCCTCTTCAATTGTTCTTACTCCTAATTTATTATTGTTTCCTAGTTATTACACACCCGTTGTATCTTCGTGTCTTTACTACCTTGCTTGGGGTGAACTCCATTAAAAAAAAAAAAGGAGTACCACCATATTTCTCTGCTCTTGCTTTAACCAATTATTACATTTTTGGATAACGGCAAAACGCTTAGATGGGGAACATTTTCTAATGAAAACCAACTTCGATAGTTCGCCGAAAGCTTATTTTAAGTCGAAATCTGTGAAAATTGACTTAAACATTATCAAAGAGCTGGTGGGTAAGTGGTAGCAAGCAGCACCGGTGCAAGGGTAACAAAAATAAACAAATATATCGAATGTATGAAAGAGCCCCACCGAATCTAAGATACGCAGACCCCACCTATTCCATTACATCTCATCTAGTGAAGAAGCTGTCTGAGAGAATCTTATTTCTTTACTAATGGAATATGATGAGTTGACTAACTTGAGAATTCACAAATATTTTTTATAAAAATTGCTCTGACGAGTTTTTCTTTCCGGTGCCCCGACCACATGAATTCAAGATTAGATTGGCATCTAGGTCCAAACTTTTTACCGTTGAAATAGTTGAATGTAACCGCAGCATCTACTCGAACAGTTTCTTTTCTCACACTTTTCGCATGTGGAACTCCTTTCCGTTTACTTGTTTTCCTGATAGCTACAATCTTCAAAACTTAAAATGAAACGTCAATTGCCATCTTCTCTATACTTGAATCCTATTCATGTTTTTTCCTTTTTTCAATACCCACTGTACCCAGTCTTTTTACGCACTTCTCGCCTGTGGAACTTCAGTTTACTTACTTCCCTCATAGCTACAATCTTCAAAGTTTTTAAATGCAACGTCATTTGCCATCTTTTATCTTCTTGAATTTCGTTCATTTTTTATACTTTCTTCATTTCCCCCTGCACTGGGTCTTTTCTCTCACTGTAAGTCTGACCGATCGCTACCGTTTAACTCGCGTGTAAATCTGACCTGTGCCTACTGTTTAATCGACCTAACTTTTAACTCTGATGTTAACCCGACCTAAGCCTTCCTTTTAACTCGGGTGTAAACTCTGTGTCTATCTTTTAACTGGGTGGTTAACATAACTATGCCTACCATTTAACTAGAGTGGAAACCCGACCAATGTCTTCCTTTTAACTCGAATGTAAACCAAAGCTAGGCCTAATTTCTGACTCTAGTGTAAAGCAGAACTATGCTTAACTTTTAACTCGTGTAAACCCTACTTATGCTTATCTTTCAACTCCGCAGTAAACCCTACCTGTGCTTACCTTTTATCTCGAGTGTAAACCCGACCTATGTCTAACTTTTAAGAGGAGTATTAACACGACTATGCCTATCTTTTAACTCGGATGTAAACCAGACCTGGGCCTATCTCTTGACTCTAGTGTAAACTCCACCTGTGCCTACCTTTTAACTTGGATGTAAAGCAGAACTAGGCCTACCTTTTATCTCGCGTGTAAAGCTATTTGTATGCCTACCGTTTAATCGAGTGTAACTGCTGTCTCTGTCAAGCTTTTAACTAAGTGTTATCCTGCCCATGCCTATCTTTTAACTCTAGTGTAAACGCTAGCTATGTATACATTTTAACTCGAATGTTAACCAGACCTAGGTCTACCTTTTGAGTCGAGTGTAAACCCTACCTATGCCTACCCTTTAACTCGAATGTTAACGCGATCTAATCGTAATTTTTAAGTCGAGTGTAAACCCGACCCATGCTACCTTTAAACACGAATTAAACACGAGTCACCTATCCTTACGTTTGTGTTAATCTCGTATAAACAGGAACTATATATACCTTTCTAACTCTTCAATGCTATTTTCATATAAGACTTCTGTTCAATATTAAATAACCGAACATATATTAATATTTCGTTAAGTTAACCAGCATAACCTTTATTCTCTTTGACTGTTTATTTTATTTATTTTGGTTAGATATTAATATCTCTTGCACTTCTTGCTTTTAGAACTCTCTTCCAACTTCTTGCTTTCTAGTCAAGTGTGATCTTCAAAAATCTTCTGTCTTCTTAATTCTTGTTTTTTATTGCTCCCTCACCTTAATAATGTTTTCTTTTACTCGCATTCTTTCACTCTCAGTAACCCCCACCTTGCGCCTTCGTGGCTTTATTTCTTTGCTTGGGGTGAAATGATTAAGTAAAAAATTGTTTTGATCTTTGTCCTCACAAACATTTTTTATGCGATTTTTAGAGAGTGGCTCGTAAAAGCAAACTCATCGTTCGTAAGCGATAACCTTATTTACAAGATGCAAGCTAAACGTAAAAAAAAATTTACGTATACGATTTCTGTTCTCAAATATAACGTGTAAACTGCGCGCATTCAGAAGAGAGTATTGTTGCCACTGATCTTAATCGCAAGTGTGATCTTTCAACTAGAAGATATTTGTTTACTGTTGATAAGACCAGGATTGTTGTAAAATCGAAATGTTCGTTTAAGACCGATTGGGGTAATTTCCAAGGTGAATATTTGTAATTTAGGAAAGTAAACTCTTGAGCTTTCATAATACTAAAAAAAAATTTTAAAAAAGAGGGAAATGTTTAACCTTTGTGCCCGGAAACAAAAAGTGCGTCAAAAGGATGGTTATTCCGTTGACATTGCTATTACTGTATACGATTTTTACTCCCTCGGCAAAGTTTATCTATTAGATTATAAAAACTTCTGAACCGAATAAGAGAAAGGGGTGTAAGACAAAGATGTGTTATATCATCAGATCTATTCAACCTATACAGCGTTGCAATTCTGAGAGGACGAGGAGTCCTGTCAGGATTCATCAATATTGACCACAATCTGAACAATATAAAATACGCAGATGATACAGTGCTGATAGCAGACACGGAAATAAAACTAAAAGACTTCCTACAGAAGGTAGCTAAAGAAAGCGAAAAGAAAGGGTTAAACATAAACTATAAGAAAACCGAACGCATGGTCCCCGGTAAATAGAGGAGCCCAAGATGCTAAATATTAGTCAGGGATACAAAAATCAAGCAAGTACAGAAATTGAAATACCCGGGAAGTGTTCTAACAGAGGATGAAAAGTGCGATACTGAGATCCGAAGGAATAATGGCATGGCTATTCTAAAAGCTAAGCAGAGTATTAAAAGACAGGAAATTTTCGTTGGACACAAAGAAGAGAGTACTAGACTCTTATGTGATGTCTGTCCTTCTATATACCAGCGAATGCTGGACAATCTCATCAAAGATGAAAGAAAGACTTCAAGCAACCGGAATGTGGTTCTACAGAAGGATGCTGAGGATAACATGTACCGAGCATGTGAGCAACGACGAGGTTTTGGAAAGGATGGAAAAGAAAAGGAAAACACATCAGGAAAAGGTAGCTAAAGTTTCTGGGACATCTAATGTGGAAGGAGGGCTTCAAGATTCTGATGCTCACAAGACAGATAGAGGGAAAATTTCCCGAAAAAATCCCTCCCAGAAAAATTTTTTTGTAAAAGGTTAAAAGACTGTTTTAAAAAATTAACTAACGCGTTCATTTTTTTTAAGCAAAGCGATGATGTCACTAAAATACAAGGGACTGTTTAGACTGAAAGAGAATGAACAGAATTTTTTAAGGAAACTGGAAAGCAAATGCTAAATAAATAATAAGCGATAAATCTCTACTCTTGTTCAAAAGATCGGGGAAGTACGTGAACTGAATGACAGGCAAATCTATCTACTCCTACGTTTATACAAGTCCCAAGTAGGCATCTACGCAGATGACACTACAATATACTCCCGCTCCAGTAAGAAACCTGTCGTGGCGGACAGACATAATCTCGCTGCTGACCTTGAGCGGGATCTACACTCTGTGGTGAACTGGGGCAAGAAGTGGCTTGTCAACTTCAATTCCTCTAAGACCAAGCTGTTGTCTGTCAACCATTACAGGCAACCTCTTCTGCCTCCCATAAGCATGGACCAGATGATTCTCCCGGAGAGTAATACACTACGCCTCCTCGGACTTACCCTGTCCTCAGACCTCAAATGGAAGCACTATATTGAATCCATAGCAAAATCTACTGCTAAGAAGATTGGGTCACTATGTCGATCCAGGATGTTTTTTCCACCTGAATCCATCCTGCATATATACAAGTCAACCATCCGTCCGTGCATGGAGTACTGCTGCCATTTATGGTCAGGTGCCCCTGCCGTTCTCCTCAGTGTTCTTGACAAGCTCCAAAGGAGAGTCTGTAATGTGATAGGTACTGATCTGGCGACTCGTCTGCAGCCACTTTCCCATCGTCGAAATGTGGCCTCCCTCTGTCTCTTCTATAAATACTTTCATGGCTTTTGCTCGGATGAGCTTAAGTCACTGATGCCTCCTCAACAGGTGTTTACCCGTGCAACCAGACTGGCAACTGGGTCCCACCCATTTACAGCCAGGTTAGCCAAACGCAGACGACAATTCTACTCCTGCAGCTTCCTCTCTCGCACTTCCCGCCTGTGGAAATCACTCCCGTATTCTTGCTTTCCTGACGGCTACGACCTCCAGAAATTTAAAAGCAAAGTTAATACTCACCTACTAACCACTGGACTCTAGCTCTCTCCCCTCCCCTGTATAATCTTCACGTTCTCTCCGCCCATGTATCTGTCATTGCACCTGCTTTCTCAGCTTTCTATTGTTCCTTTCTAACTAGCTTGTACTCCTCACTCTTTTCTAATTAATCTTTCTACATTTGTGTAACCCCCTGCACATCAGTGGCGCTTCTGCCTTGCTCGGGGTGAAATGATTAAAAAAAAAAAAATATATATATATATATATATATATATATAGACCCGTTTCAGAAGTTGAACGACCTCTTAGAAACACCGACAACCGTGGCCTTGTGTCAGACTGAGTAAGAGTGAGAGAATAGAAAGTTTAACTCGTCCGCTGCTGTAGACATACTTATACATCTTTCCAATACTTACTGTTGTCTATAGGCTTAAAATATTGAAATGTCAGTTCTCAACGTTTGAGTTATAAACTAACAAGCTTAGTGCTACTTTCTATTTAGCCATATAAATAAATTAGTAAACAATATGATCTAATTTGTAACGTATTATCTTTTTATTATTACTACTAGCAGTATAGCCCAGCGTTGCTCGGGTGTAATGAAAGCTTTAAAACTAATCCATGGTCTTGGAGCTCAGACTTTTTCGGCACGAAAGACAAAAAGCAATAGTTGTTTCCAGTTAAAGCGAAATCGTAGACTGAAAAAAAAATGAATGGATGTAAGTCAAATTTTGATTTCTTGTTATCGATATCAAATAAGTTTTTTCGTTGTAAACTGAATTTTGAAGGCTAAATAAGTCCTCTGAGTAAATGGTATCATGACTGAGACTAAGAACTACAATTATACCTACTTGGAGCCAAATCCGAAGCAAAAAATAAAATAAAAGGGCTGAAAAAATACAGATATTGTAAGAACTGCAACCTTGAAACTTCTGAATATCGTTTCTTATGTCTTTGTCTATGAGTGTATCAAATTTGATTAAAATCGGACCACTCCTTCTATAACCAGATTTTTTCGATTATCGATTTTCGATATTTATTGGGGGTACCTTGACACAAAACCTAGCTAAGAACACTCGCAGACGCTTATAATACAACTGTGTAAATTTTCAAGAAAATCGGTTCAGCCGTTTCGGAGTCTATAGGTAACGGACACACACACACACACACACACACACACACACACACACACACACACACACAAAGTTCCACTTATAAATAAGTTTAGATTTGTCTGTTGAGAATGTCGTTTAGCTCAGTCTCTACTGCAGACTATAAGATCGAAGCCAAACTGACAGTGCCATGAAAAATCGACGTCAACGTCTTTTACAGATTTAGTCACTTATTTTCACTAAATTTAATTTTCTTATTTTTCCCAAAACGGGCCGTTACAGCCATGCAACAATGCCACCACGATATAAGAATGAAAGTGTTAAAATTAATAATTTCACGAATTTGATAACCATTTGAACTAAGTTCAGTGTTGTTTTTCTCCTAGACTGGCTGCAACCCAATACACTTAATGAGTTAAACAGAAGTGTAGACACGTATGAACGCACGCACATACAGGTGCGATCTTTGTACCCGTAATGTACACGTAATTGCTTGCCTGTTTAGACGCTATTTCGTGAGTTTAAGCCGAGAAGTAGTTTTATTTTTTCGATCGCGGCAAGGTAATTGGTAGGGCGTGGAGCTCAAAGATTTGTTTTTAGATTCTAGTATAAAAAGGCACATACGATGGTAGATAAGGATAAAAACAACCCGAACGCCTTCACCCCTGGAGCAGAAAAATACCAACTCGTAAACATCAAGAGAGTATAAAGCGGGTATAGAATGTTTAAGATTGAGCCTTATCATGATTTTCGGCTAAAGAAAAGGGTACACGGGTCACCCGCTTATAAATCATGACCCGCTTAGTATGACAACTTGAAAAATGAGTAATGACAAAAAAATAGGACTTCAAAAGACAGCTTGAGAGTAAGGATAATAATACATGTTTCTTTAACGATTTTACAGATTACTGTTATATATATATATATATATATAACCATTACACCATGCGAAGGTGCCTATATATATATATATATATATATATATATATATATATATATATATATATGCACCATCGCATGGTGTAATGGTTAGCAAGCCCGTCTCGCTAGAATCATTATAAGTGAGTTCGATCCTCACTAGGTTCCCCTTAATTTCGGCCGTATGTCACGGCTAAGCTACTCTTAGAAAAACACCTTCCTCCATGTTTGGGGGTTGGGTGCAGGGCTAACAGCAAAAACACTGCCCTACACACTATTAGGTGTAAGGAAAAGTTTATATATATACACGAAAAATCTAAAGTGAGCCAAAAGCTACCACGGTTTCACACTACGGGTCGTCAGGAAAAAAAAAAATATATATATATATATAGACAAATAAGTTTGATTGAATTCAATCGACAAGACCTGTTTGATTTATTCATTTTTTTTTTGTTTTTTTTTAAATTTTACTATAAGATGTATGTATATCGGTATCAAAATTATCTATGAACTGATTGACGTTCATGTTTGTTCTGCTGTTTCTTTCAAGCACTTTGGACCGCTTTAGTCATTTTCCAGAACTACGTATTTTTTGTATGGTAGGCAATATTGCGTTGGTCATATCCTGGTAGCTTTTGGAACTTGAAAGCTTCAAATACCCCATGGTTATGTGTAATGGGTAAGCGGAGTGAAAATACTGAAAAAAATGATTCCATTAATATTATACGGCACCTATATATACATAGAGCGTTGGAAGACTGTTTGAAGACAAACGGCTAACGTTCAGTGGCTTACTGGTAGAAAGACAAGCAGATGGAGCACTGATAGAATTAATATAGAAAAAATTTTCACTTTGATTGTCGTCACTTCTCTCATGCCGACTTCGAAGTTTCTTGAAATTATAATAATACGCTCACTCATCAAGGCTTCTCTGGTTTTTCAGTTGATATTTTTCAATATCTGTGTGTTTATATACTGTTTGTGGAACTGGTGCTATTTGTTATTTTTTGTGTGTAAGTGTATGAGTATGTGATTTGTTTTGCTTCATGGATGTCACATTATCTGGTTATCTTTTTTCTTTTTCTACTTTCTTCCGTTATCTTCTGGTTTTCTGCTGATTTTTATGGAACGACGGATTTTGGAGATTCATTATTTTGCGTTGTGTTGACCGTTTGGCTTTAATGGTGACGGTTGAATGTTTGTGTGTGCGCGTATGCGTATGTGCGTGCGGGCACGCACATGTTGATTGTGTTTGTGTGTGCCCCCACATTCATAATATACCCGTATGGTTGTAGGTGTTGTGTATGTGTTTTAATGTGAATGAGTGTATTTTTGGTGATAGTCTGGTTAATTTATATTCTTTACACTTCTTTGTGTGCGGCTTTGTTGTTTTTTATTTGTTTTATTACTATTGGTAGTATTATATATATTATATGCATACATGTATGTTTTTATGCCAGTTCCTGTGTATCTTTGTATGTGTATGTTTGCATTGCAGTGAGTGTAACCACATGTTAGTTTTCATAGTGTGGTTGTGGTGGGTGTTTGTGTTAGTTCTACGTTTGTTTGTTTTTTTGTTTTTTGTGGTTTGGGCATTCGTTTGTTATTGATAATGTGTTTATACTTTTCTTATTGTTTTTATTTGGTATTGGTGGGGGCAAAGTATTAGGTGTAGTAAATTGTGTTTGTAATAGAATTTCGTTTTATATTGCCTTTATTTATTTTGGTTGTATTAGTATTTAAGTGGCAAAGTAAGTATTTATTTGAGTGTTGGCATCATTCCATTATTTAATTGTGTTGGCATCATTCCATTATTTAAATTTTTCTTTGATATTATTATCTTATCTTATTAGTTTGCGCCGTTTTTTAAAGGTGATTATTCCTAACTTTTCCTCCAAACACAGTTTGCAATTTCTGCTATTGTGTGAGGCCGCACTTTTTATGATTTCCGATTTAATTTTAGTGGTGATATTATTTTCTTTTTGGCTCCATATATGTTTTGATGATGTTGTGTTGTTTTTGTGTCTTTCTGTTTTGAGTGACGTTTTGTGATTGCTAAATATTTTCGAAAGGTTGTTTCTGTATGACCCTTATGTACTTTTTTTCTTCTGTGTTAATTTGATACGATAGCTTTATATATTATATTGTTGGTTAGACATTTGCTTCTAAGTGAATAGTTGATTTTGATTGAACAACTTCATTTATTTATAGTGCTGCAGTTGTTTTGCTGAATTATTTCATTGCGCTTGGTTATCATTTTCTTCATGTTAACCGTGTAAATGTAACTGATTTTGACTGATGTTGATGATTTTTATAGTTTACTGGATATACATATGTTGTAACCCTAAAAGTTTACTGCATGAGTAATCATCAAAGCAGAGGTTGGGAATAACAGTATATCAACAAGTACAAGACTCACACGCTGCGTGAAATAATATCTATAACCTTTACTATACCAATAGTGGCCACGTATTTAAGAGGATAGAAGCATTTTATTCCTGTATACAAGTAGGCATACATGTGTGTGTGTGTGTGTGCCCGCGTGTGGCAGATTAAACAAATTACTAACATTGTGTCTGATTATTTTTGATAAAATCCGTTCGTACTCCCGGAAAATCTTTCGCATATTATAATTGAAGGATGTAAGAAATGACCTGTAACATTGACGGACGATTTTATTATTAATTTCTCGATGTTCCCCAAGTACTTTCAATCTCCTTCCGCGATCATTTTCAAGAGTGTGAGTCGTGGGAACATCGATAAATCAGTCAGTTAAGTGCCATACGTGATACACGCTTGGGCGATCATGTCTCGAAAGAGACATGACTGAGTGGGCAGAAGATTATCCCGCAGTAGGTTGCCATTGCTTTCTGCGGTAGACTGGTTGCCGACCAAGGCTATAGAACCCAATCTGTCCTGCTATTTAACCCATAACTGGAAGGAAGAGACGGATTAATACCTTTCCCAAGGGTATTTGCGCGTAAGTGAATACAATGGATTCAACTGGAATTCGAACTCGGATCCCCGGCTTCTACGTTCCGAGCCGATATCCACTGTACCACAACGCACATCCCATCGAGAAATAAATAATAAAATAATCTGTCAAAATTACAGTAATTGTCTTACATCTTTCAATTATAGTACACCAAAGATTATCCGTGAGTAGGAGCGGATTTTATTAAAAATAAGGAGACACAATGTTTGTAATTTATTTAATCTGTCATGACTAAAAACATTGTTGTGTAAATACACAAATATATATATATATATATATATATATATATATATATATACACACACACACACACACACACACATATATATATATATATATATATATATATATAAGAGTGACTTTTCAGAAATGAATTCAGTTCTTTCGCTGACTAGCGTGTGTATACACTGCTTATATACATTAAAATTTCCCTTCTGTGGCTTAGGGAGTAGCGACTCCGATACTTACACAAAATCGGTTGAGTTTCGATCCCGGCCAGAAGCAAGTGGGTGCGTCTATCACACTGATGAGCTGTGGTACAGCGAAACAGGCTTGTATGTGGATGACTAATATATATATATATATATATATATATATATATATATATATATATTAGTCATCTACATAAAATATATGGATGACATATATATATATATATATATATATGGATGTCTAATATATGTATATATATATAGTGATTTTGAGGACCAACTGTTGTGCCATTTGGGTCTGACGAGCCGCGATAATAACATCAGGACGCGATGAAATATATATTACCCATTGTAATAATCTAAAACCTTTTATAAAATATATATATATATATATATATTAGTCAACCACATACAAGCGTGTTTACACATCCACATGCAATGCTAGTGCTAATGTAGATGGAATCGCATGTCGAAGACGTCCAAATAAAATTAACTTTAAAGAAAGTTTGAAACCATCATAATAATTGATATTATGCTGGTATTCACTTACACAAAAATAAATTCACCTTTTTATAACAGACTGCTAATCCTAACATCTTCAAGTCGAGGGTTAACCGTTATCATTTTCACATATACTCATTAACTGCGCTGCTTATTCTTACAGATCAAACAACGACCTTCTTCAGTAACTTTCTACTTTGTGAAGCCCTTGGACCATGTAAATTAGAATATTAGTAAAAAAAAGATCTTATTCTCCCGTACCGGTGCGTACTAGTCCCGAACACACCGATCTGATTGGTGATCACAGGTAGTGCTATGTGACCATCGCTATCTTACTTAACCTAAGCACAGCTGAGTATTGAAGGATGAAAGTTTTCTTGAATTTTGACGGCATTCTGGAGGTTTTTATTTTTTGTTCAAATCCGTGAATTTGTTTTGCTCATGCTGACTTTTTAAAAACACTATATAGAATTAATTATTTCTTATCTATAATGTTGAATGTGTTAAATTATTTAACTTTCTGACATAAGAAATCTCAAATATTGGTGCAAAACATTGTTGATTTATTTTAAAGCGAGTGATCTATTATGACATGTCTGTAATTTGTATTTATATACATAGTATTTATTTTCAATTTTTCTAGATGTTCATTGCATATGATCTATTATTGTACATAATTAGGTTACAATAAAACTCATATTTTATATGAATACAACCTTATGAAAATTTACACGTAGGAGAAGGGCTTACGGATTATAGATTGTAGACAATTTTATCATAGGTTGGAAGAAAGTATAATAGGTTCCGGGGATGATGACCAAGATCCTTGCACTAGCTCTGCTCTATTGGCATAGCGAAAAAAATTTCATTAGAAAGAAAAAAGAGTACTTCAATGTTCTGTAATATGAGTCCTCTTTTATGGCAGTGACTGCCGGAAAAGCTCCATACCGACGAAGAAGGGTCTTGAAACAAAAGAAATAGGGTTCTTTTTTTTTTAATCATATCACCCCGAGCAAGGCGGTAACGCCACTGATGTGCAGGGGGCTACGTAAGAGTGAAAAGATTGGAAAAGAGAAAAGGGAATTATTATGAACTTAAAATTTTGTTGGGTGCTTACAACATCTGAATCCCCAGCTGTATAGGCTCGTGCAGCTCACCTGAATCTATTCATCGCCTACCTTTTGGGTAGTTGAACCCTCGGATCTATTGTTGCTGGTTGCGAGGGGATCTGAATATCTGTTCAAGCTTCAGGGCACCAAAAATGTAGATCCGATACTTGGAAGTATTCCCAAGATAATGGGTTGAAATAGCAAAGGTTGGACTTTTAGAATATTTTCAAAAACCCATTACATGTGGACTCGAATTTTTCTTGGGTGCTTACAGCATTTGAATCGCTAGCCTCATGGGCTTGTTGAGTTCTTTTCTTTTTCTTCTTTTCTGTGCCATGTCCTTTCAGGATATAGGCAATCATGGCTTTCCACATCTCCCTGTCCCTGTTGCACCATGTAACCCTCGTTCCGTCATCCACCTGATTAGGTCCTTCAAATATGTTATCCACTGCTTTCCTCTGTCTCCTTTTCCCTCTATCTGGCCTGTTAGTATCAGGTTCTCCAAGTCTCCTTCCTCATTGCATGTCTCAGGAACTTTAGTTGTCTCTTTCTGATGCTCAGTATTAATTCTCTTTTTCGTCTCCATCCTTTCCAAAACCTCGTCATTGCTCACATGCTCGGTCCATGATATCTTCAGCATCCTTCTGTAGAACCACATTTCAGCTGCATCAAGTTCTTCCTTCATCTTCGAAGATATTGTCCTACATTCCCTGCCATATTGAAGAACCGACATTACATAGCAATCCAGTACTCTCCTCTTTGTTTCTAGCGAAATTGTCCTGTTTCTTAATACTATACTCAGTTCCTGGAATGCATCCTTGTGCTTTTGGATCTCAGGTATGTAAATGCATAGAAACCGCCGTGGTCACAAAGTGAGGGGTCAGTTTATATATTGATTCTAATATGGAATTGATCCCCCACTTTATATCCGCAGTATCCTTCTGTATAAACACATTTCAGTTGTTTCAAGTTTTTCCTTCATCTTCGATGATATTGTCCAATATTCACTGCCATATTGAAGAACTGACATCACATAGCAATCCAGTACTCTCCTCTTTGTTTCTAGTGAAATTGTCCTGTTTCTTAATACTTTACTCAACTTCTGGAATGCTTCTTTCGCCATGAAAATTTGCCTTCGGATCTCAGTGTCGCACTTTCTGTCTTCTGTTAGAACACTTCCTAGGTTTTTAAGTTTCTGTACCTGCTTGATTTTAGAGTCCTTCAACTGTAATTCGCATTTTACAGTTAAGCTCACCAGAATTTGTTGCTGGTTGCGGGGAGGGGTTTAAATATCTGTTAAAGCTTCCAAGCACAAAAACTGTAGGTCTGCCACTCCCTTGACCTTTTAAAATATGCTCTAAATCCCATTTCATTTGTATTCAAAATTTGCTTTAGTGCTTACAGCATCTGAATCCCCAGCTGTATGGGCTCATTGAGACACAGAAGTGTAGATCCGCCACTTGGCAGTATTTCCAAGCCAATGGTTTGAAGTAGCAAATGTTGGCCTTGGAATACTCTAATACCCACTGACCTCAAAATTCTACTGTAGTTAGTTACATTTTAAAAGTTTCTTATGGGCTTTCAGCAATCAAAGCCCCAGCTGTATGAGCTCGTTGACCGAGGTAGAATCTATTCATAGCGTCCATTTTAACAATTGAATCCTTGAATCTATTGCTTCAGTAGCGAAAACGCATTAGCTCTTCAAGCTTTAGGGCCGAAACATGTAGACCCGTCATTGAATGCTATTGATTTAAACTTTATTTGCTAACGATGATAACTGACATAAAATTTCAATATAAATGAAAAATAAATCAGAAAACTTTTTTCGTTTCTTTTATTTTGTTTTTCCAAATATTCTTATTTAAAACTTTCAAGTCATATTTTTTTTTTTAAATCATATCACCCCGAGCAAGGCGGTAACGCCACTGATGCGCAGGGGGCTACGTAAGGGTAAAAAGAATGGAAAAGAGAAAGCCGGAAACCACATCCTAAACAGGAAACAAGGGATGAGCCTCTTCACCTGTTCAATAGATGTGGGTGGAGTGTGAACCGGGCGATAGTTTAGTCTATCTACTCCAATTGAAAAAAAAAGAATAATAAAGGAAAAGAGTGAAAAGATTGGAAAAGAGAAAACCGGAAACCGCATCCTAAACAGGAAACAAGGGATGAGCCTCTTCACCTGTTCAATAGATGTGGGTGGAGTGTGAACCGGGCGATAGTTTAGTCTATCTACTCCAATTGAAAAAAAGAATAATAAAGGAAAAGAGTGAAAAGATTGGAAAAGAGAAAACCGGAAACCGCATCCTAAACAGGAAACAAGGGATGAGCCTCTTCACCTGTTCAATAGATGTGGGTGGAGTGTGAACCGGGCGATAGTTTAGTCTATCTACTCCATGCAGAAGATTATGAAGAAAATAATTGCAAACAAACAAGAAAAAAGAATCGACTGTAGTTGGGATCATTGGTCCCTTCCTGAATTGCATAGTGTGGGCTTTTTGGCTACATAGCTGAAAAAACCTTAATTCAAAAAAAAAAAAATGTTTGTAGTAGTATAATAAAAAGAATAATTTTTAAGGATCAGTGATAAAGATATGTCCATATCACATTGAATACACCGATTCTCGTCCAATCACCGAAGTCTAAGCAACATCGCTCCTGGTCAGTACTTAGATGGGTGACCGCTTGGGAGTACCAGGTGCTGTAAGCGTCTATTTTATCGGATGTGCGTTGTGGTGCAGTGGATACTGACTCGGAACGAAGAATTGGGGAGCAGAGTTCGGATTCCAGCTAAATTCCTTGCATTCACTTACGCGCAAATACCCTTGGAAAAGGTATTAATCCGTCTCTTCCTTCCAGTTATGGGTTAAATAACGGGACAGATTGGGTTCTATAGCCTTGGCTGGCAACTAGTCTACTGCTGAAAGCAATAGCAACCTACTGCGGGATAATCTTCTGCCCAATCAGTCATGTCTCTTTCAAGACATGATCGCCCAAGAGTGTATCACGTATGGCACTTGACTGACTGATAAAGAAATATCAATAAATTTTTCTATTTATGTGTAGTGTCCTACTCATGACGTCCGCGATCTTGGCTCTCCACAATTTCCTGACCTTGTATCTCTTCATAAATTTTGCATTTCTCTTCTTTTTCCTAAACTCCGTTACACCAATAATTTACTCAAGCTTCGTCATTCACTGTTTAATGTTTCTCTTGCCTTCAATCCGACCTTCCAACCCCACCTTCCTTGTTATGTACCCTGGAATCTTCAACTGTCCCTTCCCGATGTTAAATATAAGTTAGCTTTTTGTTCCTATTTTCTCTAACACTTCGTCACTACCCATATGTCTGGTCCATGGTACTCTTAGCATCTTTTTGTAGAACCTCATTTCTGTTCAATGCATTCACTTACGCTTGGGAAAGGTATAAATCTTTCTTCTTCCTCCAGCTGTGAGTTGAATAGCAGGATAGATTGGGTTCTTTGGCCTTAGTTGACAACCAGTCTACCACAGAAAGAAATGGCAACCTACTGCGTGAAAATCTTTTGCTTAGTCAGTCATGGATCGAAAGAGACATGTTCGCAAAAGCGTGTATCACGTACAACATTGAACTGACTCAGTGGCTACTTACTAAACTTTTGTAATGCATCTTTGGCTATCCCAATCTCGACATGATGAAAAGGAGACAAAGAGACACGCAAGAGAATATAGGGCACTATCAAGAATTTAGTCAGTTAAGTGCCATTCATCATACACGATCGGGCGATCATGTCTCTTTCGAAACATGAGCGACTGGGTAGAAGATTTTCTCGAAGTAAGCAACCAAAGATATATAATCCAATCAGTTCTGCTATTTAACCCATAGCTGGAGAAACAACGACGAGTTAATACTGTTTCCAAGGGTATTTGCGCGTAAGTAAATGCAAGGAATTCAACTGGATTTCGAACTCAGATCTCCGATTTCTTGTTCCGAGTCCGATATTCACTGCACCGGAGCGCACATCAAGAATTATGAATGTTTAAAACCTAAAATTCTACTTAAGACGACTTTTAACATCTGATTTAGCATGCCACCCCGGCTTTTGTGGCGCCGTGCCTGTAGAGAAAGAGAAAGGTGGAAGTGCCTTCATGTGGATAAGGCCCGTTGTTTAAGTTTTCTCGATTGAGAAGATCACCGTTTATCTAACGTCCCATCTACTTGGCTAAGACAAAGAAGAAAGACCTACGCAGCCAACGTAGAAATAAGTCTCTTCACATCAGTGCTCTTTTTAATTCGCTATTCAAGCCTGTATTGGAAGTATACACGCACATGAACACAATAAACGCACGCAACAGTATATCTTTCTGGTCAACCGTCGCTGGCTTCAAAGTTCTACCACGTTACTTTTTATGTGATTAGTAAATGCGTGTAGAAATGTAAGTCATTTTCGCTTAGCTTAGTCATTCACAAGATCACACTAGGTAAGCCATGAATGAATAAGGTATGAACTCGTTATACGAACGAATAGACTGCGTGATTAGTGCACCAACTTTAGTTCTACATAAATTATTGTAGAATTTCTTTTTATTATTGTTCACCCAATTCCAGCCGAGTTCGTACATTTACTTCGCGCTAATTTCCTTTGGGAAAGGTATAAATCCATCGCTCTCCACCCAGTTGAATATAGCCTTGGTTGGTAACCAGTCTACCGAAGAAAGAAGTAGTAACTAACTGAGAGAAAAATCTTCCGCATAGTCAGTAATAAATCGAAAGAGATATGATGGTATGGTCAAGTCAGTCAGTTAAGTGCTATACGTGATACACTCTTGGGAGATCATGTCTTTCGAGACATGACTGACTGGGTAGAAGATTGTCCACAGTAGGTTGCCATTACTTTCTGCAGTAGACTGATTGCCAGCCAAGGCTATAGAACCCAATCTGTCCTGTTATTTAACCCATAACTTGAGGGAAGAGACGAGCAATAGAATCCAATCTGTCCTGTTGTTTAACCCATAACTGGAGGGAATTGACGGATTAATACCTTTCCCAAGGGTATTTGTGCGTAAGTGAATGCAACGAATTCAACTGGAATTCGAACTCAGCTCCTCGATTTCTCGTTCCGAGCTGATAACCACTGTGTATGGTTTAACTGATTAACTGAATACTAAGCATAAGAGCCACTGAAGATAGATTTTACTAAAATATCTGGTTTTTTTCTTTTTTTTTTCTTTGCAATGATATTCACTCTGTGCAAGGCTGAAGAGCCACTGCAGGTAGAGGGTTACTAAAAGATGTTGTTTTTAAAATAATGTTCTCTCTGTACAAGGCCGAAGAGCCACCCAGGGTAGATGGGTTACAGAAAAAAAGAGTACAATTTATAATGATATGTGGGGAAGATGACAATTAACTCTAGACTTGAAAAGGTTAAGTATGTAATAATTGGAGAAACAGCTTCCTCTGATTCACTTCCACAAAGCAGTGGTTCGGGGGAAGAAGCAGCACGAGTGGAACTTACATCTCATCAGTAGAATACGAAGGGAATGAAGGTTGTTCGCAACAATCTGCGCGGCATGGTGGGTCTTAGCCATGAAGGTTAGAATCGTAAGTATCAGATTTTCTAAACCCTCTTTCCTCATTACATGCTCCAGAAACCTCATCTGTCACTTCATTATGCTAATTATTGGTTTACTTTTTGTTTTCATTTTCTCCAAAACTTCGTCGTTGCTCGCATGTTCGGTCCATGCTATCCTCATGGACAGCCTTGAGTGGCATTCCTGTGAACACTTTCTATGGAAATAGCGACAGAACAGACAGAAACTCATTTCGGCTGTAGGAAAAGGGTTTTACGGTGAGAAGAGCACACAGGAAATGACAAAAGATACATATTATGAGGATATGTAGGATAGATAAGAGTTAGCACAAAGACTTGATAAGTTTAAGATTCTAATAACCGAAAAGCATCCTCTCAGATGTCTGTTACGTAATGCAACAGTTCTGAAATTTCCTTCATAGCAATGGAACTATGAAGGGACTGAGCGTGATTCGACACTGTTTACATGGTGTGACGAGTCCTAGCTGTGATAGTTTGAATCGGTGGAACCACAAAATGTGGTTCGCCCGAACAACTGTCCTGAAAATAGCTATTGAATAACAACAGGCTAGCAAACGCGTTTCGTCGTCCGGGGAAAAGGGTTTGAGGGTTGAAAAATAATTAATCACCTATAAGGCTGTGTTAACGCTTTTGAACTTATGCCAACGCTGGATAGAGGGGATTGGGTAACTCCGGCCGAAATGTGTTAACAATGCACAATTTCTATCCTGATTTAGCTTTTGTAAAAATACAGCATGGTAGAAGCAGTCAGGTATTTTCTGGGGCAATACAAAGAAACGATGGAACGGACTAATTTTCCAAATTTTCCCTCTATATATAATCGCTACGAAGGCGCGTCCGTTTCTGCATCGGAGTACCGATACTTCGTCAGGCGATGTGGTACTGGGAATCTTTTTCATTTTCATTTATTTCGTTTTGTTAGGGGTATTGGCTGGGGGGGGGGGCAGCAATCTTTCATCTAAATATGTTTCGCTAAAAACGACCGACACGGAAGATTTTATTAATTTTTTATTTAAATTTTCCGGTATTCTAACATGTTTCTTTTTTTGCTAGAGTTAAGGAATGCAAAAATGTTCCATAATTTTCGACTTTCCAAGTGCTTTCAGCGACTTCACAGGCCATTTTCAAGGATGTTATTTTTCTGGTATTGTTTGACTGCAAAATAATTTTTGTTTTTAGTGTATTTTTGTTTTTTGAAAAGCAGAGTTCTTTAAAGCTGTCACGTGATCCGTGCAGCTGGGCATCATGTGAACGTCTGTCTACTTTTTAAAAACCTTTCAAAACTCCATTTTCTCAATAATGTAAGGTTGATGGTAGGAGAAAATTGTTTGATACATAGTACCTCTCATAAATAGTATTTTTGCATTTTCAATCAAACTTTTTCTTAAGGGTTCTTGCAAGTTATGGGTTAATAAATGTTATATATATATATATATATATATATATATATATATATATATATACTTCACCCTAAGCAAAGCAGGACCGCCACTGTTGCACAGGGGATTACAGTGAAACAAAAACAAGGTAGAGGGGATGTTGAAGAAAGGATAAGAGAAGGATGGGAATCTAGGAAATAGAAGATTCTAATTGACGTTGCATTTAAACTTTTAAAGATTGTAGCTAAAAGAGAATTGTGAGAAAATAAACTGTTAGAAGAGGCGGTTACATTAACTATTTCGATTGTAAAAGGTGGGACCTTGATGCCAATCTAGTAGCACACAAATACATGTGGTTCTGTCACCAGGGAAAGAAGCTCATCAAAGGAGCAGAAAAGATAGAGGGTAGCCGCATTACGTCGATGAGAAAGTGACTGAAGTCCGGACTGCCAAGTCAGGATCGATTATATTGCAGATCCTCTTTTGGATTTTGTCAACAACCTCGAGATGAACAGTAGGAGCACCCATTCAGATATGGCAACAGTATTCGATGCAGGGACGTATGGTAGATTTATAAATATGCAAAATAGATTCTGACAAGAAAAACTTCCTGGCTTGACTCAGAAACTTAAACTTCCTAGTAGTAGATGCAGCCATAAATTCGATGTAGTCGTTCCATTTGAGGTTAAGAGAGTGAAGACAAGGAGGCGCAGTGTGTTTCTCTCTAGGAGACTAGCGTCATCCATTTTGCTGGTAGGTAGGAAAGTATTTCTACTAGTTCAACTTTAGATCTGGTGTAAGCTTGAGTCCCAATAGACAGTCCATGCGGTTGCGTTCACTTTCGCACAAATGCCCATGGGAATAGCATGGGTTCGCATCTCCTCCTTAATTAGGTTATATAGCAGAGTAGACTGGGCTCTCTTTTTCTCCGTCTAAGAGAAAAACCTCTAAATTCAAATCCAATGAAATATATTTTCCAAAAAATCATAGTTGTTCATAGAAAATAAAGAAAAGGGATCTATAATTATCGATCGCCCGTCCTGAATGGGCAACGGCACATGAACTTCTGAAGTGCTTGTAATTATCCGTAATTTCCATCACAATGCTCAGCACCTTATCCGAAAACTTGAAAAATATGATAAAAATTTAGACAGACCTTGTCGTCTATTTCTAACACACACTCACACACACACTCACACACACACTCACACACACACACATGTTCGCTCAGAGAAAGAGAGAGAATGAGAGAGAGAGAGAGAGAGAGAGAGAGAGAGAGAAAGAGAGAGAGAGAGAGTTAGCCCTCTTAACAACGGTCCGGATAACAGTTACAGACCAGCCGGTCAGAAATCACGCACAATTACTCAATGAATGTAACTGTTATGTACTGTTATGTCGTGAGTAAGAATAAATAACTCAACAACAGGAATAGGTTAATAGTTGTATTCCGTGAAAATAGTATTTACAAAGGTTATTAGAATCCAATACAAGAATAAGGGTTAATCGTCTCAACCGTCGTAAGACGTAGTATGAGCAATGGGTACTTCCGGGTCGTCACCGGAAGTCTACGACTGACTTGTCGATCGCTGCTCGGCACACTCCACTACATAGTTGCCACCATTACTTTACATAGTAATGGAATAGTCCATTATAGCCGAATAGGCGCGGGCGTCCCAACAGTAACATATGTTGTTCAATGAAATAACTTTCAATTTACGTATTAAGTCACATATAAACTCTACATTAAACAAATACAAACTTTCTACATTACACACACACATTTTTCCTTTCCTTGTGATCTTTCTTGAATTGTTAAAAGCTTTTCCTCACCCCCCCCCCCCCAATAAAATGTGTTTATTATAAACTTCGTTCATAATCGGAGAGATGTCGGAGAGAAGAGATGATCAACTAATGCAATTTCTTACTATGGTTCTACTATTATGGATTATGAGTCAACCTTACTTCAGCTTTAACTGATCGACTCATAATCGATTGCGGTGAAATGAAGCCATCAATTAATCTGATGCGTCTTACACCACTCGACCACGAATGACAAATATTTTTCAAACAAAATTTCTTACAAATATTCAGGTCAGTAGAAGTATATATATAAATATACTGTCTAATTAAAAACAGAATGTCTACTCAAATACAAGTATCGATTAAAACTAATGTTTAAACAAATAAATTAAATATGTCGGTTGTCAAAACCATTTCGTTAATCTTCAGAATTTTCCGTAACATTGTAAGTTTACATGTGTTGAAATTATGATACATTTCAAAGCAGAGATGGTTATTTACGTGGAATCGAAAATTGTGTTATATAAGGTTTGATTTGACTGTGGAATCATTCTTGGTCAAATGTTCTAAGACGCAGAAGATCATTTGGTGGTTTCCTCTATGTTGATAGGGGTCGCAAGTTCGAATCCTGCTGAATGACACACATTTTCGTAACAAAAATTTATCGTAAATAATCAGGCCGGTAGAAATAAATATACTGTTTGATTAAAAACAGAATATCTACTCAAATACAAGTATTGATTGAAAATAATGTTCTAACAAATAAATTAAGTATGAATGAAGTTTATATAATTGTTTTTTCGTCCAGTTTGTGGTGACGTTAACTGTTTTTTTTTTATGTGGATTAAAAATGTCTTGTTTTTTTATTATTATTATTTGTTATTTTTATTTTTTCTAAGTTTCCTTTAGTTATTTGGTCAGGGAAATTAATGTTTAGGAATTCTGACATTTATGTTTACTTCATATGTGAAATTAAGGACTGAGTTATATTTTCAGGTTGTTCTCGGATTTTCATTTACTTCGTCCATGTTTTTAGTTGATATAAATATATCGTCAGCGTAGCGGATGTAAATTGCTAGTTAAGGGCGTTTAATTTCGTTTTCTAAGTTTGTCAGGTACAATTCTGATAGTGTTAGGGCGGTAGGTGAACCAATGGCGACACCGTCAGTTTGTGTGTACAAGTTCCCAAAATAGTCAGGAAATGGAACGCACAGTGCACGCTTGTAGTAGTTTCTTGAATGCTGGTGATTTTATTTTTGGAGGTGGAAGTGATGGATGTTTACACAGGGTTTTGGGGTTTTTTTCTCATTTTTTTTTACGACATCTGTTGTCTCGCTAACAGGAACGTTGGCGAATAACTTTTAGATGGGCAATGATGCTAATACGCTATTGATTGGTTTCTTACTTTTGAGGATTTAGATAATACGTGGAATTAATGCTATATTTCGAAGGGAGAGTGATCTTCTAAGACGTGGCACCAGACCAGAAGTATGGGGCATCCATTGTGTATAGAACTCACTTCTTCTTCTTCTTCTTCTTCTTCTTCTTCTTTGTGCCTTGTCCTTTCAGGGCGTAGGCGATCATGGCTTTCCACGTCTCCCTATCCCTGGTGGCTCTTAGCACGCCTTATCCTGTTACACCACGCAACCCCCGTCATTGGATAACATATTTGAAGGGCTCAGGCCCTTAAAATATATTATCCGTTGCTTTTCCCTGTCTCTTTTTCCCTCTATCTAGCCTGTAAGTATCAGGTTCTCCAAGCCCTTCTTCCTCATTGCATGTCCCAATAACTTTAACTGTCTCTTCCTGATGCTCAGTATTAATTTCCTTTTCGTTTCCATCCTTTCTAAAACCTCATCATTGCTCACATGCTCGATCCATAATATCCGTAGCATCCTTCTATAGAATCAAATTTCAGTTGCGTCAAGTTTTTCCTTCATCTTTGATGATATTGTCCAGCATTCACTGCTATATTAAAGAACTGACATCACATAGCAACCCAGTACTCTTTTGTTCGTTTCTAGCGAAAATTTCCTGTCCCTTAATACTCTACTCAATTTCTGGAACGCGTCCTTCGCCATGCCAATTCTCCTCCGGACTTTCCGTCTTCCGTTAGAACACTTCCTAGGTATTTAAATTTTTGTATTCAGTTGTAAGTGGTTCTAACGAGACAAACTTGCTAAACATTACACCACGACGAGATGCCCTATATTTAGAAGGTATGTATGGTTAAAGATTTATTTTGAAAGTTGATATGGTTAATTCTGTATTTAAAGGGTAGGTTTGATTAATGCAGCATTTAGAGGGAAGGTTTGTTTTATGCAACATTTACAGGGCAGGTTTGGTTAATGTTGTACTTAAAGTGTAGTGGGTTTATGGCCATATCATGCTGAAATAAGTTCTTGTATGATCGCCGAAGTTAAGAAAGTCGAGCCTAGGTGAGCTATAAGCTTGGATGTTCGGGTGGGGAAATGGAAAATGCTTTGACGATATTAATCTAACAGCGGAGTTCCAATTCGCGTTGGGTTCGTTATATTCATTTATGCGCAAATACACTTAAGAAAGGTCTGAATCCACCTCTTCCCCTCAGCTATGAATTAATCAGTAAAAAAACCATTATTATCTCAAAAATATTCTTAAAATGTAAAAATATTTTCTGGCTTTAAGTAACCTGCAATGTATTGATAAGCCGTAGAAAACGAATCAATCATTTAGAGGGTTGGTGTGGTTAATATTCTTTGTAGATGGTGGTTCTTTGCAATTTACAATAAATCGCCTGAAGACGCCAGATGGTAGAAACCTGGGTTGCATAATATAACTCATTTTCAAATAAAAAATATTCAAATGTTCTACAATATAATTGTATTGGACACTTTTTAATATAACTGTGTCCTGATCTAGTTTAATTATGACCAAAAACTAAGTAACTAAATTATTATTATTATTATATATATATATATATATATATATATATATTTAGTATATCGAGGTAGCAAGTAATTTTCTAAACATATTCTATTAAATATAATAGACAATGAATGTCTATTATGTTTAATCATGAGCCGTTCTAAACGTCGTATTTTTGCTTTAATTTCAGGTGAAAATAAAGACAAAAATTCTCCAACATTTGGATAATTATTTATTGGTTTTCTTCTAAGCTTTCGGCTCACATGAGCCATCTTCAGAGAGGTAGTTTAAACTGAAATATTATAAAATCCACCATCACCGACGATTTTATTTTGTGTTGACATAAAACTCCGCTTGGCAACGGCAATAGTTACCAAAAATAATAAACGCAGTTCTTAAGTTTGCGATGCGGTTTTATGACGTCACACCGCGGGATAGCGCGAAATGACAACAAAACCATGTAGTCAAATGCAATGTAATATGTTATTTCCTGTTTTAAAGTTGATTTTATTGAGTGTTGGTTGTTTTGATTTGATGTACATGGCCTCCAATATCTGCAGGTTCCTCTTACTGTGTGTATGAGTAAGGATCACCGTATTGTTGACCAAAATCTGTGATATTACCTACATGTTTATGTTTTTCAGAGAAATGTTGTTTAATAGTACTCTGATCAGAAAGATGACATGTAAGTCTACGGGAGAGCGTGGTTGTAGTAAAACCAATATATGTACTAGGTTTTTGATTAGTATCAGAGATGCAATCTCTGAATGGGCATGTAAATTGGTACACTACAATGGTTTTTTGTAAAGAATTTAGTTTAGTGCTTGTTGGGTTATTATAGACTATGAGGTCAATTGTTTTAAACTTTTTATAATATATAATGAGTTTAATTTGATTATTACTTTCGACTGGTTTAACATTTCTACGTATTATGTTTTTGAGAGTTTTTTCATCTTGTTTATAATTATTATGTATTTGGTTGCAATAGTATAAGTTAATAGTGTTATGTTTATTTTGATGTAAACCATTATTATTAATATTTTCATTATTGTTAGAGCTATTGTTAATTTTGTTGAGATACATTTTAATTTGTTGATCAATAACGGAGTTAGGAAATCCATTATTGACTAGTGTTTGCTTAATGTTGTGTAATTCTTTATAAAATATAGATTTGGAAGAAGATATAATTTGTGTGCGTTGAAGTAAGTTTTTTTATAACAGCTAACTTATATCGTTGGGGGCATTCACTATTATAATTAAGAAGACACGAATTTATGCTAGTTGGTTTCCTATATAGAGAAGTAGTAAATTTATGTGTGCTAGAATCAATGAATACATCAAGGAATGGGAGTTTGTTATTAATATTAAGTTCTAATGTAAATTTGAGGACGGAGTGACTTTCAAATTTGTTTTTAAGATATTTAATTTGATCGATATTCTTAGCTAAAACAAAGATGTCATCTATGTATCTTACATATATAGAGGGTTTATTGTTGTCATTAATTATTTTATTTTCTAGATTTGCCATATAATAATTAGAAAAGAGGGGACCTAAAGGAGATCCCATCGCAATACCATCTATTTGTGTATAAATATTGCCTAAGGGATCGTGAAAGGGTACTTGTGTGGTGCATGCTAATAATAGTTTTTTTTTAATATAGTGGGTTTAATATTGATTGATGGGAGAGTAGCATGGTTGTATACATAACGGATAATGATGTCAATTGTTTCATGGACGGGAACATTTGTGAATAAGTTTTGGACGTCCAAAGATGCAATCATTTGATTATTAGGTTTTACGGAATGGAGAATCTGTAAAAATTCGTCCGTGAAGTTAATACTATATTTACCAGGAAGATAGGGAGTAATTAGTTTGTTAAGTGTTTTGGAAAGGTGACATATTGGTGTGGGTATTTGAGAAATGATAGGGCGGAGGGGATGATCTTTTTTATGGATTTTTACATTTCCATAAAGGTAGCCGGGCTGATATATATATTGTGCTGCCTTTGTGTGTGACGATTTTACGTTGAGTCAGCATCGCGATCAGGAAGGTTTGTTTGTCGTCAACTTCTTTAAGAAATATATTTTTGAAAATAATTTTATGGGGTAGAAAAATGTTTTCTGTTTATGTAAAATTTTAAATAATTTAATCTTAATTCATATGAAATATTAATTGGAATAATAATAATAAAAATACTTTGCATTTATTAAAAACTAAAATAATGTCCCTATCTGTTATTATCACAGCGTTTCAGCTGATGTGCTCTCCAGCCTTCTACAGGTATTTATCAATCCAGATAAATTTGAGAGGATTTAGAACTGACGACTTTATTATGTAGTGGATAGATTGTTCTTGTTTTGCTATCCATGTCTAAGAATGTCTTGTGTTATTCTTGTTTAGTGCTGCTCAATTATTGTTCTGTTTCCATTGAGTCTGTCTACCGGAGCTAGGGATTAAATTCATAATTACTAGATCACCAAGTTCAAAACTAATGCATTAATCTAGGAATCACCACAAAGATGTACAATACCTACCATTTTTAAAAATGAAAAATTGTTCTTAAAGCTCTTTTTAGTTTTAATTTAATAAATGAGTAAATGCAATATACAAGATTTATATTAATTAAAATACAGCTTTCTCTATTGTTTTTTAATAAAATTGATCACCACTTTTGTGGGTGGGGGCTTTAGCCTTAGGCTTGAAGATACTTTCTGGAAAAATTAAAAATATTATAACAAAAATTTAAACTGAGAGTCAGATAAAATTTCCTAAGACATGTACTTATAATTTTTACAAACAGTGCTCGAAGAAAAGTTTTTAGCCAGGTGAGATAAACTACATCAAGTTTTAAAACTTAATTACATAATTCGAACTCAACATAAATAAACAGTATTTGAAATTAGTATGGAGAAGGTCCTCCATTTGCTAATTTCAATGCTTGTATTCAATTTTTCATGGATTTGATCAGGTTATCAACAATTGTCTGTTCAATATATGGCCACTCCTTTACCAATGTTTCTTTTAGGGTTAACACTGACCTGATTTTGCTTGCATGCTCTCAAAGTTTTCGATCAAGGTGCTCCCAAACATGCTCTAGTGAATTCATGTCTGGTCTTTGGGCTACCCATGTCAGTGACTTGATTCGTTGTGATTCCTTTCAGGTCTTTGTTACTTTGTATGACATGGTACTCCATTTTCTTGAAAAAGGTAGAGATTTTTATCAATCTGATTGGTTTCAAGTAGTGGGAGTAGGCCTTTCTCTAATATTCAACAATGTTTTGGACCATTTAACCACTAATCAACAAGAATCAACTCAGATTTTTCTCCATACCAGACAGCGTCCCACTCCCACTACTTCAATCTTACCATATTTCACAGCCACCTGCAGACATTCAGTGTTCCATGTCTCATTCTTATTTCTCCAAATATAAGCCTTTCTTGAATTTAAGTATTGGCTGAATTTACTTTCATCTGACCAAATTACAGACTGCCAAAATTCATAATCTTTGCTCTGGAATTCTCTCACCCAGTCTATATGCCTGTTCTTGCTAATCTCTGAAATCAAGGGCTTTTTTCTTACAACTCTTCTTTGATAGCCTAGCTCTTTCAGAGTCTTTCTTACTGCATAAGGTGACCTCTTTGATGCTCTGATGACAGATTCTGCTTACTTCCATCTTCAGTGCTCTTCTTGATTGCTCAGAAATGATGCTTGGTCTTCCTGAACATTGTTCCACACAACAATGGCCTTCTTCATTAAATTTCTTTACAATATTATTAACCCTCTAGGGCCATTCGTATCATATTTGATACAGTATGAAAACAAGCCTTGAAAGAAATATTTTCCTGAAAAATTTTTTAAGAGAAATATTTTATAAATTTCAAATGAAAGCAGTACTGACTGCTCAGTCAATGAATACCAAATGTTTCCTTATAGGGAAATACCAAATGTTTCCTTATAGGGAAATACTGTATCAAATATGATACGAATGGCCCTAGAGGGTTAACAGTTTAATGATTAACCTGGAAAACCTAGCATTTAAATTCTTCTGCTTCTAACTCATTTTATAATCAATAAAATGTGTGACGTTTGAATTTGAGTTTTCATAAAATTAAGTATGGAGTGGAGGTGTAAAGAAAGTCACAAATTATTGAAATTATTTAAAATATGTCTAATTATTCAGTTTTTGCAAAAAAAAATCCTAATTAATGTGTCTGTCACTTAAAGGCTACACTGTTATGGGTACTTCTGATGTAAAAGAAACAAGATTTTTAATCAAAAGTTAGAATTTCTAAAAATAATGGGAAAATTTAATCTGCTTCTCTTTTATTGCTGCCACTGCTGTCAAAGGCTTGTTGTCATTCTTTTTTGTTTATCAATGACTCTCATATGGTATTTATTTCTAAGCCTACTGAAAACTTCTCCTAACCTAATATAGGTGCTGATTTCCTTCAGATGTCATTCTCCAGTCTAGTATATATTTTTTTTTCTCCACAGGATTTGATGACCACTCTTTTCCTTTAAGTTTCCCCTTAATAGGCCTAGCACATAAATAAATATGAAAACAGATAAAAAAAAACAAAAAAACTATAATAGCAAGGTTTTGGTAGCAGGTGCAGTAAGGGAAGTAGATTGTTTCACCAGTAAATATTATCAACTCTTTCAGTTATCGGCACGTGGTAAGTTTGAGTTTCTGTGCATTGGATATCGGTTCGGAACGAGAAATCGGGGAGCCGAGTTCGAATTCCAGCTGAATTCATTGCATGAACTTACGCGCAAATACCCTTGGGAAATGTATTAATCTGCCTATTCCTTCCAGTTATGGGTTAAATAACAGGACAGATTGGGTTCTATAGCCTTGGTCGGCAACTAGTCTACCGCAGAAAGCAATGGCAACCTACTGCGGGATAATCTTCTGCCCAGTCAGTCATGTCTCTGTCAAGACATGATCGACCAAGCGTGTATCACGTATGGCACTCAACTGACTGACTGAATTTGTATTTCATTCACTTATAATTGTTATCCATTTCTTTGTTATTAAATTATACTAAATTGCTTGGTTGTTTAAAGGTCGTTCGATACAGATAGTTTGAAATTTTTGTTATTCTGCTAGTGACCTCTTCCAAGGAAAGAATTTCGAAGACCATTAATCTTTGAATTCAGCCATTTTCGACTTATACTAAGTTAAAACTTAGTAATTTTATACATCCAAATGTATAAGGAACGAAGAAAATATTAACAAAGTTCAAAACATTAATTTAAAACAATGCTCAATATAGAAATAGATCTGAGTATTTATGATAAATCAGTTAGCAAATACTATTTTTAAAATAGCGTTAACTACCTGATGAAACATCGTTCCTTCAATGTCGAAACAAAAGACCCTCGTGTCGAGTTGAGAATCTTTTATTTGAAATTTTTTTTTCTGCCTAATTTTAAATTTTAAGCCTTTCAAGTTTAATTGACTTTCTTTAATTCTTTTTTTTAGATTTTAGCAGAAATCTCTTGACTGGACTTTTACTACCATGTTTTTTTTTTTGTTTTTTTTTTCAATTGGAGTAGATAGATCTATCTATCGCGCGGTTCACACTCCACCCACGTCTATTGAACAGGTTAAGAGGCTCATCCCTTGTTCCCTGTTTAGGATGTGGTTTCCGGTTTTCTTTTTTCCAAATTTTTCACTATTACGTAGCCCCCTGCACATCAGTGGCGTTACCGCCTTGCTAGGGGTGACACGATTTTTAAAAAAAACTGATCTTCCGTATTATTAATACTAAATATTAAATTGCATACATATACTTTTATTATTTGCTTCAAACTAAACATATAATGTGAATGATAACCAGCACCTGAGAAATACAACCGCAAGAATGAAAATATGGGAAAAATTAAGGTGGTAGGGTGAATCAGTTAATGACAAGGAAGCCATAAGAGAAATTAAAGGAAATGAAATCTTCTCAGTAAATAACTTTCTGCTCCTTGCGTCAGGTTTCATGCGAAAGAGGACCGGTCAACGAAGTGTTCACTTACTAGGCATTGGTTACAAGTCACACGAGAGTCGTGTATTCGAAGTGAATTTGGGGAAAAGTCATTTGTGAATCTGAGTAGCGGGGATGGAGCCGTTGTAAGGGCTACGGAGGAACACACACGGCGTTAAGTTGATGAGTATTTTAGTCAGTTAAGTGCCATACGTGATACACGCTTGGGCGATCATGTCTCGAAAGAGACATGACTGACTGGGCAGAAGATTATCCCGCAGTAGGTTGCCATTGCTTTCTGCGGTAGACTGGTTGCCAGCCAAGGCTATAGAACCCAATCTGTCCTGTTATTTAACCCATAACTGGAAGGAATAGACGGATTAATACCTTTCCCAAGGGTATTTGCGCGTAAGTGAATGCAATGAATTCAACTAAAATTCGAACTCGGCTCGCCGATTTCTTGTTCCAAGCCGATATCCACTGCACCACCACGCACATCCTGATCCGATCTCGAAAAAGAACTGGTGGGATGGTGACGTTTGTAATACAGGGTGTCCGTAATGTCTGTGTACACTTTTAAAAAATTATAACTTTATTTGTATTTGTCATAGAAATAATCTATAAAAAATGTTAAGATGGAGCTCTTTATCACTTTGCTCTGCGTGTTAGACAGTTTCTAAATCAGGAAATTCCTAACAGATGGATCGGAATGGGTGGACCATTTTATTGGCCTCCACGTTCGCCAGATTTAACTCCATTACATCTTTTTTCATATGCAACCAAACCGAGTTCATTAGAAGATTTGAAAGCTACAATAACTAATGTGATTTCAGGCATTACTGCAAATCAGTTGGCAAATGTTTTCCCTGAACTGCAAAATCGTATTACTCTTTGTAATTGGAGTAGATAGACTAAACTATCTCCCGGTTCACACTCCACCCACGTCTATTTACCAATCTTCTCACTTTTTTTTTTCAATTGGAGTAGATAGATCTATCACCCGGTTCACACTCCACCCACGTCTATTTACCAATCTTCTCACTTTTTTTTTTCAATTGGAGTAGATAGATCTATCACCCGGTTCACACTCCACCCACGTCTATTTACCAATCTTTTCACTTTTTTTTTTCAATTGGAGTAGATAGATCTATCTATCGCCCGGTTCACACTCCACCCACGTCTATTTACCAATCTTCTCACTTTTTTTTTTCAATTGGAGTAGATAGATCTATCACCCGGTTCACACTCCACCCACGTCTATTTACCAATCTTTTCACTTTTTTTTTCAATTGGAGTAAATAGATCTATCTATCGCCCGGTTCACACTCCACCCACGTCTATTGAACAGGTTAAGAGGCTTGTCCCTTGTTCCCTGTTTAGGATGTGGTTTCCGGCTTTCTCTTTTCCGATCTTTTCACTATTACGTAGCCCCCTGCACATCAGTGGCATTACCGCCTTGCTCGGGGTGATACGATTAAAAAAAAAATTACTAATGATGAAGGACATGTGGAATCAAATAAAATTTCTATAAAACCTTAAGAAATATAGATTTACTTCTTTCTAATCCTTTACAAATTATTTTTATCGCAAATACAAATAAAGTTATATTTTTTTAAAGTGCACACGAACTTTATGTTGCGGAAACAAAACAAACAAAATACGAAAATGCAGAAACCTGCAATAATGATAAGTATTATTTTTAATTGAACATCTCTTCCCCATCAAAATTTGACTGTGAATATTCATGCTTTGGAAATTCAAATTTTATTTTGTGAAAGCTAATGTTTAAATAAGCAGATGAATACCAGTGATCGCTGCCTTGACGAACCTACGTTTAAAAGTTTACCAGGAAATGCGAGATACGAAATGCGACACTTTTTGTGGTGGGTGGGGATCCCAAATCATCTGTGAGTTGCATCTCTGTCCTCGAAGATAGAGTGCGGCTCAGTTGTATCTCTGTCCGAGAACAGGCATGCAATTGAGAAAAATTATACTGTGAGATGCCCGATCCTAGGGAACAGTGTCCCGAAGCCGCGCCACCTCATTGCACCAGAGGGGTGGACCAGGTGCTCGTACGCATCTGGGCTCCCCTCATTAAACTTTGACCTTGTGTCGCATCCACTTCCTGGTGAGGGGAAGAGGTAAATATCTACCTACCAGCCACATTTTGTGGTGGGTCGGTACATCATCTGTCAGTTGCGTCTCTGTCCTCGGGGAGAGTGCGGCTCTGTTGTATCTCTGTCCGCCAAAAGACACGCAATTCAGAGGTGCCAAGTCCCAGGGAACAATGTCCCGAGGCGGCGCTACCCCATTGTACAAAAGTGGTGGATCGGTGGTCGCCACCGAAGACAACTCAACCGGCGTGATACACGCTTGGGGGATCATGTCTCGAAAGAGACATGACTTAGTGGGCAGAAGATTATCCTGCAGTAGGTTGCCATTACTTTCTGTGGTAGACTGGTTGCCAGCCAAGGCTATAAAACCCAATCTGTTCTGTTATTTAACCCATAAGTGGAGGGAAGTGACGGATTAATACCTTTCCCAAGGGTATTTGCGCGTAACCGAATGTAAGGAATTCAACTGGAATTCGAACTCGGCTCTCCGATTTCTCGTTCCGAGCCAATATCCACTGCACCACAAAATGTATGAAAAATATAAACACTCTAGTTCATTCTTTGTGTAAAACCTCTTGATTGCTTTGCGCAAAATATGGAACATAATTGGAATTAAAATCACAGTATGTAAGAAGAGGAAAACCTGATTAGATTTTTCATGTCTGTTTGTGTTTGTGTGAAAGTCGGTTTCCAGATGCGTGAATATTAAGCTTAGACTCTGCTGGATGTTTTTGCCGTTTCTGTCCAATAGAATTTCGCCTCTGGGTTGATCTGCTCAAATAAACGAGGGCTCCCTTATCTCCCTTCTGTCAGTGTTAATTATCATTACACTGGTCATGTGCAATGACGAGATAACAGTCGCCAGACTTGTATTCCACGCACAAACGCACGAACATTATTTTACATTGTAACATTTACGCTGTTTGATAAAAAGTATTTTAATTTTTCCGATCCAACTATACTTCATTTTTAAACTTTTACATTCTACAACGCCATGGGTATGGTTGAATTAGAGTAAACTTATCATTGGTTAAATATTGATATAAGTAATGTATTTCTTTAAGATAATGGCTTGGAATCTAAATCATTGTCATACTATTATATTTTTTTTTATCTCTAATCAAAGTTGAAATAAATTAAATATAATGAGGAAAAAGAAAATAGCAAATAAAGAAAATGGAATTGGAAGGCTGAGTTCAAATCACTGTCTGGTATATCCTTTTTCACTTTTATACAAATTCTCTAAAAACAAGCATAGATTAATGTCTTTTATCCCTGCTATGGGCTGAATAGGAAAATAGACCGCACTCTCTAATTTTGCTTAACATTTAAAGAGTTCTAGCTTTCCAAGAATATATATATATATATATATATATATATATATATATATATATATATATATGATATTGATTCTCTCTTGGTGGCATATTGTAAATCGCCTGAAGACACTGAAAGGTAGAAACCTAGGTCTCGAAATAACTCGTTTCCAAATGAAAAATATTCAAAAGTTCTACAATATATTGAACACTTTTTAATGCAGCTATGTACTAGTTTAATTTAATTATGACCAAAAACTAACAAATTAACTATCTTTCCTTTCCCCATTGGTCGGCAATTGGCCACCCGATAAACGCCCTTGACCAAAATTGTTACCAAAAGTATAAGAATTTTAAACTTACTGGTAGTAGCACGAGCGTCTGTCTTCTTGAATATGGTAAAAATTAAGCCATTTTGTTTTTTATTTATTTTTATCCTCTTTTATTTTGCCCGTTTTTTGTATAATTTCTAACTTTCATGTCTAATTTGAAGGATTTTTGTTCCGAGCAGAAATCTCTTGTACTAGACTTGCTAAGTCTAGTCAAAGTCAAAGTTAGCAAGTCACTAACCTTTTTTTTTCAATTGGAGTAGATAGACTAAACTATCGCCCGGTTCACACTCCACCTACGTCTATTGAACAGGTGAAGAGGATCATCCATTGTTCCTTGTATAGGATGAGGTTACCGGCTTTCTCTTTTCCAATCTTTTCGCTCTTTCCTTTTTTCTTTTTTTCAATTGGAGTAGATAAACTAAACTATCGCCCGGTTCACACTCCACCCACGTCTATTGAACAGGTGAAGAGGCTCATCCCTTGTTCCTTGTTTAGGATGTGGTTTCCGGCTTTCTCTTTTCCAATCTTTTCACTCATTTATTTTTTTTTCAATTGGAGTAGATAGACTAAGCTATCGCCCGGTTCACACTCTACCCATGTCTATTGAACAGGTGACGAGGCTCATCCCTTGTTCCTTGTTTAGAATGTGGTTACCGGCTTTCTCTTTTCCAATCTTTTCACTCTTTTATTTTTGTTTCAATTGGAGTAGATAGACTAAACTATCGCCCGGTTCACACTCCACCCACGTCTATTGAACAGGTGAAGAGGCTCATCCCTTGTTCCTTGTTTAGGATATGGTTTCCAGCTTTCTCTTTTCCAATCTTTTCACTCTTTTATTTTTGTTTCAATTGGAGTAGATAGACTAAACTATCGCCTGGTTCACACTCCACCCATGTCTATTGAACAGGTGAAGAGGCTCATCCCTTGTTCCTTGTTTAGGATATGGTTTCCAGCTTTCTCTTTTCCAATCTTTCCACTCTTTTATTTTTGTTTCAATTGGAGTAGATAGACTAAACTATCGCCTGGTTCACACTCCACCCATGTCTATTGAACAGGTGAAGAGGCTTATCCCTTGTTCGTTGTTTAGGATGTGGTTTCCGGCTTTCTCTTTCCAATCTTTTCACTCCTATGTAGCCCCCTGCTCTTCAGTGGCGTTAACGCCTTGCTCGGGGTGATATATATATATATATATATATATATATATATATATATATATATATATATGCAGGGGGGTAGAAAAAGTAAAGGAAACACCTAGTACCATAAGAGCATAATTTAGAAAATTTGATTAAAGTGTGAAAAGGTTCTCTATTCTAGTGTTTGTTAATGTAATATTAGTCGAACTTAATTTTTTGCTAAAATTGTTGTTTTGGGGGGATTTTTTTATTTATTTATTTATTTATTCTTTTTTTATTTTTTTACATATGTTATTCACATAACTGTGTTAAAATCAAGTCAGGCCTCTTTAAGGATTTTAAGTAATCAACTTTATCCTATGGTTCAAGAAATCTTTCCTGAGCGAAATGCCATCTTTTGAAGATGATAAATGTTTTAGCTGAATTTTATAAGAAACATTCTAGTGAAGTAGATCATCTTATATGGCCACCACATTCCCCAGATCTCAACATCATTGAAAGTTTATGGTTCTTTTTAGAAAAACAAGTGAGGAGACGATATTCTCTACCATCATCATTGAAAGAAATGGAATCAGTTTTAGCTGAAGAATGAATAAACACTTTTCTGGAAACAATTCAAACTTTGTACGAGTCGATCCTACACAAAATTGCTGTAATCCTACCCGATACTGAAATATATTAGCTTGAAATTTTAAGATGTTTCCATTATTCTGTTCACACTCTGTGTATACTGGCTAAATTCTTAAGTCTGCTGCTAGGAAAGTTACTTCCTTTTATCGTGCTGGGCATTTTCTCACCATATATTGGTAGAAACTTTTTCTCGGCAGAATCTACCTTACATATTTATATGTCTACTATTCGTCCTTGCTTTGGACATTGCTGTTACATCTAGTCTGGGGCACCTGCTATGTGTTTACCGATTATAGAATTAAGAATCTGCAATGTTATCAGTACTGACCTGGCATCTCGGCTTCAGTCACTTTCCTGACGTCATACCGTAATCTCTCTGTACCTTTTCTGTAGATACTTTCATAGTAATTGCTCTGATGAACTTTTCTCTATGGTAACACGATTTTACGAATTTAAGTGTAGTGTTATATTGATGGCAAGATATCATCATTTTACAGTTTAAATGGCTAGATGTAACCATAAGTTCTATGATAATCGTTTATTTTCTCGCACTTTTCAGTCAATCTTCAAAAATTTAATCAATTGTCAATCATTTTTTCTTTCTTCTTAATTCCCATTCTCTAATTGTTTTCTGTCCTTCATTGTTTTTTTATTTTTTCATATTATTGTAAATCCTATGCTAGCAGTTTCTTCTCTCATTTGTAGAATTCTTTTCTTTCTTTTTTTTTAATTGTTCTTGCTCCTTAATGATGTTTTCTTGTTTCATACATTCTTTCACACTCAGTAACACCCTGTTTCTTAGCGGTGTTTTTTTCTTTGATTGGGGTGAAATTATTCTTTTTAATTACTTTTTTTTATTTTTGTCTTTAGAACAGTTAATATTAATTTCAAACTTTTATGCGAAATCAGAACATTCAGTAAATAAATAAATAAATACCCGCTCCACGCCGTAATAGTTGGTGTGTTGGGTTTGGGGGAGAATATCCAGTGCGGCGTAGATACATTCAGTAATGGATGATTTTCATTTTTCAATGTCTAATCAAAATAGAATTTCTCAAAATCACTCGTTTTATCCATCCAAACTGGATCAGCCCAGTTGATTGTCTATATTATGAAAATGTCGAAAAGCCTCTTAGAAATTTATATTTTATTTATTTGAAATTTGTATTTATTCTTGTCGAAAGATGTACGTGGATCAAACATCATTATTATTATTGATCTGCAATATAATCGATCCTGACTTAGCAAACCGCCTTTTATCACTTTCTCACCGGCTTGAGGGGGCTTCCCTCTGTCTTTTTTACAAGTATTTTCATGGACACTTCTCTGATGAGCTTTTTCCCTTGTTCCTCGACCCTATGTATTTACGCGTGCTACTTGATTGGCATCAATGTCCCACCTTTTCACCATCGAAATAGTTAAATGCAATCGTCTCTTCTACTCTAACAGTTTCTTTTCACTCGAGCACTTTGAATAGGTCTTCTAAATCATGAATCATCGGGAAATTCTAAAAAATCACACTTCAAATTGAGTTCCATATCTCGTGAAGACACGAGTAAATGACGACACTAAGTAACTTGACTAAATTTTGTGTTGTCTTAGGTGGCTGCTGGGAGACCCCATATCTGGCAAAAATTCTCTTCAGCATGTCACACAAGCAAGAGAACCCAGTCATGGCTGTTAGATAATTTCTGCGACCAAATAACCCCTTACCTGGTCATCTAATTATTCAGATTACAACCCTTTGATTATTATGTGGCGCAAAGTTGGGCGAGAGACCAACAAAATCCCTTTTAACACCAAAGATAAACTGAAGGCAAGGAATGATGGCAGCATTCCCCAACTTAAACAAGGTGACCGTCCAGAATATATGTAGAAGATTCCAAATTTGTCTGGAAGCCGTGGCTGAAGCTAATGTATTTTTGTGTAATTTAAATTTACTCTTTAGGTATTCTTGTGTAATTTTACGAAATATATCTCTTAAAATGAGATGTCAGTGTTATTTTCATTTTTCTGTAATTTAGACGACAATTTATCCATCGCATCTTGAAAAGTTTTTACTTGTAAAAGTTTTTTTTTTTCCGGAAATTTCATGATAACAGTAAATTGTAGCCCGTTTCTCAATCTTCGCGTCTTTTTAAGTAAAATTATCGTCTGTGGTTTTCGTGTTTTTTCCCTTTGAAATGCGGCTTAGATTTCTAAGGATTCTATTGGGTTAAATGTTCTGTTCTTTATTGCCTTCGTCCTTGTTACTGCTGTTTAAGTGATAAAGGCGGCCAATGACAAATTTTAGTCATTAAATTACACTTTTATTTGTATAATTAGTTTGTTTTGTTTTTGTTTTTTTTTGTTTTTTGTACCTGCGTCTTTTTTCTGCATTCTTTTATGCTGTCTCCCTTCTTTCTTTCATTCTTCTAGATTTCTTTACTTGTCGGTTTGGATTCAACAAATGGATACCCCAAAATGGAATCGATGAATGAAAAAAGAAAAGACGAGGTGATTATGAACTAAAGTCAAAAAGAATGTAACAAAAAAAAGGGTAGAAACAAAGAAAACGTGTAGAATAAAAATGAACGAGAGAACGAGAGATAAAAAGAAAATCAAAAGAAAGAAAACAAAACTCCAAAAGAAAAAAGAAATTAATTCGAAAGTAAGAAAGAAAGAAAGCGAAAACCAAGAAACTGATTTGAAAGAAAGAAAGAAAATACAAAAGCAAGAAATTAATTTAAAATAAAGAAATTCAAAACATTAATTGGAAAGAAAGAAGAAATTTCGAACAAAAAAATTAATTAGAAAGAAACTGATAAATTTCAAAATAAAGAAATATAAATTCATTTAAGAAAAAATACATTAATCCAAAAAAAGAAAGAATGAACAAAGAACTTCAAAAAAGAGATTCAAAATAATGTCAAAAATTAAAAAAAAAAGAAATCTAGTAAGAATTCAAAAGAAAAGAAATTCAAATGCATGAAAGAAAGAAAGAAAGAAAAATTCAAATAAAAAAGTAAATAAAAATATAAAAGAAATCAAATGAAGTGAATTTAAAAGAAATTCAAAAGAACGAAAGAAATTATCAACAATTTCAACACAAGATGAAGAATCAAAACTGTGACAAAAAATTTGAAGGAAAAAATAAATTAAAAAGAATGCAAACAGAAATTGAAAATGTCATAAAAATGTTTTTAAAAAAAGCTAGAAATTTAAAATTAAGACAGAAGTATTTTAAAAATCAGTATTTCTGATTAATTTGATTTTTACGAAATATCAACGCTTTGTTGGTTAGTTAAAGCCGAAATATTTAAGGTAATAATAATTAATTTAGCGAGTGAATACTGCATTAACAATGTTTTGAAAATAATAATACATTTCCAGATAAAAGTAATTTTATTTAGCCCATAACTGGGGTTAAAATTGATTTATAACTTTCAAAAGAAAGAAAAAAATAAAAATAAAAAATAAATCTAAAAAGATAGAAATTAAAATATTGACAAAAGGAAAGAAAGAAATAAGAAAAAATATGAAAGTTTTCAAAATAAATGTGTGTGAGGAAGGGATGAAATTCTAATGGAAGAGTGAAGTGAATGTGTAAAAAAAAGAACGAAATAAAATAAAATAACAAAATAAAGAACTAAATAGAATAGACGGAAAGTTAGAAAACAAAAAAGAAAGAAAGAAAACAAAACTTATAGAAGTAAAGAAAAAGACAAACAAAAGTAGTTATTTATTTACTTCCCAAGTATTTCCAAAAGAATACAAAAAAAAAGAAGAAAACCTTCAATAACGGCCAATAAAAACTGAGAAACAATGTTACCGAAAAGGCTAAGAATGCAATGAAATCAATTGTGTCCGTCGTAAATCTGAAGCGTCCGAGTCGCACGGCAAGGTGAAAGGAGATTTCAATTTAGATGAACAGATTTAAAGAAACGCTGGACAGCTGATTCTTTTGTCCGCCTGCTGTTCTCCATTTCCGTAACGACTATCAGCACAATCAACACGACCGCTCCTTGGAAGATTGATCAGCCTAAACGCCTCGGCTTAAATGTGATAAAAACTCCGCTTTCCAACTCAGCTTTCTCGATTCAAGTGGGTGCGACTTGTTAACTTTAAATTCTTCAACAAGAACAAAAAAAAAAAAAACTTCGAATGAAATCGAAACCTGGGGCAATTTGTTTCTCAGATCTCTGGTTAAAAATGGCCTGGAGCAAATGAATCGCGTAGGCCTTAGTGGAGGCATGGGGGTTTAAGGCTTAGCGGCTTAAGTTGAGGAATCAGAGAACTGAGTTCGAATTCCTGTCACTTAGATGCTAATACCCTTTGGAAAGGTATGAATCCATCTCTTCTCTCTCCCCTATGGGTAAATAGTAAGGCAAACTGTGTTCTGTAGCCTTAATGGGCAACCAGTCTACTGCAGTAAGAATTGGCAGCCTACTGGGGAGCCAGAAAAAATCATTTCTAGGGAAGCAGACGGCTCAACCCACCCAGAGCAATGCTACCACAAGTACAAGTAGGCCTCAGGTAGAATCATTCTTATCGAAACTCGTGGACTGACCTTACAGACTCACAAAGAACTGTACCAGTTAAGAGAACCCACTTCATTTGAGAACTTTCAACGGCAGTAACAACTAAAATGGTTAGCACATATAACTCAAAAAGAAAATGACATAATCAAGATGCTGATGTTCCACTACAAAAAAAGGGCAAGGAAAGAAGTACCCATAAGTACCGGAAGCAGCTATTGAACTTGAGAAACCGATTTCTTTTAAGATAAAGATTTTATAAATTTAAATCGGCGGTAAGTCCAAATACTTGGTCAATGAATGATGAATTTATCCTTATAAGGAGACGGCTAATATTATCATTATATGTTTAGTTCAAATAAGCAATTCCGACTGATGCGTGCATGTGTATGTGTGTATACACGTGCGCGTGTAGGTGTGTGCTTACCGGGTTTCTACAGTCGTGCGATCGTTACAAATATCGGCTCCTACTTTTATGTGGGGGTCCATTCAGGTTCCTTGCACTGCTCCTGACTCCATTCTCTATCTTTACAAGAGCCAGATCAAGCAAGTATTGCTCCAAGATCTCGCCTGGTGTTAGTCAATCCTCGTTTTCCAGCCACGACAGAGCTCAAAATCGTTTTCGCAGCCTTGTGGGTGATGAACTATTTTCTATCTTAAAATCACTTTCCCACGGACGAAAAGTTACTAGCTTCTTGTCATTCTATAACTGTTTTCATGTCACATTTTCATTCCTTGGTTCCACCAGTCCAGACAATTAGCTAGGATCCTCCAGGCCATGCACACTGAGTCGACTCATACTCGACCCCTTCATAATCCGTTAGTGGGGATGAAGTCCCACTCAGACAGCTTCTTCCCTAGAATCGTTGCATCGTAGAACGGACTCCCGAGTGGATACTTCCCTGATCATTACAATTTTAAATCTAGGTTCAACATCAGTCACTTTCTCACTAAAGTGATGTGGCTTCCCTCTGTTTTTTCTAAAAACATTTTCATGGCAACTGCTCCGACGGCCAATAAAAACTAAGAAACAATGTTACCGAAAAGGCTAAGAATGCAATGAAATCAACTGTGTCCGTCGTAAATCTGATTTGTGAGTTAAAAAATAACTAGTGACCGGACAGTATGAATTTAAGCCTAGATTGGCATCTAGGTCCACCGTTTTACTGTTAAAATAGCTAAATGACACCGCCACTTCTACTCTAAGGTGGGTATTATGGTCTTTCTTCAATAGGTAAGGTCTTTAACCAGCGACATTGTTATCAATGTTGCTGGTTGGAGTTAAAGTCGATGGACAAGAGTCTAATCGTTAAGCCATTTACTGCTCATAATGTCAGTTAAGTGTCATACGTGATATACGCTTGGTCGATTATGACTCTTTCTAAACATGATTGCCTGGGCAGAAGATTTTTCCGCAGTATGTTCCCATTTTTTCTGTGGTAAACTGGTTGCCAATCAAGGCTATAGAACACAATCTCGCACTTTCCACCTTTGAATATCCTTTCCGTTTTCTTGCTTCCCTGATAGCTACAACCTTAAAAAAATTAAATGCAACGTCAGTCGCCATCTCCCATCTTCTTGAACCCTGTTTATTTTTTCACCTTTCCTCAGTCCTCCCTATTCTCCGTTTTCTCATTCTCTTTCGTTTCCAATCGCTGTAACCTCCTGCGTACTATTGGATAGAATAAAAAATGTTATTTATGCTACATATTCTCATAAAACGCACGTCTTGCTCCCACCTTGTACACAATTAAAATTACCTTACATAGTAACCCTCTATTCTTGGGCCTAGCATTTAATAAACAATAGTAAAAAACGGAGGTAGGCTATTATGGATCTTCACAACTTCCTATTCTTTGTAACTTTAAGCAATATTTGTTTCCTTACTAACACTTCCAGTTCCCGTTCTGCCTTCCATTTACATCAGCTGATTAGGTAGTTTACTTGCTGTTTCAGTATGCCTGAATCTATTTTTCTTCAGTTATCCCTTTGAGCTTCACATTTTCCAAGCCTTCTTTCCTTATTATATGTCCTAATAATTTCAATTGTCTCCTTTTAATTCTGACTTCCTTGTTGCTTATATGATCTGTCGATCATATTCTCAGCATTCGTCTGTAGAACCATGTCTTCTCTTCATCTTCATATATTCATTCGCTGCCTTGTAGGAAAATCGGTATTAGTAGTTCTTCTCTCTTTCTTTTACTTCTAAAAATATTTCTGTTTTTTCTTTTTTTTTTCTTTTTTTTTTTTTTGAAAACATTCTTTGTCTTAGCACCACCATAAAAAGGGTCAAAAGTTATCTCCCCTGGACCATCCAAGAGAGTCCGTTCCCCAGCGAATAGGTGCGTGATGAGAGACAAGAAGAAGGGACTTCCGGTAGAAGCCAGAAAACATGGCGTGCAGAACTTTGCCACGCTCTCTATAAACACATCGTTATTCAACATGCACAACTGTTCGCTGTACTCATGTTTCTACAATAATAAATTCCCAAATTATTTCCAATACTCGGCGAGTGTGTCATTTTTGCATAACCGTTTTATTTTGTCATGTTAAAAACATAACACTTTACTATTCCAATACGTCTTCTATCTTCGGATTTCTGTGTCCCATTTCGTTTCTTATAACACGGCACAGTAGAACAATTCCGTGGTGTTTCGATTCTTACGAGAGACTAAAATATTAGGCTTAAGCGATTTTTTAGATGAGATTAATAGATATATGTATATACACAATAACATAGCTCGCTAGCTAGCTAGATAAGTAATTTCTAATAATAATAATTTTCATAATTATTTATAATAATTTATAATAATTTTTTATTATTTAAACATTGTTTAAGTGAATAACAATATTTGATTAAACGTTCCGTTCATTTGTATCGGTATATTATTTATTTATTTACTTTTTTTTTTTTAACATAGACCATGTGCCCTTGAGGAAACATGGCACATGGTCCAGTGAATGAAAGCATTTAGATCCAGTGACTTGACCCAAAGATTTGTGAGTTCAATATCTTGAGACTGTAGTGACTAACAAAACTTAGAGAGTTATGTTAAATGGAGATAATTAAAACATTCGGAAGTGGCATGAATCATGGAGCGAGAACAATCAGTGATCGAAATAAAGGGTTCGGTTCAAATTCTAGTCACTTGAAGAAGGTTGGAGCGTACAATGACCGAAACATCGTGAATATGACAATAGAAATAAGAACAACGGTCCGAACAATATAAATAATAAAGACTTGTAATACATGAGAACCCAAAATAGAGGTTTTAGGAGTCACATTCCTTATTTTCCTATTTAAAAAAAATAGGATAACTTAAATATTTCGAATGTGTTTTAACAAAGGACGGAAATAGGGATAACGACAGATGCCTTCCAAAAGCTCAGCAAAGTATTAAGATACAAGAGAATCTCACTAGCAGCAAAGAAAAGAGTGCTGAACTGTTACGTCATATCGTTCTTCCTATATAAAAATGAATACTGGGCAATGTCATCACAGATGAAGACCTGAAGCGTCAAAAATGTGGTTCTACAGAAAGATAATCGGAATAGCATGGATTGTATACGTGGGCATCGACGAAGTTTTAGAGACAATAGAAACAAAAAGGACACTTATATTTAATATCAGAAATAGACAAATAAAATCTCTAGGGCATATGTTTAGGAAAGAGGGCTTGGAAAATTGGATACTCAGAGGTCATATTGAAAGCAAGAAGGAATGAAGAAAACAACGCATGACATACCTAACGTACTAATGGATAGCTGAACAGAGTTTAGGAGAGATTGCAAAAAGACAAACTTTACTAAGAGTTACAAAGAAAAGCAAATTGTGAAGCACCATAATCGTCGACGTTCTGAAAGGACGTGGCATATACCAGAGGAAAAACTATATATATATATATATATATATATATATATGTATTTTAATTCCGTTTCGGTTTAAGACGAAACCGGTCACCACTTTTCATATATTTTTCTGTGTTATCTGTGAATTGCCATAACTTCTTTAGAAAGTATTTTCTGGTTGTTTTAACTAGAATTTTATTTTCTAAGAGTATTTGCCACACAAAACTAGAAGGCTCAGTCTACTCTACTATTTAACTCATAGCTTTGTTTTATAATTAATTTTGAAAAGAGAAAGAATTTTGTTTTGTTAAGGCCATTTGTTTGTTTGAAGAGTATAGCACATGCTCGTTGCTAAGTAATTTTTTTATTAGCGGGTTTTCGGTTCGGATGTTATTAATATAAGTGAATGTTCCGTTGGTCGTGAGAAGTAGTGTAAAATTTATAACACATATTCAGATGATCACATAAAAAATACGTCCCTGCCCTCATAGATAAGTCGTGATATTTTCCTATTGTCCAAAGTTTACGGTCCAATGACTTATCAGTTCCCGGGGCCGGCCATATGCGTCCATTCAGTCATGGACACTTATCCTTGTTCCGATCATAGATAAACAAATCGGATACAGTTTCAATTAATTGTTTTTTTCCCACCAACCTGTTAAACAGTTTTTTTTTTTTTACGAACGACTTATTTTTCATTGCTTTCTTTTATGAATCGTATATACATAGATAGTTTATCTATCTTAAAATTCTTGTCTTAGCTGAGGGCAATTACCTATTCTCCGATTAATAACAATAAATGGTAGGTATTATGGTCTTTTTTTGTCAATAGGTAAGGTCTTTAACCAGCGACATTGTTATCAATGTTGCTGGTTGGAGTTAAAGTCGATGGACAAGAGTCTAATCGTTAAGCCATTTACTGCTCATACCTCAGTCAGTTAAGTGTCATACGTGATAAACGCTTGGCCGATTATGACTCTTTCGAAACATGATTGCCTGGGCAGAAGATTTTTCCTCAGTATGTTCCCATTTTTTCTGCAGTAAACTGGTTGCCAATCAAGGCTATAAAAAACAATCTGCCCTGAAATTCAACGCATAGCTAGAATAGATGGATTAATACCTTTCCTACTGGTATTTGCGCATGAGAAAATGCAACGAATTCACCAGAGATTCGAACTCGGCTCTCCAATTTCTCATTCTGAGATGTCCAAGGGAAAAAAAAACTTGAAAGTTATGGGGTAAATATATATATATGCTATAAGATTGGTTGATTGGTTAGCGACATATCAACCTCTAAATGCGGAAATTTAAATATTTTGTACGCATTTATTTATAATTTTATTTTTTTTTAGATCATAATGGTTTAGTGATACAATTCTGATTAATTAACCTATAGCTGGGGGAGATGTGAATTCACACCTTTCCCAAGAGTATTTACGTGTAAGTGAACCCTAATGGAATTGGGACTCCGCTCTCTGATTAACAATTTTCCAACAATTTAGAAACTTAAGACTACAATTATTCCTGTTATGATATGGAAAAAAAGGTCATCAAAAATCATTGCCTGTAAAATGACTGGACACGTCAGCATCTCGGATCTACCAAAGTTTACTTCGTGCAGAACTGCACGTATCGTCCACAAAACCATCCCTATTTAGACCAAACGTAACGAACGTGCATAGATAACTCTCCTGGAGCAGCCTTTCCTCTCATAGACAGCAGGGGGGGAACTTGGTAAATAGGCACTTAAAATTAGCTTCTGACAAGATGATGTTACACACATAACAATAAAAAGTGCGAAGAAAGAAAGAAAGAAAGAAAGAAAGAAAGAAATGTAAAATATAATAAGAGAGAGATAAAAAAGAGAAATAATGTAATATTCATAACGGCAAAAATAATCTCAAAGAAAGAAAGTAAGAAAGCTAGAAAAAAAATAAGAAAAAACAGAAAGAATGTAACATTCATAGCAAAAACAATAGTAGGCATCCTTTTGTCTCACTGAATAAAGGTAGAGTTCCGTTTCATCAAAATTCAGTTCTTTTAGTGGTAATGTTAGAGTGACCTCTCCAGGGTCCAGGCCTGGACGATGGTCTATTAAGGCCGTGCGCTACCCAGACTACAAGACCCACCGTCTCAGCCGTACCGACAAGACCCAAAAGATCATTTGGGTTTGGCATGCTTACAGGAGTTGCTGTAAAATTGTCAGTGATGGCAGCCAACCGTATTGTCTAGATTTACTTCGTTAGCTTTTCCCGTGTGTGTACTTGACTGCAAGGCATCTGAGGTTTCAAATCAGAGTTTTCCTTTCTCTAGATAGACTGCCTCCCTGAGCTGTCGAACTCCATGTACCCGAATCAGCTGTGTATGAGGCGCCAGTTTTCCGCCTTTGCCCAGTCTTTGTCTTGGAGCTGGACTTAGTTGTCAGAGTCTATTTTAAACACATGAAACATTTTATAGACTGTAGGAGTTTGTCCTCATTATCACTCCCGGCTATGATAACCTTTTTTAAAACACAATAACAGTAATAATAATAATAGTGATAACGATAGCAACGAAAAAAAAAAACGAAATAAGAATACAATATTTCGAGCAAAAACAATATTAATAATACCAATAAGAGAAATCAATTATTGCTTCTCTCAGGATGTAGGCATTTATGGTTCTCCACAGCTTACTGTCCTTTGTAGACCTTAATAAATTCTATCGGTTATTTTTTCTAAACTCTGTTCAAAATCCATTTATTTAAGGTCACTAAATATGTAATGCGTTGTTTTCCTTTGTCTCTCTTGCCTTCAACCTGACTTGTGCGTGTTAGATTCCCCAAGTCATTTTTTCATTACGTACCACTGCATCCAACAGCAAGGACTCTGATCGGGAGGTTGTGAGGAGCATGGAACCACCTCTTAATTGCTGTTGTTCCCAGGTCTACTCTGACTCGGAGTGGTAGCACCTGTTATGGTCTCAGCTCTGGGCAAGTAGTTTATCCCAAAACCACATGAAAATATAAAATACTTTTATAGAAATATTTATAGAAAAATAGACTTTTATAGAAAAGTATACATTTTTGAAGGAAAAATATTGCCAGCAATACATTTTTGAAGCAAAAAAATATTGCCATAACATATTTTTGAAGGAAAAGAAATTATTGCCCTTTTGAAGGAAAAAATATTATTACTATTATTTTTATTATTACAATTATTTTTAAATACAAAACTAAAAGACATCTTCAGTTTTCTAAAATAAAAACAATTTTTCATCACAATCTGACCAAATCAACCTTCTCACTATAACCGAACATTTAAAATAATCCTTAAAACCCACCTTTTTGGCATTAAATAACCCACAGAGGTTGATATGCCGTTAAACAAAACTCAAACTCAAACTCATTACCTACCCCAGAAACTTCAACTACCTCTTCCTGATGTTAATTATAAGTTTCTTTTTTGTTTCTATTTTGTCCAAAATCTCGTCATTATTAAGATGTTTGGTCCATGGCATCTTCGTCTGGAACCACATTTCTGTTGCTTCAAGCCTCTTCTTCAAGTTCTAGGAGATTGTCCACACTCACTGCCGTGCAGAAGGACTGATATCACGTAACAGTTTTACTAGTCTTATCCTTGTTTCTAAAGAAAATTTTTCTGTCTCCTATTACACTGCTTATCTTTTTGGAATACTTATTTGGCTATCCCAATACGTTTTTGGATTTCAGTTTCACATTTTCTGTCCTCTGCTAAAACACTTCCCAGATATTTATATTTATGCACTTGTTGATTCTGGGATTTCCGATTTGCAATTCGTATATCCGGCTCACCCTTATGCTAGCAACTATCCATTCTGTCTTCTTGCAGTTGATGTCTAGTCCTTTCTTCTCGCTTTCTTTCAATACCTTCTGTAGGAGGTTTTATAGTTTTCTTTCTGTGTCTGCTATCAACACTGTGTCATTGGCTTATCATATGTTGTTAAGATTGTGGCTCTCCAATAATGAATTCTGGTTACACATCTAGTTCAATCATAATCGCCTCACTGTATAGATTGAATAAATCCGGCGAGAAGATATATCCTTGTCTTAGAACCCTTTCTATTTTTGTATATCTACCGTATTCTGATTTGCTCCCAGTACGGGTTTTTGATTATTCTGTTATCCTGCATAAATTTATCAAGGTTCCCGCTTTTAGAAAAATCTGTCACCATATCGTACAAATTTGGCTATGGAGCGTGTACCCGGTATACACTTATGGGACTGCGTGTCACAACTGAGTTGAATTGGGTTTCATAGATTTGTAACCTAGTATAAATATTATTTAAATACGTTATTATTATTATTATTATTATATTTTCTTTGATTTATGGTTTATACTCATTTTCTTCCTCGTCCTAACCAGAGACCTAAGGTCAGAAATAATATCATTACATTTTCCACTATGTATTTTTGTAAAGAAAAATAAAAGCAAAAACATCTAAGATCACACGCATTTTACATAGATAAAGTCCTTTGTAAAATGTGAGCTGTCCTTGTTCGTACAGTCTTTTGAATTTCCTGGACTACCAGACATCGATTCACTGAGTCTATCGGAAATTGTTCTATTCAAACCTAGGGCTTCAACTACAACTGTAATTGTTGAAGTCTTCGTATACAATATTTTTTACATTTCCACTTCAAGATCCTTGTAGTTTGATAATTTTAAAAAAATATTCAATGATACATTACACATTGAAGCGACCGCCCTGTCAATAAGAAGGATACATCCTGTTTTTTGTGGTCTTTGGTTTCGTGGTGCAGTGGAGTGAAGTAAGTGAAGGCAATGAATTCAGCTGGAATTCGAACTCGGCTCCCCGGTTTCCCGTTCCGAGCCGATATCCACTGCACCACAACGCACAGAAGAGTTGCAGGACACTCCTTCTATTACTGTGCCTCATTTTGAGATTCAGTGTTCAATTTGTCCTTCGTATTTCTTTTTTCACGCCATATTTTCTGCAGGTTCGGGTCGCTCATGAGTCTTGTATTGCAGTCTTGGAGCTGCGTTAGGCTTATTTAATCCCTGTAGTTTCATCCTTAGTTTCCATAAAATTGGTATTTGATCGCTTCCGCAGTCAGAACTTGGATAGATTTTGCAGTGAAGGACTGCATTCCTGAATCTCTTGTTGCTAATCATATCGTCAGTTTGGTTGTTCGTTTTTCCTCCTGGGTTTCTCCATGTCTATAGTCGTCTTGGGTGCTCTTAGAACCAGTTGTTGGCTATTATCTGTCCATTCGCTGTGCAACATTCGACGCATTTTCCTCCGCAGTCATTGCGGTTTCACCTTCCCTCTCTTGGCCAAATTTGGCATTAGATATGCCATGAAAATTCTGATTTCTTGTAACTTGCACTGAGACTTGGGGTTATCTAACATGGAGTAGAAGGATTCAATTTCTTCTTCTGTACTTTATATATATTTCTATAAAAAATATAGAATTTTTTTTAATCCGATATTCTTATTGCTTCAAACGTTATTATAGTGGACATTTCGCATTTGAAATGTGTGTGTGTGTGTGTGTGTGTGTGTGTGTGTGTGTGTGTGTGTGTGTGCCTGTCTATCACAAAAACTATGCTTATATATATATATATATATATATATATATATAAAATGCAAACAGGCTGCGATTAATAAATTTTCGTCTAAATTATGCAAAATTGAAAATAGCACTCACATCTCATTTCAACAGATATATTGACCAAAATTACACAAAACTCTCGTGAAATTCTAAAAAGTAAATTCATTCAATAAAATCGCCATTGGCTTTAACTACGGCCTCCCGACCACTTTGGAATCTCCTGCAACTCTTCTGGGCGGAATCCTTGTTTAATTTGGTAAATGCTGCCATAATCCTTGCCTTTAGTTTCTCTTTGATGTTACAAGGGAGTTATTTTTACTTTCGTTCAATTGCACCCGACACATAATTATCAAAGAGGTTACAGTCTGGAGAGCCAGGTAGCCAAATGTCAGAGGTGATGTAGCTGCAGAAATTGTCTGTCATCCATGACATGGCATGTTGTAGAGTCCTGTTACTGGACATAGGATCTTCCAGCAGCCAACATTTGACCCAGAGACCCTACCTTCTCTTTCGTGTTGAGTTTGAGAGCCTGTGGGAGAATGAATGGAGTTATTTTATCATCAGAACGATGAAAATGAGTTTTCAGAGCCGCCGTACCTTCGTAATTAGCATTAAATTTATTCAACTCTTTCCTAAACCGTCGCACTGTGCTCAGTTTGGATCCCAAACACACTGAAATGTTCGTATTGGAGCTCCCGGTGCGAATGCCAAGCAGTACAGCGTGTTATTTCCAAAATTCTGGCAGAGTGAATTACGTCATGGTGCTCTTTATCTAACAGACGGTGCCCAACTGACTGTGCAGTCGATAAAATAAAAAAGCAATGCCCATGCGCGAAATTAAAAATATAAAATGGCAACAATTTACCCATCACAGCTTCTATTGCGGCGAAAACATTTCTATTAAACATGAAATAAAAATTCGGTAAGAAAGTGTGTGTGTGTGTGTGTGTGTGTGTGTGTGTGTGTGTGTGTGTGTGTGTGTGTAAAGTTAATGCGAAATTGACATTGCCACCTTTGAGGTTACACTAAATATCCACAAGTAATAAAAATGTCGTCGGATATCTTTTCTTGTCTTTTCTTACCTTCTTTCAACCAATGGCAATTGAGAATCTTTTCTTGACATAAAAACTGGACAACCGGCACTTAACGCATCTAACCCTTTACTGCCCGTTAAGATCGTCCATTGTGCCCGCTGGGCCTCTGTGTATATTATCTCTCTCTCTCAATCTCTCTCTCTCTCTCTCTCTCTCTCTCTCTCACTATATATATATATATATATAGTCGTCCGCAGACAAATCTGTTTCGCTGTATCACAGCTCATCAGTATGATTGTACATCCGATTGCTTTTAACCCAGGATTAAAACCCGACCGAATTGGCGTCAGTCGGTGATTCTACCTCTGAGCTATGGGCACTCGGTAGAAGGAGGCAGACTTTTAGCATATGATGTATCATACGCCAGTAGCCAGAGTGCTCTAATTCATTACTGAATGAGCGATGCGTAGATACTAGAGTAGCTACTGTTTTTTCAAAGTCTACCATTCTTCCAGAGAGCTCAATTGTATATTTGGGCAGCAAACTTTCTTTTAAACATGTTTCGTTAAATACGAGAATGAAAATTTGAAGAATCTTTTTATTGGTTTCTTCTTCTTCTTCTTCTTCTTCTTCTTCTTCTTCTTCTTCATGTGCCTTGTCCCTTCCGTCCGTAGGCGATCATGGACTTCCACTTGGCTCCGTCTCTTGTCGCTCTCAATATTTTTTCTCTTTGTATCTCTCCCAAACCCCGCTTTGCCATTCATTTGCTCAGACCTATCAAATATGTCTTGCGCTGTTTTCCCTTCTCTCTCTCTCTCTCTCTTTCCTTCTATCAGTCCTGTAAGCATTAAATTCTCCAGGTCTTCTTTCCTCATAAGGTGTCTCAGGAACCTCATCTGTCTCTTACTGATGTTAAGTATGAGTTTTCTTCTGGTTTACATCCTCTCCAACATCTCATCGTTGCTCACATGCTCCGTTCATGGTATCCTCAGCACCCTTCTGTAAAACCACATTTGTGCTGCCTCAAGCCTTTCCGTTCGATGGTTTTGTTACCACATTCACTGTTTACATAATTTTCTCATTCACGGTTTTCACCGTCATTCTTTTATTCTTTATATTCTTCCTCGCAATCGCCTTTTTCTTTGTCTTCTTTTTCTGCTAATTCTTCTACATTATCCTATTCCTATTGTCCTTTTCGCCTTCATTGTGTTTTTTTTTTTGTTTTCTTCTCTATTTTCTTATTTTTCATCGTATTCTTCAACCTCCTCCTTCTACTCTTAAACTTCTTCTAATTATTTCTTCTTGCCCTTCTCTTTCTTCATTATCTTCCACCTCTTCTTTTGTTTCGTTCAATTTTTTCTTCTTCTTGTTTTCTTTTTTTTTTCTTTTTTTTTTTTTTTTGTCTTCCACGTCTTTTTCTTATTGTTCAACCCTTTTGTTGTGGAGTTATTTTTGCAGTGGAGGCTAGTAGTTGTGCTAAAATCGATCCTAATAGGTTCGACGTACAAAACGTTAGGAACTTGATATAATGTGTATGACGCAGTGTAATCTTGCCAGGTCGCTGACTACTTTCGTATTCGACTAACTCTCGACGACTATCGTCCAACATCGACTGCCCCTCGTTCCTCTTACCACTTCTACTTAAATTAGGTGAGAGAGTCTATTCACCATAGAATAGGTATGTTTCACAATAACACCCTTATTTTTTCCTTCGTCCTAATTCTTACATCGTTTTGTTCTCCGCGTTCTTCGTTTCCCTCCTTCTCATCTTTGTTTTTGTTTTCTTCCTTTTTTCTTTTCTTTTTTTTCCTCCATGTCTTTTTCTTCACCTTCAACCCCACATTCATTTTCCTCTTTTTCTCCTTCGTCTTTTTACTTTTCTTTCTCCTAATTCTTCCAGCGTTTTGTTCTTCACCTTCTTCATTTTCCTCCTCGTAATCTTCTTCTTTTTGAACTTTCATATTTTATTTTGTCCCTTTACAAAGCTTACTCTTCTCGTATTTAAAGTACACTGTTATGATCAAATCGCTTCGAAGCTGTACGACGTAACAGCTTTCTTTCTTTTTTGACGTTTCCGGTTTTGTTTTTGTTTTTTGTTTTTTGCTGATATTATTCTTTCTTTTTTTCATATCTTTCTTTCTTTCATTCATTTATTCGTTCGTTTGCCCTGTCGACGGACCCAGGAATATATTGATTTCATCCTCTGCAGAGAGGTATATCCTACCCAAAAGTGAGCCATCTGCCAGGTAGATGTTTCAACACGCAATTATAAATCGGAGCTATGTATTTTCTTTTAAAAAATTCACCCCAAGCAAGGCAATAATGCTACTAAGACACCAGGGGCCACTGGAAGTGAAAGAGAATAAAATGACTTCAGAAGGAACCGGAAATCCAATTCTAAGCAGGAAACAGGGGATAAACTTCTACTCCTTTTATAAAGACTGGAGAGGGGTGTGAAACTGATGACTGGTGAATCCATCTACTTTTTTATTCACGAGCAAACCGGACCGATGTATGTATAACGCAATTGCGAATTGGTGTGCCTTTTTCTGGGAGATTTGTGCTCAATTTGTGGTGAAATTTATGAGAAACACCTTGTAAACGAAATACAATAGGGAAATAAAACACAAATTCGGTTTTTATATATCCGTTCAATAATGCACACAACTGACGGTCTCATTTTCGGTGAGTCATCATGAAACGGCTTAGTTATCGAACAATGCTGCAGACATCAGGATAAACACTTGGACATTCATTGTCCTTTTAGTATCCTTGAAATGTGTTATTTAGTAGTCCGCGTTTCCAGGCAGTTAACAGGTTTGGGGCTTCGGGTCACGCTTGACCTGCCAGCTAGAAGTTTCACAGTTGAGAGTCAGGTCTCTGTCCTATTTCCACTATTCGTTCGCAGTCTATTCTCTGTCTGCCTGTCTGTATTGTGTGTATGTATTATTTCATCCATACTTTCTTTTTAGTCCTTTAATATTCTTATTTTTCCGTTCACACTCCACCCACGTCTTTTGAACAGGTGAAGAGGCTCATCCCTTGTTTCCTGTTTAGGATGCGGTTTCCAGTTTTCTCTTTTCCAATTTTCTCACTTTTTTTTCCAATTGGAGTAGATAGACTAAACTATCGCCCAGTTTACACTCCACCCACATCTATTGAACAGGTGAAGAGGCTCATCCCTTGTTTCCTGTTTAGGTTGCGTTTCCGGTTTTCTCTTTTCCAATCTTCTCACTTTTTTTTTTCAATTAGAGTAGATAGACTAAACTATCGCCCGGTTCACACTCTACCCACGTCTATTGAACAGGTGAAGAGGCTCATCCCTTGTTTCCTGTTTAGGATGTGGTTTCCGGCTTTCTCTTTTCCGATCTTTTCACTATTACTTAGCCCCCTGCACATCAGTGACATGACCGCCTTGCTCGGGGTGATACGATTAAAAAAAAAAAAAGTCAAACAGAAATGGCAAAATTGATACCTTGTTCCACGTAGTTATTTGTTAATTTAGAAATGTCATGCACGCAAACCCATCAGAGATTATTACATCTTATTCACAAGTCACGTGCGTACCAAAGCGAATCGGTTCCAGATGGGGCGTTGATAACACGCTTTTCATGGTGAAGTTTGCCGGTCATGCATTCTCACTGCATTTGTCAGTTGCTATTGCTGCACTTTCTAAGGAACAGGACACAAGTGTCAGTTTTAAAGCAACAAAAGATGTGTGAAACAAAAACCATACACATGCAACAATGAAACCGATATATTTGCTGATTCACCATTGTTATCTCCCCGTACGGATTCTGTGCACCGCTCACAAAATACATTTCAAACAAAAAAAGAGAGGATACTAATGGCACTTTAAAAGAATTAACATTTGAATAATCGAAGAAATTCCGAATATATACCATTGCTATTTGGTCCCAATATTTTTCTACTAATATATTTATTGTTGATCAAAAGGTAATCACTTATTTGGCTGCTATGAATTATAAGTCAATGAACTAAGGCAGAATCAAAGTTAAATATAATACTATGTTTAGAATTAGTTTAAAATTTCTTCTACCAAGAACGGAAAGTAATGACGTGCTTCATCGCTATGAATTTTTAGTCAAGCAACCAAGGCAGAAACAAAGCTAAACATAAAACTATGTTTACAATAAGTATTTGTCTATATTTCTGAATGAGGTAGTATTTACATTATTCGGACTATTGTCTTCATCTTTGTTGCTATTTGTGCGACGTTTCAGCAAATGGCAAAAAATGGCAAATGGAGAACGTTTCAGGCGCTAGAAATTTCGAACCGAACCCTTTATTACAATCACTGGAGTATTGCAATTTTTTATGCAAATGGTTTTCTCTAATATTTTTTATATTAATGGTTTTCTCCAGTGTTTTTATGTTAATGGTTTTCTCTAGTATTTTTTACCAGAGTTCATATTGCAATTTTTGACACTAATGATTTTCTCTGGCACTCCGTATTACTGGTTCTCATAATGTGTTCATCTCTATGCTTGGTCGGCTTAGGAGATTTTTGAAGCCTAGCATATGTGCTGATTCCTTAAGTTTACGTAGTTTCCAGTAGCGTTTCCTATCTATTATTTCAACTTCATCCCATAGGGGGCGGTGGATTCTTTTTTCTCCCTCCATATGTGGTCAGCTATGCCTGATTTTTCTATCCCCACTCCTGTTACGGCCTTGCAATGTTCTTATAGTTTTACCTTAAGGAGGAGGCCTGTCTCTCCTTTATACTTCCCAGTGATTGTAATAAATGGTTCAGTTCGAAATTCCTAGCACCTGCAGAATACCGGAGCGTACAACGGCCGAAACGTCGTACAAATGGCAACAAAGATGAGGACAATAGTCCGAATAATGTAAATACTGTAAATGTTTACAATTAGTTTAAAATTGAGTGCGGAAAGTAATGACGTATTTCATAGCTTTGAATTATGCTTCAAGTAAGTATGACTCAAACAGGGTTGATTGGTAGGAAACTGCGTCTGAGATTTATCATCTGTTGTATCCGATATTTACTCATTTCAGAATTTAACTCCATGAAGAAGTGTAATTTCAACATGAATATTCGCCGTAGTTTACTGTATGAATTCTAAAAGATTAGTACAGCTACGGAGGCATTTACAAACATTTATACAGTGTTTATATAAAATGGCTGTGACATAGCCGAATAGCCACGCTCTGAAAGATAACCTACTTTAAATGAAGAACATTTGAAAGAGACTACTGAATTAAATGCACCAGGGAAGTTTACTGTGTCGTGCCAGAAAAAATTTCTTGTCAGAATCCGTCTTGCGCATTTATAAATCTACCATTTGTCCGTGCATTAAATACTGCTATCATATCTGATCTGATGCTCCTGTTGTATATCTCGAGATACCGAAAAAAAATCAAAGAAGAGTTTGTAAATTGTAGCATTAAAGGCAATGTATTTTTAGAAAGTGTAGAGGGGCGAAGTCACAGATAAGTCTGAGCCAATATTTTTACAATAATGTTCGTCCTTTACAAGGCCTAAGAGCTACTCGAGATAGAGGGTTAAAAAGAGCCACAGTTTATGGGGATATATGGGAAAGATAACTGTTAACCCTTGACTTGGAGAGGCTAAAATTCTACTTAAGTAAGCATCATCTTGGAAGTTGGTTCAACAAAACAGGTTTGTGGGAATATTAACCTCTGGAAGACTCTGTAATAGCGGCTTTGCGAGCCGAAGGCGAAATTAGTAAAGTTCTAAGCAATAAAGTAAGGGGATTACCAGTGACATTGTTAGACATCAGAAGAGAAGCTGAAATGGATGAATTCATACGAAGTAGAAAGAGAAAAACAGAAGAAATAAAAGACAGAAAACTCAGCGGATATCAATTTGTGATCATGTATTACTTTATAATGAAAGAGTGATCATACCGACTTTAAAATAAGATTTAAAAATTAACAATACAGCCTTAAATAAAATAATAGCAATTTTTACCTATCATAGTTTCACACAGGCCACATCATGCGTACGTATGTACGTACGAGAAATCGACAACTGTCCGCGCGTTGACATCGCTATACTATTCGAATACACCAACCGAATGCGTATGTACGTGCGCAACGGCACATATATACATATATATGCCAAGCCCCACACGATTCGCATATATGTTTGTGTGAGCCCCGGTGGGCGGACGCGCGTGTGTGTTTGTCTTTGCGCACGTCAATGGGGGAACAAATGTGTATATATGTCTGCGTCTGTCATGACGACAGATTTTCCTCCCACATCCACAAAAATAGACGAATATACGCAGCGCTACATATAGCCAATTTTTTAAAAAAATTAATCAGTTTGTCTGACGACCGCAAGAGCGTGAAACCCAGAGTGACAAACTCACACCGATCTATATATATATATATATATACTTTAAAAAAATTTCTTTAAAACAACATTTGTAGGTATTGTTAGGGATGGGTTTGAGTTTACAAATATTAAAAAAAATCTGTCGCTTTCTGCGTCACGTGATGTAAACAATCTCTCGGACGAACGCTCATCGCGAAAACGTTTCTAATTTAAATTTTAAAATCATTTGTTTCTGATGAAAGGCTGAGGACGGTCTGAAATATCAAATATAATAATAGAAATAAATAAATACCGTCAAAAAAATACATTTTTAAACTTACAACATTTTAGTAGTTTGTCCTATATATATATATATATATATATATATATCGGTCGAGTCTATCCACACTGATGAGCTGTGATACAGCGAAACAGGCTCGTATGTAGATGACGAATATATTATGCTCTCATTACGATTGAGCTCTCTAGAGAGGAAAATTAAAAAAAGAAGCATTACCACTTCCGCAATTTATGCATTATTCTTCAGCAATAAATTGAGTTTATTCGGTGACTGGCGCTAATATACAACACGCTAAAATTTCCTTTCTCTGAGTCAATACGCCTATGGCTTAGGGCTTAGGGGTTAGCGACTCCGACTGACATCAAATCGGTCGAGTTTCGATCCTGGCCAGAAGCTAGTGGGTGTCTAATCACACTGATGAGCTCGAAACAGGCTTGTATGTAAATGACGGATATATATATATATATATATATATCAATACTAAACGAACTATATATATATGTATATATATAGTTCGTTTAGTATTGCTTACTCTGTCCTTTTTCTTCCTCTTCTTATTGTTTATTGAGAATTTCTGTCACTTCCGTTATTTTGTCAATTGTCTATTTATAACCATCGCCAATTATTCCACAAGAGATCATGACTCTCCACGACATCATCTGCTTTTGCTGAAATGTTTAACTTTTGACCCTTTACTATCCCAGTCATCATCAACACTGATCCGGGAGGAAGTTGCAATGACGAAAAAATCAAACCAGTCAAGTGCCGAAATTATTATACAAGGGTATTTACAAGTTGAATTTAAATTTCTGAAGGTTTTTCCAACCCAACGGTTTTTAAACTCTGTATAATTATCCAGACTTCGGCAAAATTGAATGTTCAGTTGAGCAATTAAGATATTTTAGGCAGAGCACGAAACCTTAACGTAATCGTCACCTGACGAAAAAAATATATATAAAAGGGAATTTTATTGACAAAATCTTTGTGCTATTTCTAAGAAGAATGAATGGAGAAAATTATGTTACAAAACTTATTTTGTGTGCGTTCAATAAAAAAGGTGACATGTACTCAAAACTAGTACAAAGTACCCTGAATTTTCTGTTCCCATTCTACACCACATACTTTTGTGAAACACATTTTTCGACAATACCCTACATGAAAAACAAATGCCGATCCCGTGACCACATAACCATAACCTACGTAAAATAAACATATCCACCCTTCTTGTAAGTTTCTTTGTTAATTCTTTCTTATTTAGTATTCCAATGTATAATTGTTACAAGATCATTAAAGAATATTAATTAATTTAATGGAAGGGTTTCATTTTCTTAAAAATTATATAGGATAGATTGATTTTATATTTTAGGTAATCAGCCATAAGGGTACATAAGTTTAAGGTAATGAAAAAAATGGGAATTCTAGTGTAAACCTAATTTATGAGTTCCATTTTGACAAGTCATTGTAATTTCTTTTTCTTATATGTACAATATGGAAACAAAAAAGTCGCGTGTACCCATTAATATAACGTTTATTGAAATAAGAAATAATGTTGAGTGAAAAAAAAGCCTATTAATTATATAAATATTACTTTATTGTAGTTTCGAGAACGAAAATAAACTTATGAGACATTTAGGTTTCGAATGGCCCCAACCAGCAACGAGAATTGACTAAATAGGGCAAGTGATATTTCTTTTGCTATAATGAGTTCTCATGGTTTAATGGGAAACATGGTTGGCGTAAAAGCAGTTTTCCTGATTAAAATGGGAATGCAGGTTCAATTCCTGCAGAGAACAGAAGTTTTCTTTAGTTGGGCTATAATAATTCGGTAGGTATCAATTTCAATGTATATAAAACGGGGATGTATATTCAGTTAAAATAGTGTTTATATTAGGTCATTCAGAAAATGATTTCAGTATTTCAAACCAACTTTTTCTTTGAAGGCATGTATTTAAACAGTGTTTCAATTAGTCAAAATAGGAACCCTGAAATTCTATGCAATTCTACCGTCGACTTGGAAGGTTATTTATGACTTTACGGTAAAATACTTAATGTCTGGGCACTAAAAAATCTTTGAATATAGTTTCTGCATTTTCTTTTTAATGGGATGTCTTTTGGCTTAAAGAAAATATCAAAATAAATTTGAATAGTGGTAGTCAATGCCTAAATCAATCAAAATATGAACCTAGGCTATCTATATAGTTCTGTCATCGACTTACAAGGTTATTTATGCCTTTACGATAAAAAAAAAAGTCTAAAGGTTTGGACGCCAAGAAATCTTTGAATGCAGTTTCTGTATCTTTGCAACGTATGTCTTTGGGCTTAAAAATTGTCACGATGCTTGAAAAAATGGTAGCCAGTGGGTGATAGATCATGGGAATCTAGCAAAGTCTCGTATTCCAAGTCAGTGATCGTCTGCTGAGTCCTCTTAACAGCATGTGGCCGAACATTTCCATTGAGCTGGTTTCTTCTTGTCATCTTGGCTGACCTCTCTTTGTTGTATTGGGTGGACCTTTTTCTTACCGTGTTATAAAGCAGTTAAGCGGACACCCATTCACGAGCGCTAAAAGGAAATTAACATAATAAAAAGTAATAAAACAAATCAACCATCTGCACAATAAAAAGCAATAAAAAAGAAAATCAACCACCCGCAAATAATACAAATTTTTAAAAAATCAGCACAACAAAAACAATCAAAAGCATTGAACCATTGATAGAACCACTCACATATCAATTTATTAAATTACACCAAGCTCAAAATAAGAATAAAATCGAGACAAAACAGCAGTCGAAAAATAATCCCTGACGAGTGAGGACATCATAACGGTGCCTTCACGAAATTTCGAAGTCGGCACGATTCTGCTCAGTCAAGTAAAAAACTTCTCCACATTAATCATATATATATATATAGAGAGAGAGAGAGAGAGAGAAAGTGTGTGTGTGTGTGTGTATAAGTGTGCGTGTGTGTGTGTGTGTGTGTGTGTGTGTGTGTGTGTGTGTGTGTGTGTGTGTGTGTGATGGATAAATTGCCGCCATTTTATATTTTTAATTTCGTGCATATGAGTTGTTTGTTTTTGATTTTGTTGACTGCAGAGTATAGTAGAACCGCCCGTGAGAAAAAGAGCACCATGACGCAATTCTGCCAGTCAGTTAAGTGCCATAGGTGATACACGTTTGGGCGATCATGTCTCGAAAGATACATGACTGACTGGGCAGAAGATTATCCCGCAATAGGTTGACATTGCTTTCTACAGTAGACTGGCTACCAGCCAAGGGTATAGAACTCATTCTGTCCTGTTATTTAACCCATAACTGGAGGGAAAAGACGGATTAATACCTTCAACAACGGTAAGAGACGGATTAATACCTTTACTTATGGTATTTTGGCGTAAGTGAATGCAAGAAATTGAACTGGAATTCACTCTGAAAAATTTGGAAACGGTATATTGTACTGTTCGGTAATCGTGCCGAAATCTCCAGTACGTACATTTCATAGTATTTGGGTATCAATCTGAGGACAGTGTAGAGGATTCAGAAAAGGTTAGATAATATGTCTAGTCAACATCGTGGGGTTTAGAGTGATCACTTGTGATGGCTATGTTATGCCTCCATTTATCTTATTGCTACCCTGAGTCAAAACAGTGGCTGCTGGAAGAACATATGTCTGACAATAGAACTCTGCAAAGTAGGAGAACTCAGTTGTCAGACGATTTCTGCTATTACATTAGCCTTTATATATGATCACCTAATTTCCGAGACTGCAACTCCCAGGGCACTGGTGAGCGATAGACCAATAAAACCCCTTGTAATACTAAAGATGAACTGAAGGCAAGATTATAGCACCAAGGAGACCGTCTAGAAGAGTTACAGGAGATTCTGAAGTCGTCTGAGAATCGTCGTTGAAGCCAATGGCAATCTTATTGAATAAATTTACGCTTTGGTATTTCAAGATATTTTTGTGTAATTTTGGCAAATATATCTGTTAAAATGAGATGTTATTGTTATTTGCAAATAGTGTTATTTTGCGTCATTTAGAAGGCAATTTATCCATCGCACCCTTTATATATTTTTCTACCTCAGATTTGATATTTGAAAGATTCGTTGGAAATCTTTTTCTGTTTCATACTCACGAGGGGCTTATTTATTGTTTTGTTTTTTGTTTTGTTTTTTAGTAATAAATTTATTTTAGCTGCGTCTCCTTATGTGCGTTGTGGTACAGTGGATATCGGCTCGGAACGAGAAACCGGGCAACCGAGTTCAAATTCCAGTTGAATCCATTGTATTCACTTACGCGCAAATACCCTTGGGGAGGGTATTAATCCGTCTCTTCCTTCCATTTATGGGTTAAATAGCAGGATAGATTAGGTTCTATAACCTTGGTCGGCAACCAGTCTACCGCAGAAAGCAATGGCAACCTACTACGGGATAATCTTCTGCCCAGTCAGTCATGTCTCTTTCGAGACATGATCGCCCAAGCGTGTATCACGTATGGCACTTAACTGACTGACTCCTTATTTACCCAGAACGACTACCAATATCCATGCACTCTTTCGGTTACGTTGTGTATGATTATTTCTTGTATATTATTTTCCAGAATCTTTCTGAAGAAATGTTGGACAAAAAAGATTCCTTTTAAGGAAAAAGATCGCACTCCGTCCTTTTTAAATAATGCATAATAATGTAAAGAAAGGGATCGTCTGCTGCATGCAACATTGTGTAAAAGTCCTAAGCGGAGACATATGAACAGAATTTGGTCAGCGTAAGCAGTACCCTACAACGTAACAACTACCCAGGATACATGACAGCAGCTCCAACGAACGTGGAAGGAAGGGTGTATGAGAATAACATCTCATGCTATTGTTCTACCTCCCCTATGTGAAGGATTTATCGCAGAAAATACAATGGATCTGTGGTCCATATAACATCAGGATGACCTTTAGAAGTAGTTCGACACTTCCCAGATTCATCTCCCAAGTAAGACCTCCAGTAGAGGAAAACATGATTAAGGACTGTGTCTATGTCATTCTACGTCGCTGAGGAAAGTAACATAAAAGAGAAACGGACTGCCCCCTTAAAGAAAGGCTGCATGTACATCACAAGGCCATAACACCAAGGGAGATAAGAAAATCAGGTGTATCTGACCACATATGAAGGGAGAAAGGGGATCACCACCCCCTATGGAATGAAGCCGAAATAATTGATAGAGAACACATCGTAAACTTAAGAAATCCGCGCATATGCTAGGATACAAAAACCTCTTAACCCGGCCTAGTATAGAAATAAATACAATGCAGGAACCAGTAATACGGAGTGTTAGACAATATCATTAGCTTCAAAGTTTACAATATGAGCTCTGGTAAAATTGGTTACTCAGACATTAGGTTTATAAATCAAAAGTTCATAAACTGATATCCTCAAGGGCACACCAGTGACTTGACCAAAGTGTTGTGAATTTAATACATGACTACAGCAGTGGTAGACAAATAATTTAGATAGTTGAGTTCAAAGAAGATAACTACATGGAATCCGGAATCGGCATTGCAGATGGAACGAGAACAATCTACCCCAGTGAACAAAATTCGGTTGAAAAATTTTAGCACCTGAAGAAGGTCGCAGCATACAACGGCCAAAACGTCGTAAATATTATGTAAATAATATATATGATGGCTTGACGATTGCGTTGGCTTCAGTGTCTAATTTTATATTTACATACGCTCTTTTCCTATTATTGAACATTTTATAAATATAAATTTATAATATTATTATTTATATAAATTTATATGCTATAAATATAGCATATCTTAAAACTATATATATATATATATATATATATATATATATATATATATATATATATATATATATACACTACCGGCCATAATTATTAGGCCACCGCAGTTTTTAAAAGAAAATATGTATTTTTTTTTTTAATCATATCACCCCGGGCAACGCGGTAAGGGGGCTACGTAAGAGTGAAAAGATTGGAAAAGAGAAAGCCGGAAACCACATCCTAAACAGGGAACAGGGGATGAGCCTCTACACCTGTTCAATAGACGTGGGTGGAGTGTGAACCAGGCGATAATTTAGTCTATCTACTCCAATTGAAAAAAATAAGGAAAAGTGAAAAGATTAGAAAAGAGAAAGCCGGAAACCACATCCTAAACAGGGAACAAGGGATGAGCCTCTACACCTGTTCAATAGACGTAGGTGGAGTGTGAACCGGGCGATAGTTCAGTCTATCTACTCCAATTTCATACTATTTTTAAGTGGATAATTCTAAATGCAAAGATGAACTCGTCCGAATCACCCTAAATTGTCTTCATTCTTTCATTGATGAAACTGCAATATAGGTAATTGTTAAATATTTATAAATTCATTTGATTCAGATGTTATTGTGCAATATTAACAAAAAAAAAATTTTATTTTCACTTACAACTATTCACTTGATAATAAATATTAAAAAAATAGTATAAAATGTTTCATTTTTTTTTTAAACACTGGCGTGGCCTAATAATTATGCCCGGTAATGTATATGTTACCCGACATTATTTTTTATGATAAACGTTATTATAATAGGCACACATATTTGAGTTGATATCCCTGAATTAAAAAAATATGTGTACACATTAAAAATAACGTTTATATTACTAAAGAAATAACGTCGGATAAAAATCTCAAATATATATATATATATATATACAGAGAGAGAGAGAGAGAGCGGGAGAGAGAGAGAGAAGTGGGGAGGAAACAGGGAAACAGATATACAGGCAAACAGTGAGCGTGGGTGGGGGAGTGAGAAGGAAAAGCCCAAATCTTTACATTCTACAACTGTTAAGTAAGCAGCATGGCAAAAAAAGAAAAAATAATCAAACACAAACCAATCTGAGATTTGCGATAAAACAAATACGCAAGGGAGAGAGATTAAAGATAAAAAAAAGCCAAATTTAATCATGAAAAAGAATTCATCTCAGTAATTTAGACCACTTAAAACTGTTACGTCTTTGACTATTAAATAAATAATGTGGTTTAAGGGGGGGGGGAATCGAACATGAAAGAACCTAACTCCATAACTACCGTATTTGACTGCAAATAAATGCCCGGCATTTAAATTCGAGTAGCGTATTTGACTGCAAATAAATGCCCGGCATTTAAATTCGAGTAGAGTATTTGACTGCAAATAAATGCCCGGCATTTAAATTCGAGTAGAGTATTTGACTGCAAATAAATGCCCGGCATTTAAATTCGAGTAGAGTATTTGACTGCAAATAAATGCCCGGCATTTAAATTCGAGTAGAGTATTTGACTGCAAATAAATGCCCGGCATTTAAATTCGAGTAGAGTATTTGACTGCAAATAAATGCCCAGCATGTAAATTCGAGTAGAGTATTTAACTGCAAATAAATGCCCGGCATTTAAATTCGAGTAGCGTATTTGACTGCAAATAAATGCCCGGCATGTAAATTCGAGTAGAGTATTTAACTGCAAATAAATGCCCGGCATTTAAATTTGAGTAGCGTATTTGACTGCAAATAAATGCCCGGCATGTAAATTCGAGTAGAGTATTTAACTGCAAATAAATGCCCGGCATTTAAATTTGAGTAGCGTATTTGACTGCAAATAAATGCCCGGCAGTGTAAATTCGAGTAGAGTATTTAACTGCAAATAAATGCCCGGCATTTAAATTTGAGTAGCGTATTTGACTGCAAATAAATGCCCGGCATGTAAATTCGAGTAGAGTATTTAACTGCAAATAAATGCCCGGCATTTAAATTTGAGTAGCATATTTGACTGCAAATAAATGCCCGGCATGTAAATTCGAGTAGAGTATTTAACTGCAAATAAATGCCCGGCATTTAAATTTGAGTAGCGTATTTGACTGCAAATAAATGCCCGGCATGTAAATTCGAGTAGAGTATTTAACTGCAAATAAATGCCCGGCATTTAAATTTGAGTAGCGTATTTGACTGCAAATAAATGCCCGGCATGTAAATTCGAGTAGAGTATTTAACTGCAAATAAATGCCCGGCATTTAAATTTGAGTAGCGTATTTGACTGCAAATAAATGCCCGGCATGTAAATTCGAGTAGAGTATTTAACTGCAAATAAATGCCCGGCATTTAAATTTGAGTAGCGTATTTGACTGCAAATAAATGCCCGGCATGTAAATTCGAGTAGAGTATTTAACTGCAAATAAATGCCCGGCATTTAAATTTGAGTAGCGTATTTGACTGCAAATAAATGCCCGGCATGTAAATTCGAGTAGAGTATTTAACTGCAAATAAATGCCCGGCATTTAAATTTGAGTAGCGTATTTGACTGCAAATAAATGCCCGGCATGTAAATTCGAGTAGAGTATTTGACTGCAAATAAATTCCCGGCATTTAAATTCGAGTAGCGTATTTGACTGCAAATAAATGCCCGGCATTTAAATTCGAGTAGCGTATTTGACTGCAAATAAATGCCCGGCATTTAAATTCGAGTAGCGTATTTGACTGCAAATAAATGCCCGGCATTTAAATTCGAGTAGCGTATTTGACTGCAAATAAATGCCCGGCATTTAAATTCGAGTAGCGTATTTGACTGCAAATAAATGCCTGGCATTTAAATTCGAGTAGCGTAAATATCTTGTTTTAAGCAAAGATTTTACATCGATGTAATACCAATCCTACCGAATACATGCAAGAAAACAGAATGCATAGTCATCAGCAAAAAGAGCAACTCAAAATGCCAAATTCAGGTAGAGGATACTAAAATCAATCAGGTACAAAAATTTAAATACCTGGGAAGTGTTATAACAGAAGACAGAAAGTGCGACACAGAGATCCGAAGGCGAATTGGCATGGTGAAGGACGCGTTCCAGAAGCTGAGTAAAGTATCAAGACACAGGAAACTTTCATTAAAAACAAAGAAGAGAGTACTGGATTGCTATGTGATGTCGGTTCTTCAATATGGCAGTGAATTCTGGAAAATATCATCAAAGATGAAAGAAAAACTTGAAGCAGCTGAAATGTGGTTCTACAGAAGGATGCTAAGGATATCATGGATCGAGCATGTGAGCAATGATGAGGTTTTGAAAAGAATAGAAACGAAAAGGAAATTAATATTGAGCATTAGGAAAAGACAACTAAAGTTCCTGGGATATGCAATGAGAAAGGAGGGCTTCGAAAACCTGATACTAACAGACCAGATAGAAGGAAAAAGAGACAGAAGAAAGCAGCGGATAACATATTTGAAGGACCTGAGCAGGTGGATGACAGAACGGAGGTTGCGAGATGTTACAGGAGAAAGCGTGCTAAGAGCCACCAAGGATAGGGAGATGTGGAAGGTCATGATCGCCTACGCCCTGAAAGGACAAGGCATATAGAAGAAGAAGAAGAAGAAGAAGAAGAAGAAGAAGAAGAAGAAGAAGAAGAATATAGCTCCAATTGCTTCTCCATCGCCATAACGTAGCTTCTCTGTTTATTTTCTATAAATATTTTCATGGTGACTCTTCTGATGAACTTTGACATTAGAACATTTGAAGAACGTTAATGAAACATTAATAGAATATTAGCAAAAAAAAAAACCTTAAAAGAACATTTGGTACTTGGTATAGTCATTAACATATTCTAAATTTTGGAATCATTTCAATTTCTTATCCATAAAGAACCTAAAATATATCTTGCTATTTAACCCATAGATAGAGGGAAAAAGAGATGGATTAATACCTTTTTCAAGGGTATTTGTGCATATGTGAATGCAACTGGAATTCGAACTCGGCTCTCCGATTTCTTGTTCCGTGCTGATATCCACTGCACCACAATCTAGTACTGCGATTAAATTCTATAAGTCCAGGTTTCAAAAAGATATCTAAGCCCATCAGAACACTTTCCATAAAAAAGACGTTTCTGGAAACGTCAAAGGAAAGTTACTTTTGCGTCGGTGAGAAACTATACTCTGGGTACCTAGACCCTCATATATGTCAGTTAGCGTTCAGTGAAGCTAGTAATGCTAGATGCGAATTAACTGTTTTACTGCTCGGACGTTTTCATACTTTAGTTCCATCAAGTCTAATTTTCACAACTAGGACCCACCAGACCATTTACATAGTTGCAACCCACCCACATTACCTCCGTATTCCATCGGCGAGAAGTAAGTTCCACGTGAACAGCTCTTCCCACGAACCACAGTTCCGTGGAACAAACTTCCAAGAGGATGTTTCACGATCATTACAATCTTGACCTGTTCAAAACTAGAGTCAAGTGTTATCTTCCCCTCCTATCCATATAAACTATCCCTTCACGTAACCCTCTACCTCGATTGGCCCCGGTCCTTGTACAGGATGAAACTTAATGTAATATATATATATATATATATATATATATATATATATATATTCTAATCCTTTATAGATAAGAAATAGGATGATTAAGATTTTCTCTTTTCTTAATAATACTTTTTTATATATTCTTTCACTCGCAGGAACCCCTCTCTGTGTCTTAGTGGCTTATTCCCTTGCTTAAGGGTGAAATAATTAAAAAAGGGAGTGTAAAACTTTGCCCGGCTGGCTACGGCGACCCAATTATATAACACCCGGGAGGGGCTGCTCTGTAGACGATTACGGACGCCGCTGCTCGTGATGATCTCGTCACAGAAGCTGGTCCTCAAAACGTCTATTACAACAACGGACCTACTGCCCACGTTGTGATTTGATCTCAGAAAATGGCGTTGTGCAAATCTAGTAGCCGTATTTCTACCAGATCCAGACCGGACACTTTTGAAATAAAATAAACACGGTACCAAAAAAATAAATAAATAAATAAATGAATAAGTTCGAAGACACCTGCATGAGTACGAAAGAAAGTCTTTATAATAAAAAAAATATTAATTACAAAAAGCGGAAAGTACAATTGTCGGAACGCCAGTTCACAACGGAGAGAGGATTCGTTTAAAAATATCAGAGCTTTCAATCTTCAAATAAAATGTCTTTTCCAAGTTTCGTTCATGGTTATTCACATATGAAGAGGAGTCTTGTAACAGAGATATGGTTCTACAGAAAAATGCTTTCTGAAATCTAAACACAGTAACAAGAAACAAAAAACCTTGTTAGAAATTAAGAAAAAATGTAGAATTGCTATGTGACATTCATCCTCATATATGACAGTAGATGTTGGAAACTACCTCCGCAGATGATGAGAAAACAAGAGACAACAAAAAGGTAGCTCTACAAGAGGATATTGACAATTCCATGGATGTAACGAGTAAGCGACGAGAAATTCTTTAAAAAATTGTTGGAAAAATATCATTTTTACACACAATCAGAAAGTGACAAATAATTTTTTTAAGACTTAAACATCACAGGTCGTACCGAGAGAAAGAAAGATATGAGAATGCATCGGACCATTTACCTGACAAGCGTTTATGAATGGATGTCGGAACTTATATACCACTGAAACAGTAAATTAAAACTTTGTCTATTGGTTGGTATCCGTAGCCAAATAAGTAAGGCGTCGTCGATGACAGACGAACTTTACGTCTCGCTTGCTTTGTGGAAACAACTTTCTTTTCAAGCATAAGTTTAACAATTAACTTCCCCACATATCCCCGTAAACTTTACCTCTTACTCTGTAACATTCTACTCCGAGGGGCTCTTGGGGCTTGTACGGGTTTTTAAGTTACATTTTCTTTTACCAAACCTGCAAATACTAATCAATGTTAAAAGTAAAATTAGCAATTTAAAATAAGCATAATTAAATATGACGCTTGTTCAAATTAATAAAATAAATGTTTTTACTGTCGAAATGAAAGTTAATTATTTCATTTGACTAATATAATGAAATCCTACTTAAGACTTTATGAAAAATTCAGTTCCCTTACAACAGATGGGCAACTGGCCGTGCAGTCAATTTCTGTTTACCGAAGGATCTTGTCGAATTTGTTGTTGTTTCTCCACTTTAGGGTAAAGCTACAGAAACCATATGCGGAAATTAGAGACGGACATGCGAAACGTTTTTATTGATGACAGAAAGGTTAAAAGTTAGAGTTATGCAGCAAGGCTCCAGATGTCAGGGGTTCCGTCAGGTGATATACGTCATGCAACGTAAACCTGCATAAATTGCCTCGTTATCATTTAGCAGAAATTTATTCCTCAAAATATTCATTTAAAGCCACACACGAGCGCGAGTGTCGAATCTGGTTAGTACCTACATGGGTGACTGCTTGGGAATACCTGGTGCTGTGAGCTTGTATGTACGGCTGGTCTAATGCATAATTGCTCGTGATTGTAGGGCCAAGTTCCAATTTCAGTCGGGTTCATTATACTCACTTATGCGCAAATACAAATCGGGAAGATATGAATCATCAATCTTCACCCTACCCAGATATGGGTTAATTAGTAGGTCTTGTCATCATCATTATTATCTCCTGAATTTCTTGTAATCTTTTTTATCAGCAAAAGGTTAATAAGCCTTAAAAAATTAGTCAATCAATCACACACATTAATACATACACATATACGCACATGCGTACACACTCACAAACATATATACACTACTTTAATTTACACTACTTACATGCTTACTACTGGACTCATTTTTGTTGTTTTATCAAAACGTTTCGAGATAGATAGATAGATAGATAGATAGATAGATAGATAATGAACAGAATGAGATAGATATTGACAGAATAAGATAGATTAGATATTAACAGAATGTGATAGATAGATAGATAGATAGATAGATAGATAGATAGATAGATAGATATGAACAAATTCAGATAGATAGATAGATTAATACATACATACATACATACATACATACATACATATGAACAGAATGAGATAGATAGATAGATAGATAGATAGATAGATAGATAGATAGATAGATAGATAGATAGATAATGAACAGAATGAGGTAGATATTAACAGAATGTGATAGATAGATTGATAGATAGATAGGTAGATAGATAGATGGATAGATACATACATACATACATACATACATACATATGAACAGAATGAGATAGATAGATAGATAGATAGATAGATAGATAGATAGATAGATAGATAGATATGAATGGACATAGATAGATAGATAGATAGATAGATAGATAGATAGATAGATAGATAGATAGATAGATTATTATAATTTCAACACAGACATTTCTTTTCAGGAATGGTCTTACTCGTCTAAGACCACAGCTGTTATGTATGTATGTATGTATGTATGTATGTATGTATGTATGTATGTATATGTAGATTAGCATAAAGCAAAGAGGAGTTTTTATGTATCCCTCGTTAACGAAGCACAAAATTAAAAACAAGTAAAACAAAAAATATATATATTTATCTAATAAGGGCTCTTAATATGTTACGACAAACCAAGGAAAGGCAACCACACACGCACACACGTATATATATATAGATAGGAACCTGGGAGTAGCGGTAATAACAGGGTGGGCTGAATACAGTGATAGTTAATCTGAAAGACGGGCAAAAGATATATATATATATATATATATATATATATATATATATATATATATATATATATATACTCCCAGGTTCCTATCTGTTCTTTACATTATTTACACTATTTATTTTGTTCGAACTGTTGTCCACATATTCGTTGCCACATTCACAACGTTTCGGCCGTTTTGCACCCCGGCCTTCTTTAGGTGATTTGAATTTCGAACTGTTCCCCTTATTTCGTTCACCGGGATAGATTATTCTAGTTCCACGCGCCATGCCTCTTCCAGATGTCTCAGTATTAGTTATCTCCCTTTAACTCAATTACCGAAATTTTTGTTCCCCCTCTACTATAGCCAGGTGTTGAACTCATAACTCTTTGAGTCAAATCACTGGATTCACCAACGCTTTTCTCAACGGTGTCATGTGTCCAGGGTTCTCCAGTATTCTTAAATATAGGAACCGCAGAGTAGAACTTCCAGCAGGCAGGAAAACAAGAAACAGATAGACAATAATTATAAAGATTAGAGAGGACAAAGGAGAGTTAGCGGCACATTTCTTCAGAATTATGACTGGGATTCCGTCACACCCGCTCGCTTTATGGGGGTCAAGCTTTGAAATCATGTTAGAGACCAGCGAGGGGATAATTTAGACGTCATTCAGTTGGGCCACATTTCTAGGTGGGAAGTCGTGTGCAGATACTCCAGACAAATCCAGTGTCGAGTTGGTGAAGAATCTGCGAGCAAAGCACTCAGCCTTGTCCGCTGAAGAGGTAAGGACCTCAAATTCATTTATTAGAGGGGATATTTAGGGTTTACTGTTATTTAGCACACTTTACAGAGCCACCAGTAGTCTTTGGAGACGAACTTACGGGATGCTATGCGCTGCTTCATTCTGGCAGCAAACAGCAGCTTAGCTTCATTAAGTATCTTCTTGCACTCGTTACGAGCAGAGGCAAAAAGGTGCCTGTTACAATCCAACGCTTGGCTCCTATAAAGCCGGAATAAATGATTCCGGTGGGCAATGGCGGCCGAGCAAGTAGGGGAGAACCAGGCGGATGAATGGGATTTAAGTCGCAACATCTTGGCTGGGATGAAAGCATTAATGCCAGCCTTAACCCAAGAGGAGACCCCAGACGCACAGTCTTCAGCGAGAAGACTAAAAACTTTGTTCCAAGGGACGTAGACAAATACCGTTGGTTCATGACTATCTATTCACATCTGACTGGGCTTATAGCCACATCAGTTTGAAATACTGATTCACATACAATCGTCGAGCCTGATCAGTAACTAGATGGGTGACCATTTGGGAATAACTGGTGCTGTAAGCTTAGACGTGCGGAAGGTGTTGTATAATGGTTTGGAATTGTTAATTGAAGAGCCAAGTTCCAATTACAGTTGGGTTTGTTACATTCACTTTAGCGCAAATAAAGAAAAGTATGAATCAACTTCTACTCCCCCCAGCTATGGGTAAGACTTGCATGGATAAGACTTGTATTTCTAAAGACAGTATTATCTAAAAAAATATTACGAAATATTTAGATTTTGGCATTAAAGAACTGTTAGAGGTTGATATGGCGCTAAATGTAGACAACCAAACCCAAATCTTATGACTGCCTACTTACATCGCTCTGTGTATCAGTACGTTTATTTTGTATACACGTACCTTTTTCGATATATATACATAGTGTTGAATTGTGATAACGTTTAACGCCAAGATTGTTGTCTTTTTTTTTTCAGTAGTTTCACTGATCAAAGATATTTTTCGAGCATGTATTATTTCTAAATAGTAAAGTACTCGATATCGGGTGGAAATAGATCGTTAAAAGGATTAATGCAAAGAAGTTTGTCACTCAACAAAGCAGGTTCATGCCGACTTCGAACTTTTGTGAGGTCCTCGTTATGATGTAGTCACTCGTCAGGGCTAAGTTTTTCGATATCTACTGTGTATATGTACTGGGAGTTGCAAAAGTAGATATATCATTAATGAGATTTTATTCATATGTTTGAATAACAAATACAATGGTGCGTAGGTTTTGTTTTTTACTGGAATAATCCTATATATATATATATATCGGGGTTGCAAAAGTAAGTATACTGCAAGTTTTATAACCTTATTAATATGTTATTATATTTTTGTATAATCAATACAATATTTTTTTGTGAGCCGTTTTTTGTTTGTTTTTTTTTACTGTATAGCAGCTTTTGCATTTCCCTGTACACACACACACACACACACACACACACACACACACACACACACACATATATTGATTTTATTCTATCTTTTTCTTTTTCTTTTTCGTTTTCTTTTTCTTTTTCGTTTTCTTTTTCGTTTTCTTTTTCTTTTTCTTTCCCTTTATTTTTATTTTTATTTTATTTTATTATTTATTTTTTAATTTCTTTGCAATCTATTTAAAAAGGAAAAGTAGACTAATTTTTATCCAATTTCTGAAAGGTTTTTTCTGTTGCTGAGGTGATGTGTCGTCCCCCGTAGGGATCTTCATATCGAAATGGCCATTCAACATCTTTGAATTAATCCTTTTTTAATATATATTTGCTCTGTAATATTTTATTACATGGAGCTCTCTTCCTGTATCATTTTTTAATATTAAAATAATTTTTTAATATTGATTAGGACCGGGTTTTTTGGAATTTACCTTCCTACTTTTTTCCCTTGGATTGAAGTATCTGAATTAAAAAAAAAAATATATATATATATAGGAAAGTTCCGGAGATTTACGAAATACATTAGCAACCACTTGTTTAAATTTATTTGTTTGAACATTATTTTTTAACAGATTCTTATATATTTGAGTAGATACTTAAACAGTATATAGAATATATATATATACCGGCCTGAATAATTTCGTAAACAGAATATGTCTTTCGACAGGATTTGAACCTGCGACCCTAACAACATAGGAAAAGTCATCAATTGATCTGATGCATCTTAGAGCACTCTACCACGAATGATTTTACAGTTTAAACGAAGCCAAATCAAGCCTTATAAACACAAGTTTTCGATTCGATTTCTCGTAATATACATCTCTGCTCTAAAAGCGTATCTTAATATAAAGAAATATAAACAGACAATGTTACGGAAAGTTCCGGAGATTTACGAAATGGATTAACAACCGACGTATTTTAATTTGTTTAAATATTACTTTTAATAGATACTCGTATTTGAGCAGCTATTCTGTTTTTAATTAAACAGTATATATATATATATATATATATATATATATATATAACTCTAACAACACAGTGGAAGCTATCAATTGATCTGATGCGTCTTAGACAATCATATAAATAGGGGTTTGCAAAGTGGATATACTGTAAGTTTTATACTATTATTGATATGTTATTATTGATATGGTTGCATAATGAGTATATCTTACGCGAAGGTTTTATTTTTTTTACTGAAAAATAGCTTCTGATTTTCCATATATATATATATATATATATATATATATATATATATATATATGAAATGATTTGTTTGAACATTATTTTTTATTGAAACTCGTATTTAAATAGATATTCTGTTTTTAATTAAACAGTATTATATATTTATATCTACAGGCCTGATTATTTACGATAATTTTTTATTACGAAAAATACGAATTTTATTACGAATCCTGCCGAATAACACACATTTGCGTGATAAAAATTTATCTTCTTTCTCATTTTTGAATGAGATTTTCTAGACGCTTGAAAAGGATGAAAATCTAATGCAGTCCACTACCCTCGCTCAATAAAAAATTCAAAGTTTTTCTCTTCATAATAAAAATATCTCATAATGAACCGATACCTTTTTTGTGTACTTTTGCATGCAACATTAGATCATTTACGAATTACTTTCTGAAAATAACTTTAATACTCACACATATCTATGTACTTGTGTAATATCTGCGTATGCATATGGTCATACATCCTTTATAATCCGTACCTATATATATATATATATATATATATATATATATATATATATATATATATATATATACCGGCCTGAATATTTGAGAAATTTTGTTAAGAAAATATGAAAAAACAATGTATCTTCACACGTTCCTCCCTTATTTTAAACTTCCAGTTATGTGTTCTGAAAGTTCCTTTTAGGCGTTCGAAAAAACGTTGGAAAATCAGTTTATATAAAACACATGATGATACCGAAAGGTGGAAACTAAGGTTTCGTAATCGGCTGAATTCCGAATAAAAATATTTAAAACTCTACACCATATATGTATTGAGTGTTATTTAATACAACTGTGTACTGGTCTAATTCAATTCTGACCAATAACTAGATAATATTATATATATATATATATATAGTGTTGAACTGTGACAATTTTTGGCGCAAAGATTGTTGCTTTTTCAGTAGTTTTACTGATAAAACTGATAAAACGCAAGCAGTTTTTTTTTTTATCGAAAAGTTCTCGGTATCGGTATACAGATAGAGCGTTGACAGTTTTAGTGCAAATAATTTGTCACTTTAACTAAGCAGATTCATGCCATCTTTGAACTTTCATGAGGACAACAATGAGTGAAAACATCATAACGATGTCCTCATGAAACTTCGAAGTCAGTCGGCATGAACCTGCTCAGTTAAAGTGACAAATTCTTTTTCCTAAAATTAATATATATATATATATATATATATATATATATATATATATATATATATATATATATATATATATATATTATGGAAAACTGATGTAGAAGAAAAATGAAAAAGTAAAAGACATTAATTTCCCGCGTTAATCAAAATTAATATATCGCTTTGGTTATCTCCCTTACATACCTCACCCGCCTTGCGATAAGCAAGCTTGTGGATAAACATTTGCCATTCAAAATCTGTTACATCAACACGGGCTGGTTCCAAATTATTCTTCGGAAATGATCACGCTCTTTTTGTAACTCCCTCTAAATTCTTTCTCTCTCTCTTTCTTCCTCACTCTCTTTCTATCCTCTTCCTCTCACCAACTCACTCCCTGCCCCATACTCTCCCTCTTTTCCTCTTTTTTTTTCCTTCCCTCTGTTCTGTTTATGTTTTACCTTTTTTGTTTGAGTTTAAGAATTTGATAACGACATATATGTAGACATATGTAAAAAAAAATTCGGTTGTAAATAAACAGTCGATATTTTCCATTAAGGAAATCAACCTCAAATAAGAATATAAATAAATAAATAACCGAAATTATTTGCATAAAGAAAACTAGAGAGGCTTAAAAATTATCAAATGGAACTGAAGAAGTTTATCTTATGTGGTTGGCAGATCTTTAAGAATATTCCTTTTAAAAAATTCTTCTTTTCATCCTGTCTGTGTGGGCGTGCGTGGTTATGAATGTGAGAAATTAGAATAACTTTACACACACCCATTACATCAACGGCTCTAATTTAGTCGTTTGGCAATAGATCTGGCTTTTTCTTTATGTGCAGTAAGCAATCATAGCTCTCCACAACTTCCTGTCCGTTGTAGCCCTTAATAAACTTTATCTTTCTGTTATTTCTCTTAAGCCATGTTCTACCATCCATTTACTTAGGGTTATTAAATATGTTATGCGTTGTTTTTTCCTTTGTCTCTCTTGCCCTCTGTCTCGTGAGTACCAGATTTTCCAAGCCCACCTTCCTCATTATGTAAGCCAGAAACCCCAACTCTCCTTTCTCTATATTAAATATTAGTTCCCATTATGTTTATATGTTCTCCAAAACTTCGTCGTTATTCAGATGTTCGGACTACGGTATCCTCAACATACTTCAGTAGAAACACATTTCTGTTGCTTCAAGTTGCTTCAAGTTGCTTCAAGTTGCCTCTTGATCTTTGCGGAGATCGCCCTGCACTCACTACCATACAGAAGAACAGTCATTTAAAAGTATAAGTGAATTTATTCTTTTAAATTAGCTGAGAATGTTTTCGATGTGGCATTTTAATCATACTTTTTTACAAACATTATTACAAATGTCAGTTACCGATGTTGTATTTTTTAAATGATATTATTGAACAATTTATGTTCAAATTCATACTCAACTTCAAAATTGGTCAAGCATCTCACTTCACCAGACCTTCTTTCAGATAAACAATATGAAGTTAGCGTCTCCATGTAAACCGCCGATTTGTTAACGGTTATTATTGAATTTGTCTATCAAACTTTAAATAACAACGGCGAGGTTAAGGCTGTGGATTTAGATATATCTAAGGCATTTGGCAATGTTTGGCATATAGATCTTCACAAGCTAAAGAGATGTGCTGTGTCTGGCCGGCTATTTGACGCGATCTTAGTTTTTAAACAAATCGTGTAATGAGAATTGAGTTGAACGGCCACTCTTCTACAACGTCACATTAATGAGGTAGTCTCATGGGGCTCTAGACTTAGAACTTCGTTTTTTCTCCTTGCCATCAACGTAATTTTTTTTTTAATCATATCACCCCGAGCAAGGCGGTAACGCCACTGAAGCGCAGGGGGCTACGTAGGAGTGAAAAGATTGGAAAAGAGAAAGCCGGAAACCACATCCTAAACAAGGAACAAGGGATGAGCCTCTTCACCTGTTCAATAGACGTGGGTGGTGTGTGACCTGGGCGATAGTTTAGTCTATCTACTCCAATTGAAAAAAAAGAAAGGACTGAAAAGATTGGAAAAGAGAAAGCCGGAAACCACATCCTAAACAAGGAACAAAGGATGAGCCTCTTCACCTGTTCAATAGACGTGGGTGGTGTGTGAACTGGCGATAGTTTAGTCTATCTACTCCAATTGAAAAAAAAAGAAAGGACTGAAAAGATTGGAAAAGAGAAAGCCGGAAACCACATCCTAAACAAGGAACAAGGGATGAGCCTCTTCACCTGTTCAATAGACGTGGGTGGAGTGTGAACCGGGCGATAGTTTAGTCTATCTACTCCAATTGAAAAAAAAAAGAGGTTAGTGACTTGATAAGTTTTAACTTAGTTAAGTCTAGTCAAAGAGATTTCTGCTAGAAAAAAAAATCGTTCAAATTAGACATGAAAGTTAGAAATTATACAAAAACGGGCAAAATAAAAGAGGATAAAAATAAATAAAAATAAAAAACAAAATGGCTTAATTTTTACCATATTCAAGAAGACAGACGCACGTGCTACTACCAGTAAGTTTAAAATAGAACCGTAATATAACATTAATAGAACATTAGTAGAATATTAGGTGTTTTGTATAATCATTAACATTTTCTAAAAAATTGAATAGTTCTATATTATAATACATAAAGGATTAAGAATATATTTTGATTTTTTTTTTTTTTTTTTTGTTTTTACATTAAGGTTCACCATGTAAAAGATCCGGGGCCACTCGAGGTAGCGAGTTACGTTAAGGAGTAGTTTACACCTATGAGGGGAAGTTACCGGCTAACTCTAGACTTGAACAGGTTAAGATTGTAGTGATCGGGGAAACATCCTCTTGGGAGTCTGTTCTACAGATCAGTGGTTCGCGGGAAGAAGCTATTCAAGTGGAACTTACATTTTCCCCGCTAGAATACGGAGGAAATGGGGATGGTTTGCAAGTATGTAATTGTTTTGACGGGTTCTAGTCGTGAAAATTAGACCTGGCGGAACGAAGGAATGTAGTTCCATGGAAGTTACTTTACATCAAGCATTTCTAGCTTTTCTAAACTCTGACATATACGAGGGGATAGGCACATTGAATGCGTTTACCCAAGACGTAAAAGCAGCTTCACTCTTATATTTCCAGAAATGTTTTTTATAATAATTGTTCTAATGAGCTTTCCTTTTTAATACCTCGACTTGACGAGTTTAAGCGAAGTGCTACTTTGGCAGCAAGGTCTCATCATTTTACAGTTAAAACTGATAGGTATAACCGTAAGTTCTATGCAAAAAAGTTTCTTCTATCGTTTATGGAACTTTTCTTCAACGTCTTGCATTCTAGTCAACTATGATCTTTAAAAATTTAAATTCAGTATTGTCATACAGGGTGACCCCACCAAAAAAATAAAAAAATAAAACTGGTAATATTAATTTTTCTTTTTTTCTCTTTCATGGTATATAAGTTGACTTTGTGCATGAAATATTGGAAAAATAATCTTTCCTAATATGACATTTTGAGTGGATATTTCGCCAACAAATCATACACTGTAGTGCAAGCAAAATTCCGGAGAAAGTTTCAATGTCGTCATCCTCCACCAAAAAAGCCGAATTGTTGACTAGGTTCAGAAGTTCAGAAAAAATATGTGACTGTGCAAAATCTGAACTCTAGAGGTCTGATGGACACTAATTTTGGTCGGAGGGTGAGTGCTAGAACAGAAAGGAACACTGATGTTGTCCAGGATCAGATTTTTATTTGTGGGGGTATATCAAGGATAAACGATCGAGCTGAGGACATCAATCAAAGCAAAAATCAGGAAAATCCCAAAAGAGGAATGTGTCTGAGTAATTGACAATTTTGCACAACATTTGCAAGTTTGCCTCCAAAACCGCATTTGGAGGATATTTAGGAAAGATCGTGACTTTTATGCAAAGAAACCAATTTAACTACAAATTTGAGAAATGATCCTCAGTCAGTCAAGTACCATACGTGATACACGCTTTGGGCGATCATATCTCGAAAGAAATGTGACTGAAGATTATCCCGCAGTAGGTTGCCATTGCTTTCTGCGGTAGACTGGTTGCAAGCCAAGGCTACAGAACCCAATCTGTCCCATTATTTAACCCATAACTGGAGGGAAGAGACGGATTAATACCTTACCCAAGAGTATTTGTGCGCAAGTGAGTGCAAGGAATTCAACTGCAATTTGAACTCGGCTCCCCGATTTCTCGTTCCGAGCCGATATCCACTGCAGCATAACGCACATCGTGATCATACACAGGCTAAAATGTAAATCCAGTAAGTTTCTTGAAAATAACTGGACATTTGTAGGATTTATCACAATATTTATATTTTTTGTTTTTTATTTTTTTGTTTTGTTTTGTTTTTTTGTTTGTTTGTTTTTTGTTTTTGTCATCCTATAATATGTAAATATATGAGCCACATGAGTTCACATTTCTTATAAATCAACAGTATCAAATCTAGCAGACGACATTCGACCAAAAACAGGTTTAACGAATCTTTTTTCATTATTATTATTATTTGGCTGTTATACTCGACAACTAGTTGAGTGAATTTTGAATTTTATTTCAAGTCTCTATCAGATTATCTAACTTATGACAAATGTCAATCAGAATTTTGTTTTTTAAATCCAGTTCTTTTATAGTAAATGAATCCGGTCCATTTGAATCTAGAGTCCTAAAGATTGCTTTTCTAGAAACATAGGAGAATGTCCATATTATATATAAGAACCTTCCTTTTTATTTTTCCTTACACTCTGTTCGCTGTGTAGATATATGTGATATATTATCCTCTGTGAGGGACACGTTTATATAAGTATTTCTTAGTTTTAGAATAGTTTCACTGAGAACAAAGTATGTTTGTAATTCCTTATCCTTTCAGCCATTCTGTCCTGTCCGTGAAATACGGTGTTATTATATCACGGATATAATAATGCCCATAATGGGGAGAAATAAACATTTCTTCTCTAGCTCTCCCGTTACATCACTTATCACAAGTAAGTCACGTTTTTTTAAAAGCTATATTATTTCACACCCAGTAACCCCCTTGCATCTCTGTAGCTTTATTGCCTTGTTCAGGGTGAAATGATTAAAGAAAAAATTCTAACAAGATTTTTGTCTGAATTTTTGACTCAAGGATTGACGTTACAACCGCTATGCTGCCAATTTCACAAATCAACGCTTTTATTCACAAGACCATTGTCCCGTAGTTCGAATGTAAATGGTGTAAATAATGATAAATACTCATCCCAGAAAAATTGAGTGCTCTTCCATTCATCTGTCCGAGCCGCTATCTATTAGTCCACAGTGCTAATACCCTTAGGAAAGGTATGAATCCATCTCTTCTTCCCGAGTTACGGATAAATAGCAGGAAAGACTGATTTCTGTTGCCTTGGATGCCTAGGAGAAGAAAAAACTCTGAATTTATAACCACCTTGGCCGGTGGATAAAAGGGTTTCCGTGCTGTTAACACCCCTAATTGTAAAAAAAAAAAAAAAAAAAGAAAATAACAAGCTACGAAAGCATCGACGACAACAATCCAACCTCGTCAGTACCTTGATGGGTGATGGTTTGGCTATACCAGGTGCTGTAATCTTGGATGTGCGGATGATATGGTTTAGGGTTACATTATGTTGTAACACCGGTTCCCGTATGATCATCAAAGTTAAGCAACGTCAATATTTAAGTGGGTGATGCGTGGATGGTATGGATTACGGCTATATCTTGTTGAAACGCCAGATCCCATCCGATCACCGAAGTTAAGCAAAGTTGAGTCTGTTCAGTACCTCGATGGGTGATCGCTTCACTATAACAGGTACAGTAAGCTTGGATATTAGGGTGGTATGGCTTAGGGCTACATCATGTTGAAACACCGGTTCTCGTACAATCATCAAAGTTAAGCAATATCGAGCCTGGTCAATAGCATAGATTCATACATAGACATATAATTTAGACTCTGTGTGTGTGTGTGTGTGTGTGTGTGTGTGTGTGTGTGTGTGTGTGTGTGTGTGTGTGTGTGTGTTTCTTATTACTATAAACGTTATTTTCAGTAGGTATATATATCTGACATATGAGTTGAGTGGTTAGAAAGTTTCACTTTCTGATCATGAAGTCCAGGTTCGGATCTCACCATGGTCAATTTGTCAAGAAGTTGACTTCTTGATGTTATCGGTCTGAAGGAGACGATGTCAGTGTGCGGCACCTTTGGAAAGTGAAAACCATGCCACGGGTTGACCCAAGCCTTGTGAGTGAAATTGGGTAGACGAGAAGCCGTCGATGTTTATGCTAGCTCAAAGTTACAAGTCATCCTGTCTTTGTTCAGGTTTTTGTTCACGCCGATAACGCCTCTCACCCAGAAACTGTAACTAAGGTTGGCTCAGCATAGTTGAGTGTTGAACAAACACAAATGTGCCTGAGCGAGCGTCTGCAATTGGAATTAGACAGGCATCCTCCGATACGAGTGGTCAGTTATACATATACATGTATTTGATTTGCTATCTCTGCTTTTTTTTGGTTTTGTTCTTTTTATTTTCCTAAACTGATAAATTAATAACTGCCGGCATATATTGAGAAACCCTACTAGACTGTTTGTTATGAAGAAAATGAAGCGAAAACGAAACAAAGAAGTGGGGATAACAAATCAAATATGTGTATCCACTAGAAATAACATATATCGCAATAAGAAATAATGTCAGATAAAAATCCATTCAAAAATCACTGTGTGTGTGTGTGTGTGTGTGTGTGTGTGTGTGTGTGTGTGTGTGTGTGTGTGTGTGTGTGTGTGTTTGGAAATTAAAAAGAATCCACTAAGAATGAGATACCACCTACTTCTACACAACCACATTATAGGAAACTAAACAATTACACTAACAAACTTTGTTACCACAGCAATACCCCGCCTACCGCTCACGTAAATGGCTATAGAATTAGACAAAAGCGTTTGGGACAATAAACACTATGGAAAATACTTGCAAAAGGAAAACTTGTACAGACAGAAGAAACACTGAAAAATAAATCTCACAAAATATTTTTGTCCGTTATATTCAACGAAGTATTAAAGAAGGATTGTTGCCAGAATACACATTCAATTCTGTATTCCATAAAATTTATGAGAATATGTGGTTTCGAGACTTTTTCATATGTTCGAACTTCTACTCTTTTTCTTCCTACATCAAGCGTTTATATAACTTTCTTGTATCCGGTTGTCGTCTGAATGTGCTGGTGTGTGTGTCGAGAATTCAGCTGGAATAACCTGCTTGTTTACATTGATGAACCCACCGACATCCTTTGCGGCCTAATTCTACATTTGGTGCCGTTCAGGGAACCTTCAAGGACAGCTCCTACTTCTGTTGACATTCGAGCGTGACACCAAGTGCAGAATTTACTTTGATATTTGTTAGTGCCGGTGGATGGGGAGATATAAACACAAGCTTCGGTTATAATCATGTCAGTCAGTTATGTGATACACGCTTGAGCGATCATATCACGAAAGAGACATGACTGACTGACTGACTGACTGACTGACTGACTGACTGATTGACTGACTGATTTCCCCGCGGTAAGTTGTCATTATTTTCTGTGATAAACAGGTTGCCAACCAAGGCTATAGAACCCACTCTATCCTGCTATTTAACTCATAGCTGGAGGGAGAAGCGACGGATTAATACATTTCCCAAGGGTATTTGTGCGTAAATGAATGCAACGAATTCAAATGGATTTCGAAATCGGCTCTCCGATTTCTCGTTCCGGGCCGATATCCTCTGCACCATAACGCACATGTAATTATATACCGAGAGTAAACACTCAAGATGTGAAAATGCTGAATTTATTTTTTTTAAATTCTTGAGAAAAAAAAATTATAGATTTTAAATTCAACGTTCCCACATCTTCGGTGTTTTCCTTTGATATAAGCAAAGATCACGTTTATATCTATTCTCCTCCATTTTCCGCGCGTATATAATTCCATCAATAAAAATATTAATTCAGTCCAAAAATAGATAGATAGATAGATAGATAGATAGATAGATAGATAGATAGATATGAAGGATCTGAGATAGATAGATAGATAGATAGATAGATAGATAGATAGATAGATAGATAGATAATGAATCGACTAAGATAAAACGCTGCTTTTTTGTATGTACCTATAAACGTAGACATAATGGGGTGTGTAAATGTATCCATATGACTGTGACAATGTACGAATCCTGTGGCTTTGGTGGGTGTGGATGCAGGTAAGAAGAGAAATGCCTTCAAAATGACCATTGTGTTCTCCATAGTGACTATGTCCGCATGTCTCTATTTACTTCTGTTGTCCCTTGGCACAATTTCCTGAGGTTGTTATGTGGGTTTAGTTGCTCGTCTTCCGTTACATCAAGTAGATTCATGAGTTTTTCGTGCATTCCCACCCCATTCTTTATGACCCAGTCTCCCACCTGTTCTATAGTAGTTGGCATTTCCCATCAGCAAATATCGTTTTCGCTGTTGTTATTTTCTTGTTTTGTTTTTATTGTTTTTATAAGACCCTTATCATCACAAACCCCTAAGGCTCGAGAGTATTTTGTTGGAATTGGGAGGTAGTTTTAAGATATTTCTTTCTTTGTTTTTTGTCATGTGGTATTTTTGGAAGAATCGTGCGGACATCTGGGCTGGTAGAAGAAAGAAAGAAAGAAAGAAAGAAAGAAAGAAAGAAAGAAAATGAGATAGAATACAAAACCTTGAATGTAAAAAAATATGAATAAAAAGAAAGTAAAAGAAAAATAAGGACGAAAAACAAATGAAAGAAAAATAAGAGAAACGAAGGGAAAATAAATTTTAAAAAAGGAAAAAGAGCAGGAAGGAATCACAGAATATGATTAACAAAAGAAAATAGAAGAAAAAAGAAAAAGAAAAATACAGGAAATGAAAATGAATCAAAAGAGAAAACAACAAAAAAGAAATGAAGAAAAAAGAAAAAGAAAAAGTGGACGAAAAAGCACGTAAGAATCAAGAAATGAATAAGTCAATTAGAAACTAAAAAAGAAAGAAGCGTATCAATTATAGAGATAAAAAAGAGGATAAAGGAAAGAAAATTGAAAAAGAAAAGATAAAACAATTTAAAAAAATGTAATTAATTGCACATGGAAAAGAACAAAAAATACGAAAGAGAAAAGAACAAAGAATAGTGAAAACGGAAAGATATATATATACAAAAGACGTGAATGAAGGCAAAAAAAAGGAAAGAAAGAAATGCTTATTGTTCAACTTTTTAAGCATCTTCTTATATCCACTTTGGATTAATATCATGGTACGTCAACATTTTGATCTTATTTGAAATCTCTTGACAAATATCAATTTCTTAGAAAAGCATTTTACCCTCTGCTGCCTTCGGTTGATTATATATTTCCGTACTTGTGAAACTTGTTGAACCGAAGGAGAAGAATATGTTTAACAGATGTAGACATTTACTTGAATGAGTTCAGATCAGCCACAACTCCATATATTGTTAAATGTTGTTGAGGTGAACTTTATCCGAAAATGAACAGAGGCAATGTTATCGTAATTTCCGGCTAATGATGCCGGATATTTAGAAAGAACAGAAACACGTTGTCATGTTTTAAATTATCCTTTGAAAACAGGAGTTCAAGTTAATCTGCGAGAAAAAAAAACGAAGAAAGAATTCAAAGACTGAACGTTTCAGTGAGCTTAAAGGGAACTCGTATATACAATCTACTAAAAACGCTAGAGAAATATTTGAATACCTAAAACAGCGTTCTATATATATATATATATATATATATATATATATATATATAATCATTTCGCCCCAAGCAAGGCAGTTTTACTGCTTTACTGCCACTAGTGCGTAAGGGGTTACATAGGGAGAAAGTGATGAGAAAGAGGGACAAGTGGAGTGAGCAGAGTGGACAGAGAGAGCATGAGAAAAAGGATGCAAGTCACTGTGATAGGAGATGACTATTGACCTTACATTTAAATTATTAGAGATACCAGGGAAGTAAGTATACGGAAGTGGATTCCACAGGCGGGAAGTGCGAGAAAAGAAACTGTAGACTAGACGTTGCGGTTATAATTTATTAGTTCACTGTAAAAGTGTGAAACCTAGTTGCTAATCTAGCAGCTCGAGTAAATTTATACATTGGGGGCAACAGTGATCAAAGCAGAAGCCGTGAAAGTATTTGTAGAAGAGACACAGGGAAGCCACATTACGCCAGTGAGAGAGTGACTGCATCTGAATTGCCAAGTCGGGATCGATCACATTACAGACTTTCCGCTGGATTTTGTCAAGGACCTCGAGGTGGATAGCAGGGACAACCGACCAGATGTGGCAGCAATATTCAATACACAGGTGGATGGTGGATTTATATATGTGTAGAATAGATTCAAACAGGAAAAACTTCCTGGCCCTACACAGTGAACCGACCTTCTTAGCAGTAGATTTAGCTATGGATTCGATATATTCACTCCACTTGAAGTCAACTGAGAAAGTTAACCTGAGGAGGCGCAGTGTTTTGCTTTCAGTGAGACTAGCCTGATCCATGCTAATGGGGTGGGGGGTAGGAGCGATTGTCTGTAATGGTTAATAGATAACGGCTTCGTTTTGGCGGCATTAAAATTTACAAGCCATTTCTTATTCTAATCCACCACAGATTGGAGGTCCTTTTCAAGCTCAACACCGAGGTTCGCTTTCTCAGTCACATCAGGCTTTTGATCGAGGCGACTCGATTCGACGGTGAATAAACTGGTTCCCCCACAACCACCGCCAATCTTAAGTTGTGAAGAGAGTGGCTAAATAACCAACAGAATTAAAAACAAGGCCTGTAGTTTTTTTTGTCATTATTAAATGGAGCCATCTGGGCTCCATAGCTATGTATCACACGACTTCACTGGGCAAAAGGTTTCCTATGTTAGCCAATAGTTAAGGCAGAGAATTTTCACGATGGAATCAATAGCCTGTATTCAAGGCGAGCCTGTGTTCAAGGAAACACTTTAGGGAGGATATTTTTTTTTTATAAGCGTTTCACCCCGAGCAAGGCATGCCACTGCCACTACTGCGCAGGGGGCTACATAGAGTGGAGAAAGGGTGGTTAAATGTAGGAAATGTCAGAAGGTGGGTGATAGGCGAGTAAGGATACCGAGAATGAGGGTTGGGTAGATGAGAGTTTTCTGAGAATAACTGGGAGTTAGTGTGATAGGAGGTGTCTGTTGACCCTACATTTAAACACCTGGAGATTGTAGCTCTCTGGAAAGCAGACTTGTGGAAGGGAATTCCACAGGCGGGAAGCGCGAGAAAAGAAGCTGTTGGAGTAGAATTTACGGTTACATCTTATTTGTTTAACTGTAAAAGGGTGGGACCTAGTTGCTAATCTAGTATCTCGTGTAAATTCCTGCTTAGGCGGCACCAGTGATCTAAGTTCATCGGAGCAGAAGCCATGAAAGTACTTGCAGAAGAGACACAGGGAAGCCACATCACGCCGGTGAGAGAGTGGTTGCAGCCGGTCTTCCAAGTCAGTATCAACCACGTTACAGATCCTACTTTGTATTTTGTCAAGAAGCCCAAGAAGAGCAGCAGGGGCACCCGACCAGATATGGCAGCAATATTCAATACACGGGCGGATGGTCGATTTGTATATGTGCAGGATAGATTCGGGTAGGAAAAACTTCCGGGCCCTGCACAGAGAGCCGACTTTCATAGCAGCAGATTTGGCAATGGATTCGATATAGTCATTCCATTTGAGGTCCGCCGAAAGTGTAAGGCCAAGGAGGCGTAGTGTTTTACTCTCTGGGAGGCAAGACTGTCCCATGCTAATGGGAGGTAGATGCGATTGTCTATGGTGGTTAGTTGATAACAGTTTCGTTTTAGAAGCATTGAAATTTACTAGCCATTTCCTACCCCACTACGGATTGGAGGTCCTTTTCAAGCTCGGCAGCGAGGTTCGCTTTGTCACCCACACCTGGTTTTTGATCGAGGCGAGAGTAGATTGTTATGTCATCGGCGTACATACCTACTTGTGATCTAATGGCGTCGGGGAGATCATTAATGTACATCAGAAAGAGCGTAGGACCTAGGATAGAACCTTGAGGGACACCCGCGTTCGTATGGTAGTTTTGGGAGGCATGCCCATTTAATACTACCTTCAATGTGCGGTTAGAGAGGAATGACTGGATGAGGTCCAGTTATCCCGTAGCTCCGCAGTTTGTATAAGAGGCCAGCGTGCCAGACCCTGTCGAACGCTTTGGAGATATCCAAGGCAACGGTTCGGGCTTCGCCATTCTTGTCAAGTGCCCGGTATATGTACTCGGTAATGGTCGTTATCATATCAGCAGTAGACCTGGTGAAGCGAAACCCGTACTGTTTGTCAGAGAGAAGCCTGTGGGCCGTGAGATGCTGAATCACCTCGGCGTTGATAATGGCTTCGAAAACTTTGCCGAAGATCGGAAGGAGACTAATAGGACGGTAATTGGCGGGGTCTGAGGGTTCGCCAGAATTCTTAAATATAGGAAGGCAGAGGTTATAGAGTTTATAGAGGACAGAGGAGAGTTCTGGGGCACATTTCTTCAGTACTATGATTGGGATTCCGTCACCGCCGCTCGCTTTGTGTGGGTCAAGTTGTGCAATTATCTTGGAGACCAGCGAGGGTGTAATGTGGACGTTATTTAGTTGAGCCTTAGTTCTGGGTGGAAAGTCGGGTGTAGGTATTCCTAACGAGTCCAGTGTCGAATTGGTGGATATCAGTAATGATTGGACCTAGTATTACGCCAAGACATGTTACGAATAAATGAATACTTCTCTGGCTTTCAGTTCAGATATGTAAAGGTAATTGATCCAAAAGCTCAGCTGTGGGGCGACACTACAACCACAACCGGTCATGAAGCAAATGATGATTATAAAGGGTATCCGGTCTCCATGTATTCGAATGATCATTTTTTGATTTAATTTATCTTTACTTTTAGTCGAGCCAACACGAGAATAAGCCCTGTTATTTAAAATGCTACCAAATCTTTCAGTCAGTTGAGTGCCATACGTGATACACGCTTGGGCAATCATGTCTCGACAGATACATGACTGACTAGGCAGAAGATTATCCCGCAGTAGGTTGCCATTGCTTTCTGTGGTAGACTGGTTGCCGACCAAGGCTATAGAACCCAATCTGTCCTGTTATTTAACCCATAACTGGAAGGAATAGGCGGATTAATACCTTTCCCAAGGGTATTTGCGCGTAAGTGAATGCAATGAATTCAGCTGGAATTCGAACTCGGCTCCCCGATTTCTCGTTCCGAGCCGATATCCAATGCACCACAACGCAACTGAAAGAAAACACGAATTAAAAGAAAATGGGCGTTGTTTTTAAAGTAGTCCTTAACAAATAAGGTGAATTATTCTTTGATTCGTATTATATGACATCATTTACATCAATACACGATTGATTTGATTTGCTTTGCGGCATATTAACTACTTACGGGGCATTTTATTCCAAAATTTAAGTTTTTGGGGAGCATTAATAATTTCTTTTACGAAAATGTATAACTAGTAACTTTTTTTGTTAAAACAATATAACTCGTAATTTTTTTTTTTTTTTGTTACAAAAATGTATTGCTGATAATTTTTATTACTATGAAAATGTATTTTTGGTATTTTTACTATAAAATATTTTATACTTTCATAGTGTTTTCACTCCAGTTTAGTGATTAAATATTTGCTCATAACTGAGACTAAAACAGTGTAGACTTGGGAACAACAGCAGTTAAGAGGTGAGTGTACGTTCCACAAAACTTCCCAATCAGAAGCCTTGCTGCCGGATGTAGCTTATCGTCATACTCAGGAATAGTGATGTGTACAAACATATAGGTATTTATAGAAAGCTATAGAGAGGTAACAGAAAGATATGCCTAAATACAAATGTCGTGCTCTTAATGAGAAAGCAATTAAAAAGTGCTTCCTCACCCGTCAAAATCTTCACCAGGTGCCTTGCTGTCAAAAGGGATGACCTGAGAACAACAGCAATAGGTGGTTCTACGCTCCTCAGAATCTCACAGTCAGAGACCTTGCGGCCTGATGTAGTTTATCATCATATCTAGTAAGATCAATACCAGATGGAAATCGACCATTAGTAGTGCAACCTATATATATATTTGCGCTCTCACACCCTGATTGAGCACTCTGGAAGAATGGTAGACTTTGAAAAAGAGTAACTACTCTAGCATATACGCATCGTTCATTCAGCAATGAATTAGAACACTCTCAGCCATTTGGCGTGTATAATGATAATATACACGCTAAAACGTCTGCCTCCTTCTACCGTGCACCTATAGCTCAGAGGTAGAATCGCCGACTGACGCCCATTCGGTCGGGTTTCAATCCTGGATAAAAAGCAATCGGCTGTCTAACCGTACTGATGAGCTGTGATACAGCGAAACATATCTATCTTCGGATGACTCTATATATATATATATATATATATATATATATATATAGGTTGCACTACTAAGTTAGTTTTCTTGTTATATATATATATATATATATATATATATATATATATAAACTTGTCGTTATACTCGTCTCGTTTCGAAAAACCCTCCGAGTACATACGCGGAAGAAAGCACTTGAACATCAGTCAAAGTACGTAGCCCAAAGAAGAAAAAACCCAGACGAGTAACCTCAAACAAAAAGCGCTCAATACGCAAGTAGAGCAAACTAAGTAAATAAACTTTTCCTGAAGACCCAATTTGGTGAAACCTTGGTAGGTTCGTTGGCTCTCTAGGTTAGCTATTTACCTATAGGTTTCATTGAAAATGATAATACATACATAATAGCATTATCGACATGCAAAAGAAAAGTAAAAATAACGGATTCATTAGTAATAGAAAAAGAGAAATCCTACACTTAATAACATCAATTATGAGCACGATAACAATGTGCTTACTGTATTCGAAACTTAACATACACAAGACTCTATATGCATAAACTTTCCACATGTTTATTTATAAGTAAAACAAAATTAATTATTGACAATGGATAAAAGTATAGCCGAAAGCGCTCGAAAGTACAAAAGCTTTGGAAAAATTCTTATATAATTTGAGTTCCGATAAAGAAAAAATTATACGAACACATGAAACATTATATAAAAAACTTAATGATAATACCTTGTCTGTTATTTTCAATGAAAGCTGTATAAAAGAAAGATTGTTGCTGAAATACACAATATATAAAAACACGGTCAGCATATTGTAGCCGTGTTCATAGTTGATGTTATCAAGTTTTGGCTTTTTCTTTTTATTATTAGTGTTCCATTATTTTTAGGCTTTTTTACTTGTGAATGAGGTTATTATAGTTGTATTTTTAAGATTATTTTGCGGATTGGGTTTGGTAAGTTTCTATGTATGTTAAAATGAGTCCTAATTGGACTATGAGCCGAGAGATTTAATGTGAGTCTTCTTGATATGCATGTAGTGCTATGTCTAATTCCTGAAATTGGTTTGATCAGAAACACAGATCCTTAATGGACATATGAATTCATAAATGATATTCGTTTTCTGTAATTTGGATCTTTCAAGCGATTCATTGTTGTTGACTATAAGGAGTGTTTTAATTTTTTTATATTAAATAATTAATTTAGTTTCTTGTTCTGGTCGACTGGGATTGTGTATTTCTTTATAATGTTTTTAAGGGAAATTTTATGTTGCTTATAGTGAGAGTGTATTTGATTTTTTATATAAAATTTTAATATTGTTTTTATCTGTTTGTTCAGTGTTGCTATTAGTTACCTTAAAAAAAAGTCTAATTTGGTGGTCTATTAGGTATTACGAAAAAACTTTATTAACTTGCGTCTGTTTGACATTTCTTGTTTAAAGCAAAAGCGGGTGAAAGGATGAATTTTCGAATACTCTCTTGAGGAAATTTTTTATAACGCCTGTTTTATATCTAAGTGGACATTCGCTCGTAAAATTAAGGTGGCATGAGTTTCTACTCGTGTTTTATATGTATTTATTTATTGTATAACGAAGTGATGAATGTGTTACTATTAGTTTCTACAAGAACGTCTAGAAATGAGATTTTATTTTTTGACTAAACTCATAGGTAAAGTAAAAGGACAGAATTCTTCTCAAATGTAATTTTGCGATCATCAATTTCTATTTTGTCTTCAGCTAAAATAAAAATATTTTCGACATTATGGGCATATATTTTAAGTTTAGTAACATTTTTAAATACATTGTTTTCGACATGGTAAATATGGTAGTTAGAGTGTAGATATTGACATTATTGCTGTAGAAGGAGATTCTAGCTGTCCATGAATGCAGTAATTTTTTGAGAATACTAGGTTTGATGGATGGAAGTGGAATCGGGCTATGTATATTATACATAGAGAAATCCTTATTAAAAAAAAAAAACTTTGCAACTTATACAAAGGACATATTCTCATTCTCAATGGCGGTGATTTTTTCTCTTTTTTTTTTTTTGTAATCATTTTGCTCCAAGCTAGTCAGGACCGTGACTAGTGCACATGGGATTCAGTCAGTTTAGGTGCCATACGTGATACACGCTTGGGCGATCATGTCTCGAAAGAGACATGACTGACTGGGCAGAACATTATCCCGCAGTAGGTTGCCATTGCTTTCTGCGGTAGACTGGTTGCCTATAGAACCCAATCTATCCTGTTATTTAACCCATAACTGGAAGGAAGAGACGGATTAATACCTTTCCCAAGGGTATTTGCGCGTAAGTGAATACAATGGATTCAGCTGTAATTTGAACTCAGCTCCCCGGTTTCTCGTTCCGAGCCGATATCCACTGTACCACAACGCACATGGGATTACAGTGAGAGAAATAACAATAAGGTACAGGGGATATCGAAGAAAGATAAGAGATGGATAGGAATCAAACAGATAGATGATGGCAAATGACGATGCATTTGGAGATTGTAGCTATCAACGAAGCAAGCAGACTGAGGGAAGTTTCACAAACGGGAAATGTAATAAAAGTAACTATTAGAGTAGAACTGATGGTTACATTTAACAATTTTGACAGTAAAAGGACGGGACCTTGCTACCAATCTTGTAGTACGCGTAATACACGTGGTCAGGGAACAAGGGAAAAAAAACTCGCCAGAGCACTTGCCTCGGAAATACTTGTAGAAAAGACAGAAGGACGCCCCATCACGTCGGTGTGAAAGCGACTGAAGGCGAGCCGCCAAGTCAGGATAGTTTATATTGCTGATCGACCTTTGGATTCTGATGAGAACCTCAAGATGAATAGCAAGAGCACCCTTACAATAGTATTTAATGCAGAGATGAATGGTAGATTTATAAATTTGCAAAATGGATTCTGACGAGAAAACCTTCCTGACCTGATACAATGACCCAATATTCCTAGTAGTAGATGCAGCTATGGATTCGATGCAGTTATTTTATTTGAGGTCATTTGGGAGAGTGAGACCAAGGAGGCGCAGTGTGTTGCTATCTAGGAGATTAGCGTCATTCATTCTGGTGGTTGGTAAGAAAGTTTCTCTATGGTGGTTAAAGGAGAATAGCTTCGTTTTGAAGACATTAAAATTCACCAGACATTTCCTACCAGATTCAATTACAGGTCGGGAGTCCTTTTAAAAGGCAGAAGCCAGGTTAACTTTTTCAGCTTTGAAAGATTACTTATTAAGACCGGAGTAAATGGTGGTGTCATCTGTATAGATGCATACATGGGAACTGATTACATCAGAAAGATCATTAATGAAAATCAGAAAAGCGTAGCACCTAGGATTGAGACTTGAGAGACTCCCGCCTTTTTATGAAAGGATCTGGAAGCTTGCCAGTTCCAAACAACATTCATTTCACGATTTGATTGGATTAAATCAATCATCCTGAAATACGTAGTTCTGAAGTTGCACAGAAGGCCAGAATTCTTCTCAAATGTAGTTTTGAGATTATCAATTTCTATTTTGTCTTCAGCTAAAATGAAAATATTTTCTACAAAATGCTTTCAAGTTATATATATATATATATATATATATATATATATATATATATATAAACCTGTCCGGCCATAAGTTAACAGATGACCAGAAGAAATCCCCCCCCCCAGTCCTGGAGTTGAAGACATTACATGTCGGACCTAGTGTGCTAAATATAAAAACCAAACCTTGGTCATATTTATGCATAGATAGAAAACGCTGAAAATTTTTAACTTTTAAATTTAAGTTTTATTGTTTTGTTTTTTAGATGTTATTTGATATATAATCTAAACAATTTAATGTATTATATATAAAAATTTGTATGTCAAATTCTCTCCTATATATATATATATATATATATATATATATATATATATATATATATATATATATACATACATACATACATACATATATGTGCGTGTGTGTGCAACATTACCATTATCATCATCATGACAATCAACCAAAGTACAGCTTATGAAAATATTATTGGATAACTCCAAAACATTATATAGCACTCACTGTACGGAATGACTCAGTATGATAAAAGCCATTGCTAAATAAACAACCATTATTAAATAACATATATTTCATCACAGAAGACGATAATTTAAAGTCTATAGATAATAGACGTATAGATAAAAAGGCGTATAAAATAATAATAAGAAGAAGAAGAAGAAGAAGAAGAGCACTCAAAGACCACAAACCTCCGCCAAGACAGTATTGACACCATCTCAGCGATTAGCAAGAGAAGATTATTAAAATAAGAATAAGTGCGATGAACTTGACAGCTGTCAAAATTAAATGCACACTTAAAAGGAACCACGAAAGTTACAAAAATAGTAGTAAAAACAGGAAAAATAAATAAGAAACTTTATCCCGTGCCGGATCGAACCGAAGATCTATTCAGTTCGTACCAGTCATGAGGCCAGTCATGCCTAAAATTTTCATCCGAATACATCCGGCGAGTCTTGCGATATCTTGTCCCCGGTTAGACAGACAGAAAGACAAACAGACAAACATAAAACGAAACTGTTGTTGTTGTTGTTATTGTTACATCCACCTTCGGCGCAGGTAGCAACAACAACAACAATAATAATAATAATAATAATAAATATAAAGACCTGGAAATTGAAATAGAAAAAATGTGGAAATTAAAACAAGAATCGTACCAGTGATAGTAGGTGCACTTGGAATTATAAAAAATGGAACAAAACAACACATTGAAAGAATCCCTGGAAACCCCAGCTTAAGAGATATACAAAAAATTGTCTTATTAAGTACAGCCGACACACTAAGGAGAACTTTGTCTATGTAACGCTAGGGATGTTAGGGGAGATACAAAAAACATGAAATGGAGCCACAACAACACAGCACGACCTGTCTTCCGCAGACTTGGTAGGTAGTGCCACCATAGCAGAAATCGAAATATGATGAAAAATGAAATAATAATAATAATAATAATAATAATAATAATAATAATAATAATAAGAAGAAGAAGAAGAAGAAGAAGAAGAAGAAGAAGAAGAAGAAGAAGAAGAAGAAGAAAAAGAAATCCAAAGATAAAGCTTTTGAATAAATGAAACAACGCTGGTAAGGCAAACCTCTGCATGACTAATATCCAGAACGTGCTAATAAAGCCGAGGTCGATAAAGTTAACACTCATCGATAGTTATAAACATCTAAATTAAAAGCTAAAACGGAAAGCTTTATTCTTGCAGCGCAAAACCAGAATCTTTTCACTAGTAACTTTCAAACAAATGCCATACATAATAATGTAGATACAAAATGCGGGTTGTGTGACAAATATCAAGAAAATATAAGCCATTTAATCTCAGGATGTTCTGCACTTGCCTCGAATGAATATAAAATCGTCCCGATAGATGGGGGGCATTATTTACACTGAACAATGTGAAAACACTTTGGAAAATATGTTAACAAATACTGGTATAAACATCGCCTAACACCAGTTACAGAAATAGAAGGCATCACAATTCGATGAGATTGCATCATCTTCACAGACAGAAAGATTGAAGAAACCGAACATAATTGTCAAAAACCGAAAACAAAAAACTTGTGTATTAATTAATATGGTTTCCGCGGCAGACTGTAATATAGCAACCAAGGAATTTGAAAAACTATTAAAGTATAAAAACCTGGAAAACGAAATAAAAAAATGTGGAAATTGAAAACAATAATAATACCAGTTGTAATAGGTGCGCTTGGAATGATAAAAAAGGAACACAACAACACATTGAAAAGTCCCTGGAAATTGAAGCTTAAGGGAAATACAAAAAAAACATATTAATAAGTACAGCCCACACACTAAGAAGAACTTTTCCATGTAACATTAGTGATATTACGGAAGACAGAAATAGAAATCCTGAAATGTAGCCATAATAACACATCACTACCTGCCTTAGATCTTCACGCATGTAGGTAGTGTGACCATAGCAGAAATCAAAATAATAATAATAATAATAATAATAATAATAATAATAATAATAATAATGTATCTTTGAAGAACTTTGAACCGAAAATCTCAAAATACGAGGTTCTTTAAGCAGAAATCTTAAAAATGTGGCACATGAAGACATCAATAATTCCAGTTGTAGTTGGAGCATTCCTGGTAGTCCATGCCTTAAAGAAATACAAAATATTGTAATCAGAAGCACAGCTCACACATTACGAAGAACTTTCTCTATGTAAAATGTATTCAATTTTTTTCTTTTAAAAATGACCCTTGGAAAATGTCATGAAACCATTTATGACCTTATGTCTCTTGTTGGGACCTGGAAGGAAATGTGTATACAACAAAAATCAAAGGAAATAATAATAATCATAATAATAAATAATAAAAATAATAAGAAAAAATATTCAATAATAAAAGAAGGCAGTAAAAAAGATTTACATTTAGTAGATTCTGTAGAAAAGCAAAACAGAAGCCAAGAACCAACTATTGCGGCAAAAAATATGAAAAGAAAAGCCAAAGATTAAAGCTCTTGAACAGATGAAACAGCGCTGGCAAGACAAACCTCTGCATGGCCAATATCCAGTACGTGCCAATAAATCCAATGTTGATAAAGTTCATACTCATCGATGGTTACGTGCATCTGGATTAAAGTCTGAGACTGAAGGGTTTATTCTTGCAGAGCAAGACCAAAGTCTTTTCACTAGAAACTTTCAGGCAAATATTATACATAATAATGTAGATCCAAAATGCAGGTTCTGTGATAAACACCAAGAAACAATAGACCATCTAATATCAAGCTGTTCTGTACTTGTCCCAAATGAATATAAAAATCGTCACAATAGAGTGGGGCAATATTTACACTGGAAAATGTGCAAACACTATGGAAAATCTGTAAACAAACACTGGTATGAACATCACCCAACACCGGTTACAGAAATAGAAAATGTCACCATTCTATGGGATTAAACCATCTACAGACAGAAAAATTGAAGCAAACAGGCCAGACATTATTATTAAAAACCAGAAGGAGAAAACTTGTCTATTAATTGATATGGCTTGTCCAGCGGATTGTAACATAGCAATCAAGGAATTTGAAAAACTGTCAAAATATAAAGACCTGAAAATTGAAATAGAAAAAATGTGGAAATTGAAAACAAGAGTTGTGCCAGTGATAGTAGGTGCACTTGGAATGATAAAAAATGGAACAAAACAACACATTGAAAGAATCCCTGGAAACCCCAGCTTAAGAGATATACAAAAAATTGTCTTATTAAGTACAGACCACACACTAAGGAAAACTTTATCTATGTAATGCTGGGGATGATAGGGAAGATAGAAAAACATGAAATGGAGCCATAACAACACGCCACTACCTGCCTTAGGTCTCCCCGCAGACTTGGTTGGTAGTGAGACCAAAGCAGAAATCGAAATATGATGAAAAATGACATAATAATAATAATAATAAAAAGAAAGCCAAGGATAAAGCTCTTGAACAGATGAAACAACGCTGGCAAGACAAAGCACTGCATGGCTAATATCTAGAACGTGTTAATAAACGCAATATTGCCCCAAATGAATATAAAAATCGTCACGATAGAGTGGGGCAATATTTACACTGGACAATGTGCAAACACTATGAAAAATATGTGAACAAAAAATGGTATGTCCATTACCCAGCACCGGTTACAGAAATAGAAGATGTCACCATTCTATGGGATTACACATCTACGCAGACATAAACATTGAAGCAAATAGGCCGGACATTATTGTTAAAAACCAAAGAGAAAAAATTTGCCTATTTATTCATATGACTTGTCCAGCGGATTGTAACATAACAAACAAGGAATTTGAAAAACCGTCAAAATATAAAGACCTGGAAATTGAAATAGAAAAAATGTGGAAATTAAAAACAAGAATCGTACCAGTGATAGCTGGTGCATTTGGAATTATAAAAAATGGAACAAAACAACACATTGAAAGAATCCCTGAAAACCCCAACTTAAGAGATATACAAAAAATTGTCTTGTTGAGTACAGCCCACAAACTAAGAACTTTGTCTATGTAACGCTAGAGATATTAGGAGAGATAGAAAAAATCTTAAATGGAGCCATAACAACACACTGCGACCTGCCTTAGGTCTTTCCGCAGATTTGGTAGGTCGTCCGACCATAGCAGAAATTGAATTTCGATAAAAAAAAAAATGACATAATAATAACGAATTTCATGTGTTTCTTACATTCTTTCCTGGCACAGTCAGGCAACCATTTTCCAGACAATGTCATTCATAAGGTACACGTGAGTTAAACTTATATTGTAGTTTTCCAAAAAATACCAAACTGTAGCCAACAGAATCTTTTCTAACACAGGGACAACATCTAGTTCTTAATAATAACTGGGACTGTTGAAAATATTAAACAAAAACACAAAAAATACATGAACTTTAGACAGTTTATCTACAGTTCTGATTTGGATCCGCAACAACTTATTCAAAAATTTGAAAATATAATGAAAAATTAAACTGCTTATTGGTTAAATCTGGCAAAATTTGGTTAAACGAATTCTTGTTGCCTAAATATTTTTATATATGTGATAAATTATTTGTGTCGACTACTTGTCATTGCTGGCATCATATAATCGACTGGTTACCATATGACGTGTAAAGTGTGCACCTGTGTCCCTGTGTTTGTGTATGTGTGGTGGTTGTCATTACTGACAGGATATTTCAGGTGTCAAATCCAGCACTATCCAGCTATTCCCTCATCCTCTCTTTGGCGAATTCTACTCGACACCATCTCACAATACACCATCATTAAAAGATCTTCTCTTAGCCCAACCTGGTATTTAGCACTTTACCTCCCTGTCCCACACATTTTTCCTCGCTTGTTGTGCTGTTAATACTACTACTACTACTACTACTACTACTAATAATAATAATAATAATAATAATAATAATAATAATGGACGATAGAATAATACTAATGATGTTAACAAGAAGTGATATAGTAAATAATGTGATAGAAGAAGAAGAAGAAGAAGAAGAAGAGGAAGAAGAAGAAGAAGAAGAAGAAGAAGAAGAAGAAGAGGAAGAAGAAGAAGAAGAAGAAGAGGAAGAAGAAGAAGAAGATCCCTAAAATATTTGCCAATAAAGGAATGTAAACAATAATAATAATAACAAAATTTTAAAAAAGAGAAAAACCAAACAAAAAACATATAGATGATATCTGGGCCTAGTATTATCGACATACTTGCAACAGCCGCGAAAAATTATTGCAAAGAGTTTCGAAGAAATGAAATCCTAAGATTTTACTATGGCAAGGCTTCTCATATTTTTAAGCTTAGGACGCACTTGTGGAATAACTAAAAATCCGAACCGCACTTTAAGTTGCAATAAGGAAGAATTAGACATGAAATCTAATGATATTAAATTTTGGTTTGGCATCCCCAAAGAAGATTAGCCATACAGTTTTCACTTAAAGAGATTTATGAAGAATCTGATTTTTTTTTCTTTTTTAAAGAGGTCGATATGACTGATGTAAATCCTTTGATGAAGGCAAAAAAGAAAGGATTATCCACTTAAACATTATGGAATTTAGCACCCAGTTTAAAATATCAGATGTCAAAGACTTGACTAAGCCATAGAAGTCATGTGCTTGGTGTCTATAGCTTTTAAAAAAATAAAGACTGGGAGACTTCCAACATCAGCAACAACAAAATGGGTGCCACCCATAACCAGAAGGGAAAATAATGATATAAACTAAATGTTGACTCTTCATAGCTTTTCTCTTGCATAAAAGGTTAAAAAGAAAACGCCCATCAATACTAGATTGAGCGAAGTCCATTAATCGACGTGATAAGGTGATTATCTCGAAAACTTTTAAGAGAAAAAATTTATAAATTTCAACCATCAGCAGTACTAATTATTCGGTTAATAAATGACGAATATTTCTTGAACGGAAACGACTATTCTCACCATTACCATTTCTCTTTCTTTCTTTCTTTCTATCTTTTCTTACTAGTTTTATTTAGTTCACAATTAAGATTAATATCCATTTTTTTTTCTTCAGAAACAAGTATTTATAGATGACCACCTCACACTCTAAATATGTGCTGATCCCCGTCTGCCAACCTGTTAAACTCGCTTACCTCGCCCTCCTGGTAAGAGGAGATGACGAAAGGTGTCCTAGAGGAAAAGGCGTATTCTTCGAGGCTATTGTTGAGTCAGACGAGACTGAAAAAGCCGGGATGCACCGGAGATAAAAGATTGGTGTGTGTCGTTCGGGGGAGGAGGCATTCGAAAACAAAAACAAAAAGAACAAAAAAATGAATTCTTGTATGTATAGTGAGTAATACTGACACCTGGAATCTTGTTGGTACGAGTTAAGGACTATTTTATCGCAAGGAAACTCATCAACACAACCATAAATAAAACGAAAGCGAATAGGAACACACACACACACACACACACACACACACACACACACACACACACACACAAATAAAAAAAAATTTAAAACTTACAAAAAAAAAACAAATAAATAAAACGGATTAGTTCAGAGTAATGAAGTGAGCGAACGGTAGGAAACATCTCTTGAGTTACGGTTCAAATCCACCACCCTTGGCTACCCGACGCATCCTTTGCACGAACATTCAACTCCCTGGCGTGTTTGCGATAGCATACGTTACAAGCCTCGTGGGATGATACGGTCTTGCCATCCGAACAAATACTGTTGTTCTTACTCCATTCTTCTGCGCGCTATGATCATTTTCATTCAAAATGAAAAGAGTCTTTATACGATAAACTTCTTTATGTTTTATTACGAATAGGAATGAACTGAAACCCTCCCAAGGAGAGTATTAAGTGGCAGTGTGCAATCAACACGCAAACAATCGGCATAACTTAAAGTGATCAACAATGCTTACTTATATCTGACACAAGGTTACTATATTAGTGGATTTTTAAAATGTTTCTTTTTAAATGATGTTTACCCTGCACAAGGCCCAAGAGCCACTCGAGGTACTCGGTTACAAAGTAAGAGGCATCAAAACGTAAGGGGCCACCGAAAGTGAAAAACATTTAACAGATTTTTCAAAGAACGGGAAGCACAGTCCTCCACAGGAAACAAGGGATAAACTTCTACTCCTGTTCGAAAGCCCGAGGAAGAGTGTGAACCATTTGATAGGCGAACCTGTCTACTCATATTTGTTATGGTTAATTTGTAATCAAAAGTAATGTCAATACACCAACATCTGCTGAAAATAATAAATAAAATAAAAATAATAAAAAGGTGGAGGATTTTACATTTATTTGTATACAAGACAACATAGATCAGAAAGATGGCTTATAGCCATGTCACGTTAAAACACCGGTTATCCTACGATCACGTAAGTTAAGCAACGTAGAGCCTGGTCAGAACCTAGATGGTTGACCTGTTGGCTATACCAGGTGCTGTAAGTTTGACTGTGAGGATGATATGGATTACGGCTACAACATGTTGAATCACCAGATCCCGTACGATCACCGATGTTAAGCAAAGTCGAGCCTGGTCAGTACCTCGATGGGTGATCGCTTCGCTATAACAGGTACAGTAAGCTTGGATATTAGGGTGGCATGGCTTAAGGCTACATCATGTTGAAACACCGGATCCCGTACGATCATCAAAGTTAAACAATATCGAGCCTGGTCAATAGCATACATTCATACATAGACATATAATTTAGACTCTGTGTGTGTGTGTGTGTGTGTGTGTGTGTGTGTGTGTGTGTGTGTGTGTGTGTGTGTGTGTGTGCAGAATTACAGCCGGGTAAACTTCAGGGGGGATTGAGAATGATGCTGTTTTATTTTTTCATTTTAAAAACAATGAAATATTGCTATTAACACGCATTGGGCTACAGGAGAGAGAGAGAGAGAGAGAGAGATAAAGTGTGAAGATTTTAGAAGGAAATGTGTTATGGTGCCCTTCTACGAGGAATGGACCCTTTCTCTTACTATATATAATTATCTGTGTGACTTCTGGAAGCAGTTGACGCCAGTTAACTGTCTTGCGCATTGTCAAACTCTCTGCCTTCGGGTGGAGAGTAATAACCCAGTCGAGGCTCCGCCGAAGGGTAGAGTCTCGTCTGGGGAAAATTAGACATTAATTTTTACCCGGGTTATATGGCCCGGATTGCCCACATTATAAAGGCTTGTACCACATTTTGTCTTAAGTGAAAAGGCAACTAAATACTATATGACGACAGTTAGTTCTGCCGTGCGTATTGTCGAACTCTCTCCCTCGGGTCGAGAGTAATAACCTCCGCCGAAGGGTAGAGTCTCGTCTCGGGAAAATTAGGCCTAAATTTTTACCCGGGCTATATGACCCGGATTTCCCACACTAAAAAATCCGTGTGCCACATTTTGTCTTAAGTGAGAAGGCAACTAAATACTAGTTGACGACAGCTAGTGCGCAGTTAAAGTCATCTACTAGTCTGACAAGATGCAGCGTAAGTGTACCAATGGGACAGGCTAGCCTCCCAGAGAATAAAATACTACGCCTCCTTGGCCTTACACTTTCGGCGGACCTCAAATGGAATGATTATATCGAATCCTTTGCCAAATCTGCTGCTATGTTCCGTGTCTTACTTCTGGCCAAACCGGTCACTACAACTTTGCGTAGGTTTGCCACAACAACTCAACAAATTGACGACAAAGATTTCGCCACAACAAACTGAAAACTCAATCCTAAACAGAAAACAATGTATAAATTTCTACTCCTGTTTAAAAGACCGGGTCGGAGTGTCAATTGGGCCATAGGTGAACCTGTCTACTTCTGAGCAAAAAAGAAGGGTGCGTAAATAGTAAATAAAATTACAGAGTTTTAGACGGAGATGTTAGACGTGAAGGGTTGAAACAGACTTTAAAACAAACCGGAAACCCAATCCTGAACAAGAACAAGGGATAAACCTTTACTCATAAGACAATGAAAGACGATCGTCAACTCTGTATAATTCTTGAAAACTAAACATGCTATAGGAGTTAACTGACAGCTGCAGGCCATTTCACCTTAAGCTTAATATTTCTCCTTCTTCTTCTTCTTCTTCTTCTTCTTCTTCTTCTTCTTCTTCTTCTATGTGCCCTGTCTCTTCAGGACGTAGGCGATCATGGCTTTCCACGTCTCCCTATCCCTGGTGGCTCTTAGCACGCCTTCCCCTGTTACACCATGCAACCCTCATTCCATCATCCACCTGATTAGGTCCTTCAAATATGTTATCCGTTGCTATCCCCTGTCCCTTTTTCCCTGTATCTAGCCTGTTAATATCAGGTTCTCCAAGCCCTCCTTCCTCATTGCATGTCCCAGGAACTTCAGCTGTCTCTTCTTGATGGTCAGTATTAATTTCCTTTTTGTTTCCATCATTTCTAGGACCTCATCATTGCTCAAATGCTCGATCCATGATATTCGCAGCATCCTTCTGTAGAACCACATTTCAGTTGCTTCAAGTTTTTTCTTCATCTTTGATGATATTGTCTAGCATTCATTGCCATATTGAAGAACTGACAACACATAGCAATCCAATACTCTCTTCTTTGTCTTTAGCGAAGTTGTCCTGTTTCTCAATACCTTACTCAACTTCTGGAATGCTTTCTTCGCCATACTAATTCGCTTTCGGATCTGTGTCGCACTTTCCGTCTTCTGTTATAACACTTCCCAGGTATTTAAATTTTTGTACCTGCTTGATTCTAGTATCCCCGACCTGTATTTGGCAAACTGGGCTGCCCTTTTTACTGATGACCATGCATTCCGTATTCTTGCAGTTTATTTGTCGTCCTTTCTTATCAATCTCTTCAGCTACCTTCTGTAGGAGGTCTTGTAGTTTCCTTTCTGTGTCTGTATCAGCACTGTATCATCTGCGTACCTTAGGTTGTTTAAATTGTGGCCTCCGATGACAAATCCAGGCATAACGTCTAGATTTTGAGGACCCTAGAAGTTAAACAACCTAATATTAATATTTACTGGGGTATATTGAGCTGGATGTGTGTTGTAGTACAGTAGATATCGGCTCGGAACGAAAAATTGGAGAGGCGAATTCGAATTCGAATTCGTTGCATTCTACTTACGCACAAATAACTTTGGAAAAATATTAATTCATCTCTTCTCCATCCAGCTATGGGTTAAATAGCAGAGCAGATTGGGTTTTATACCCTTGGTTGGCAACCAGTCTACCACAGAAAGAAGCAACAACCTACTGCGTGAAAATTTTCTGCCTAGTCAGTCATGGTACCACTTAACTGACAGTTCCCACAATTAAGAGAATTTTAAAAGATTTCAAACTTTATGTTTCAATCAAAATTAATTTTAAAAAATTAAAACAATTCTTTAAAAAATTTATAATTCATCGAAAAAATTCTTGAAATAATAGTGTTCGTCATGCCTAAAATTCATTAATTCTTTCTAATAATTTCTAATAATTTCTGAGAATTATTGCCTTTTTCTTGAGCCTATTTGCTGTATCTGTAGCTTGACAAGAACATTTGATGATTTAAATTCTCCCAGGACTTGTCCTTATAATTAATATAAACTTAATGTTTATATTAATTATAAGGTTCAAAAATCTATGACTCGAAATTTCATAAAATTGAAGAGGTGGGAGGTTCAGATGCAGAAAAAAAAATTATCAAGATGTTCTAGAAAAGAAATATTTCTAAAGTAATTTAATTTATTCGTGAATAAGTTCTGAAAATTTCATTAAAATCTGACAATTATCAGCTTTTTTAAAGAATTTCCAAATCAATGCGTTTTTCACCGAAAAAAAAACGCTCAAATTTATCATTACTAATTTATGGCTCCCTGTTAATGGAAGAAAAACAAAATTTCCAAGGTTCTAAAAAGAATTGAAAAATATAATTTAATAATAAAAAAAAATCCTTTGGTCTTTCCTTTTAAAAAATAAAGTTTTTTTTTACGATAGCACTTTATTTTTATTTATTTTATTTATTTATTTTAGTATAGCTATATAAAAGAGGCTAGTTTGGATCAAACGAAAGATTCTTCAGATTGGAATGAAGGTTCTTTCGAAGAAACTTCAAAAGTTTATATAACCGTGCGAAAATATTAATGTAAATAATGTTAGTATATAAAAAAAGAAAAAGAAAAAAACAGAAACGCCAGATGGACTTTCTGACGCCAACCATATTGGCACCGATGATAAATAAAAACAGATTTGTGAAATTCGCGTAAGGACAGCATTCTAACAACCCTGATCATTACCAAGCTAATAAAGCGTCGTTACTACATCGTTACATCAAGATTGTTAAAAACCTTATTTGTAGATTTCCCGCAACTTACGCGCAACGTTACATCGTAAATACGTGCCTTGTAACGCTGTATTAAAAGTTAGCTACCTTCAATAATTCGCTGAAAAAAAGAGAGAAAAGCATAATGAAAAAGCTCCAAACTAGATAAAAACAAAGTTTTATCGTTAAAATGTTTATCCTATTATTAAGAAAAAAAAGATCACAGTATTTTTTGCGAACCTGAAGCAGACTACCACCACGTTTAATTTCATTGTTTTTCATTTTTTTTTTTTTTTTACTTTTTTCAGCGCAGTCCTATCGATTGTTACTTAAACTTTCCGATTATCAAAAAACATTTTGAAAAATTACAATATTTAAACCACTTTGTGGGAGGGGGTCAGTTTCTCATACAACGTTATAGTAAATCGATCCTCCATTTTCAAACCACTCGCGTTGGGCTCGCTTTGTTTATGTTAATTTCGTTGATTTTTCTTTTTCTTTCTTTTTTTTACTTTTTCAGCGAAGTTCTATCGATTGTTACTTAAACTTTCTGATTTAAAAATAAAAATTGAAGAATTACTATATTTAAGCAAATTTGTGGTGAGTGTCAGTTTCTCATACAACGTTAAAGTAAATCGATCCTCCATTTTCAATCCACTATAAGGTTGTATGAGAAACTGTTCCCCACCCTAAAATTGTTTAAATATTGAAATTTTTGCGATTTTTTTATTTTTTTGTCATTCGTAAACTTTTAGGTATAAAAGATAATATTGCACCGAAAAAAGTTCAAAAAATTTGATAATGAACAAATTTACAGGTAGCGGTAATGTCGTACGGGGACTGATTTCAAAATGTGTTGTATGAGAAACTGATCCCCCACCCCAGAAAAAGTTTAAATATTGAAATTTTTCAAATTTGTTTTTGTCAGTAGTAAAGCTAAGGATGTAATCGATAGGACTGCACTGAAAAAGTAAAAAAAAAAAAAAAAATGAAAAACAACGAAATTAAACGTGGTTACAGTCTGCTTCAGTCCGCCGTATTTTTTATTATTTTATAAAATATTTTAATCCTTTATAGCAAGTTCGAAGATTTTGTTAAAAATCTTGTTTGTCTTACGTCAACAAGAGAGGCAAAGATTAATATAATAAATTTTAGCGTCTTTTTGCGGTCAGTAATGTTAAGTGGGATGTGTTTTGTGGTGCAGTGGATATCAGTTCGAAACGAGAAATCGGGGAGCCAAGTTCGAATTCTAGTTGAATTCCTTGCATTCACTTACACGCAAATACCCTTGGGAAAGCTATTAATTCGTCTCTTCCCTCCAGTTATCAGTTAATTAGCAGGACAGATTGAGCTCTATAGCCTTGGCTGGCAACCAGTCTACCGCAGAAAATAATGGTAACCTACTGCGGGATAATCTTCTGCCCAGTCAGTCATGTTTCTTTCGAGACATGATCGCTATACGTGATACAAGTTTGGGTGATCAAGAGACATGACAGTCTAGGCAGAAAATTTACCCGCGGTAGGTTGCTATTACTTTCAGTGGTAGACTGGCTGCCAACCAAAGCTATAAAATCCAATTTATCCTGTTTGTTAACCCAGAACTGGAGGAAGAAGCGATGGATTAATACCTTTCCCAAAGATAACTGTGCGCAAGTGAATGCAACGAATTCAACTGGAATTCGAACTCGGCTCTCCGATTTCTCGTTTCAAGCCGATATTCACTGCACCACAACGCACAAAAAGTTCAATTAATTGTCAGATTTTAATAAAACTTTCCAGGCTTATTTATTTACAAATGAATGGCATTATTTTAAAAGGTCTTTGTAGAAATATATTTTTGTATCTATTTTCCACCACTTAATGAAATTTTCAGAAATTAAATTTTGTTCTTTTTCATATTTATATTAGCAAGAACTTTTAGCAAGACTCCTTGGAAAGTTTAAATCATCATTTTTTTTTTTTAAGAGTTAATCATTTACCGAAAATCTGCTCTTAATCGTAAAATAAAAAAGCAATCAAAGGAAAAGATTATTTAATTAGAAAAGTTTTTAATTGCTTTTATAAATAAGATATATTAAGGATACCACTGTCTTACAAAAAAAACTCCCGGTTAATAATGAATTTTTACATAATTTGTTGTCATTCTTTTACATTTAATTAGAATAACTTATATCTTAAATATTTTTTTAATCTTTTTAATTTCTGCCTTAATTTATCCATTTTAGATGATATTATTAAGTGAAAATTAAATTTACTAATGATAAATTGAAAAGCTTTGTAAAAATCATCACAAATAAACATGTTTTAAAAGAATTTTACATTTTTTATGCATATAAACGAGCCGATTTTCTATGTACGGTCGACCATACACGACATTATCATAAAATAAGAGCGAAACTATAATAAACTAGCAGTATAGCCCGGCGTTGCTCGGGTATAACGAAAGCTTTAAAACTAATCCATGGTCCTGGAGCCCAGACTCTTTAGACGTTGGCACGATAGACTAAAAAGCAATAGCTGTTTCCAGTTAAAGCGAAACCGTACACTGAAAGAAAAATGAATGGACTTAAGTCAAATTTTGATTTCCTGGTATTTTTTTTTTTTTTTTTTAGTCATATCACCCCGAGCAAGGCGGTAAAGCCACTGATGTGCAGGGGGCTACGTAAGAGTGAAAAGATTGGAAAAGAGAAAGCCGAAAACCACATCCTAAACAGGGAACAAAGGGATGAGCCCCTTCACCTGTTCAATAGCCGTAGGTGGAGTGTGGACCGGGCGATAGTTTCGTCTATCTATGAACCGGGCGATAGTTTAGTCTATTGGCATCGATATCAAATTATTTTTTTCGTCGTAAACTGAATTTTGAAGGATAAATAAGTCCTCTGAGTAAATGCTATCATGGCTGAGACGAAGAACTACAATTATATCTACTTAGAGCCAAACCCGAAGCAAAAACTAAAATAAAAGGGCTGAAAAAACACAGACATACAAGCAGATAAACAGACACACGCACAAACATCTTGCCTTTCATATATATATATATTATCGATTTTCTGCATTATTGTAAAAACTGCAACCTTGAAACTTCTGAATATCGTTTCTTATGTCTTTGTCTATGAGTGTATCAAATTTTATAAAAATCGGACCACTCCTTCTATAAACCAATTTTTTCGATTATCGATTTTCGAGATTTATCGGGAGTACCTCGACACAAAACCTAGCTAAGAACACTCGCAGACGTTTATAGTACAACTGTGTAAATTTTCTAGAAAATTGGTTCAGCTATTTCGGAGTCTAAAGGTAACACACACACACACACACACACACACACACACACACACACACACACACACACACACACAGAGACAAAGTTCCATTCATAAATAAGTTTAGATTTACAACCAAAAACTATTTAAAACTCAATAAAACATTAAATTACGAAGGATATTTTCTTAGATTTTTAAAATTACTGTGTACGTAAAAACTATAAATAAAAAGACGCTCACATTAATTTAATTACTTTTTATCATTCATAAAGTCATTATAGAACAAGATAAGATAAAAAAAATCAATGTGTCATCAAGCTGCCAAACCTGCGCACACCTTAAATAAACAGCTAGTGACTGGTTAAAATGCATTTCTGCGATATTTTAGACTTAAGTAAATAATAACTGTTTCAAGTATTTATCATACTTTAAATCAGCTAATATATCTCAAACAAATTTTCAGTAATGTGTATATTATTTTTTAAAGTTTTTTTGCAAAACAAAATCACTTTTGTTGAAAGACGACTACAAAGGGCGATAACCTGCTATTCTAGCAAAAGAAACAAGAAAATACAGCAAAATATCTTGTTTATTGAAAATATTAAATTTAATCTATTAGCTTGAAATTAAAACTGAAATTCAAGATTCTGGAAAGACTTTTAATTTTAAACCTTACGTATCATTTTTATTTGTTTTTTATGTACTTACAGAAGAGGGATAAGAAATAATAATAATAATAATAATAATAATAATAATAATAATAATTTATGATTAGAATATACAGTTAGTCAAACAACATGAAAACAGAAAGAAAAAACATTCAATAATGAAAGGAAGTAGTAAATACAAACAAGATTTACATTTAGTAGATTCTGTAGAAAACTTAAACAGAACCCAAGAACCAAATGCTGCTGCAAAAATATATGAAAAAGAAAGCCAAGGAAAAACCTCTTGAGCAAATGAAATAACACTGACAAGACAAACCTCTGCATGGCCAATATCCAGAACGTTCTAATAAACCCAATGTTGATAAAGTTCATACATATCGATGGTTACGGGCATTTAGACTAAAGTTTAAAATTGAAGGCTATATTTTTGACGAGAGTTTTTTCAATATGAACTTTTAGACAAATATACATTATAATGTGGATCCAAAATGCTGGTTCGCTGAGAAATACCAGGAAACAACAAACCATCTAATTTCATGATGTTCTGTACTTTTCCCAAATGAATATACAAATCGTCACGATAAAGTGGGGCAATATTTACACTGGACAATGTGCTGTAACCATATTTCCAGATGGCTGGCATTACTTTTAAGTGATTTTCAGGATAAGAAGAGTTTTCTCTAAAATTGGAGAATACAATTATTTTTGTCGGGTAAAGTATCCGAAATGTTAAGAAGTGGAAAATATGGATACAGGATTCACTGAATGCAAAATTCTTTTCTTTAGAGAAGTAAGCAAATTTATTAAAGTTAGTTACCTAATTCTAGTCAAAATATCTGTCACTGGGTTTTGACGATATGTGATCCTGGCTCAAAATTCAACCTTGAGAATTTCCTGTGTACTGATTATAAGGACAGTTGATAAGAACAAGCAGACAATAACAAGGAGTGAGTTTTCTTTCCTTCTACTGGAAATTGAAATGCTTAAATGTTATTGTTTTCATTTCGGGCTGGTAAGAGTTATACAGTGAGGTAAATAGAAACCCCATACCTAAATTTACCACCTCGATCCTGGTGCTTGTTTAATAAAATTAGGTTGCAAGACGAAATTAATTAGTTCGGCCCCCGTGCTTGGGATGAGAAGGTGGAAAGAGATTTGAATGGCGGTTTGAATAATACGGTCGGACTGAAACGGACGTGCTGCTAAAAGACAATTGAGTAAACCCTAACTCAGAAAACTTTGTTACTGAAGTAATTTTACAATACCAGCCAACTGCTCAGTGTCACCAGCTTTGACTTGCTTGTAAATCTTTTATTTATTCGATATATATAAATCTATATAAGTCTACACTGTGACGTTGCGGTCTTAAATCTGTTTTTTTTTTATTATTATTATATAGCAATTTCTCGCATGTCTAGACCAGCTTAGTCAAGTGATGACAAGCAATCCTGCGTTGGCTAATCCGAGATCAACAACACAGCGTGGCAGGAATTGACCGAAGCTCAGAAAAGTTGGCTAGACTCAACCAGGGGTTGTGTTATAGTGCAAAAACTTGGAAAATATCTAAACAAACATTGGTATGAACATCACCCAGCAGCAGTCACAGAAATAGAAGACATCACCATTCTATAGGATTGCACTATCTACACAGGCAGAAAATTGGAAGCAAACAGGCTGGACATAGTTGTCGAAAACTGAAATTAAAAAACTTGCCTAATAATTGATATGGCTTTTTCAGTGGATTGTAACATAGCAACCAGGGAATTTTGAAAAAATATCAAAGTATAAAGACCTGAAAGTAGAAATGGAAAAAATGTGAAAATTGAAAACAAGAATAGTACGAATGATAATAGTTGCGCTTGGAATTATAAAAAGGAATAAGACAAATATTGAAAGAATCCCTGGAAACCCCAGCTTAAGAAATATACAAAATATTGTCTTGATGAGTACAGCCCACACACTAAGAACTTTATCCATGTAATACCAGTGATGTTATGGGAGATAGTAAAACAAATGAAATGTAGCCAGAACAACACACCACTACCTGCCTTAGGTCTTTCCGCAGACTTGGTAGGTAGTGCGACCATAGCAGAAATCGAATTATGATGAAAATGATATAATAGGAATGGTAATAATAAAACAGATAATAAACTATACAAAAAATGTGTAATAAATTCCAGGAAGATATTAGAACGCATTTTCATCGTTTAAATATGTAATTCTCAATTCTAAAATATACATAAATACATTTTATACTTTCTATACATATTATATGCATTGTTCAGGCTATTGATCTCAAATTTGTTGCCATATTCACGTTTCATCCGTTCTACGACCCGATCTTCTTCAGAATTTCGAACTAAACTCTTTATTTCGTTCACCAGAATAGATTGTTCTAGTTCCTCTAGTCTTGCCTCTTCGAGATGTCTCAGTGTCAATTATCTCTCTTTAACTCAATACTCGAATTTTTTTTACCTCTGCTGTAGCCAAGTATCGAACCCGCAACACATAGGGTCAAATCAATGGCTCCAACCAACGTTTTTATCCACTGTGCCATGTGTCAAGACAACAATAATTCAAAGATTCAACAAAGTAAACAGTGTAAATAATTATAATACTTCATATCAGAAACATAGACAGTGAAACTAATTACAACCGGCCTAAATTGAGAAGTCTTAATACAGAAAGAATTCTGGCTCCGACCACATCTCAGGAAACCAATTATTAAACCGAAAAACGGAGCGTCTACTCAAATATGAGTATCCACTAAAATTAGCGCTTTAAGTGATAAAATCTGTTGGATTACTAAATATATAATCCATTACTTCTTTCGAAATTGCTTTGTTTACATTTGGATACAAAACTGAGCAGATGTGAATAATTTCGCATAAAGGTGGGGTGGACGGGTCTTACTAACATTTGCTTATTTTAGTTTGAATATTTTGTTATATTTTAGTTCGTTTGGGGGTGTTTCATCCCCCTCCCCTTTTTCATTTCATTATCATTAAATAATCATAAGCATGGACCAAGCAAGTCTCCCTGAAAGTAATACATTGCGCCTCCTCGGCCTTAACCTTTCTTCCAACCTCAAGTGGAATCATTACATTGAATCAAAAGCTAAATCCTCTACTAGGAAGGTTTGGTCACTGTGTCGGGTCAGGAAGTTTTTTCCGCCTGAATCCATCTTACAAATCAACCATTCAACCGTTCATGGAATACTGTTGTCATATCTGGTCAGGCGCATCTGCTGTTCCTCTCAGTGATCTCGACAGGCTCCAAAAGAGAATCTGTAATGTGATTGGTCCCGACCTGGCAACTCGACTTCAGCCACTTTCTCATCGTCGAAATGTAGCTTTCGTCTGTCTCTTCTATAAATATTTTCATGGCTTCTACTTTGACGGACTTAGGTCACTGGTGCCCCCTCCACAAGAATTTACTCGGGCAACCAGACTAGCAACAAAGTCCAACCTTTTTACAGTTAGATCAAACAAACGCAGGCGACAATTCTACCCAGCAGAGTATTTTCTCGCGGTTTTCTCGCTGTGGAACTCCCTTCCATATACTTGCCTTCCTGGCGGCTACAACCTCCAGAAATTTAAATACAATGTCAATTCTCATATCCTATCCATTTAACTCCAGCTTTTTCCACATCACTCCCTGTATCTTGTTTTTTTTCTTTCTCTCTTCATAACTTTCTTTACACCTGTGTTCACATCCTTCTCTTGCCCTTTCTTTTTCTCCCCCTGTAGCTGGTTCGTCTTTGTCTTCACTCCCCTCCTGTATAAAACTTTAACTATCTTATGTAGCCCCCTGCACATCAGAAAACTATTGTTTATATGAGCAAATTTTTACGTCATGGGTTTGCTTCCCCTTTTTTGGATGCCCTTTGTAAATACGTAGTATTGTGGTGCGTGAAGGATTGGGAGGTGATGGATGGATTCTTGTGATGAATGCGCAAATTGTTAATGAGTGATAGGGTCGTGAAAGTGTTTAGCCAGGTAAAGGATAGTTACGGAAGACCACCCTCTACCCACTCCACTTTTTTCTGCCATGTGCCACATTTTGTATAATTTTATGCAAATAAACATCTATTCATCCTTGCCTTATCGGCAAAAATTATTCTTATCTGAGTCGGTCTAAAAAACATCGAATCCAATGGCGGACAGTTTTGTATCCTGCCGGAGAATGCATATTTTCTTTAAGAAGTTTTCTCGAATTACCCACTTTGTAATCAATAAATAAAAAGGTATGTCTGTTTGAAATAAGAAGTGTCCACTATAATAAAGTTTGAAGTAATAAAAATGTCGTGTTAGAGAGAGATTTCTATGTCTAGAAGCGCTGCAATCATGCGCGTAAATTGTTGAACGAATTATCTAGTGTGTAAGTCGCATATATCTGTAGTTTGAAATTTGTTTACGATGACAGCCAACAGTAGAGAAAACAATTAATTAATCCATTCTGATTGAATTCCAGTTATCTATCTCTTTATATACGTATAGTGTCGAACAAGAAGATCCGTTCAAAACTTCCCATTTGACATCTGATTGGTTCGCGAAATCGTCACGTCATATCATTGTTGCGCACAGAACTTGTTTCTGACTAGTACATTATATCCGTGTTGAAAATGTTTCTGATCAGTTCACCAGATTATTCTCTCTGATTTCCAATTCCGAGCCATGCAACACAACTAGCACATCCAAGCTTACAGCAACTGATATTCTAAAGTGGTCGCACATCTAAGTAATGACCAGGCTAGACGTTGCTTAACGTCGTTTATCGTGTAAGAATTGATGTTGCAAATTTGATTAAGTCGTGGGCAATTCAACTGTTGACATTAGTGCGGCTTAAACAATTATAAAGAAAGAAAGAACGAACGAATGTAAAATTGCCGCATATACTCGCATATAGTCAGTCAGTCAGTCAGTTAAGTGCCATACGTGATACACGCTTGGGCGATCATGTCTCGAAAGAGACATGACTGACTGGACAGAAGATTATCCCACAGTAGGTTGCCATTGCTTTCTGCGGTAGACTGGTTGCCAGCCAAGGCTATAGAATCCAATCCGTTCTGTTATTTGATCCATAGCTGGAGGGAAGAGACGGATTAATACCTTTCCCAAGGGAATTCGTGCGTATATGATTGCAACAAATTCAACTGGAATTCGAACTGGGCTCTCCGATTTCTCGTTCCGAGTCGATATCCACTGGACCACAACGCATATAGTACGAGTTTTATGATCAAGAAAATAGTGGGGGATCTCATTATACACAGGAAACTTTTTTTGAAAGGTTTAAAGGAATCCATGCATAAAAAAACACATTTTCGGTAACCAGTTACGCTACTCGGAAGTAATTTTCCTGGTGGGGGTGTTAAAATTCATGTCAAACATTTCAGGTGTCCCACTATATAAGAAGTTACCTTATGCACACATATATACGACAAGCTTAAAGCGTTATGACTTACATTGTTTCTCTTACTCGACCATTTAAACTGCTTATTCGGCACTTCGACGTTGTGTAAATTTATCTCAGATTAACTACGACTGAGTTCGATTCTCACTGACTGCTCTATTACGGGGGGCTTAAGAACACATGGCCCAGTGGATACAGACGTTGGTTAGTTCCTGTGACTTGACTCAAAGAGTTGTGAGTTCATTACCAGGCTACAGCAGTGGTGAACAAGTAACTTATAGGGTTAGAGGGAGATCATTCATGACTACCAAAAAGAGGCTCTACGCAAAAAGAATGAAGATGATTTATCCCAGTGATTGTAATAAAGGATTCTGCTCGAACTTCGTAGCACCTGAAGAAGGCAGGAGCGTACAACGGCCGAAACACCGTACAGCTGGCAACAAAGATGAGGACAATAGTCCGAATAATGTAAATACTCTTTGAAATTCACCATTTAAAAAACTTGTAAACAAATTAATTTTTTAAAGTCAGGCTATATTTTCTTTATATACCTAAACCCTTGAGCAAATTAACTGAAAAAACTGCTTCATTTTCCTTTCATTCACTATACGGTCAGTTTTAGACCCACTATAGTGACAGGGTGCCCTTGATTTCTATTTTTTCTTCAGATTCGGTCATTTGAAGTCTTCTGCAATAATATGAATCTATTTTATAGCCTTGTGCAAATTAATTGAAACAATTGCTTTAGTTTCCTTTCTTTCACTATACGGTCAGTTTTAGACCCACTGGAGTGACAGGGTGTCTTTGATTTCTATTTTTTCTTCAGATTCGGTCATTTGAAGTCTTCTGCAGTCATATGAATCTATTTTATACCCTTGTACAAATTAATTGAAACAATTGCTTTAGTTTCCTTTCTTTCACTATACGGTCAGTTTTAGACCCACTGGAGTGACAGGGTGTCTTTGATTTCTATTTTTTCTTCAGATTCGGTCATTTGAAGTCTTCTGCAATAATATGAATCTATTTTATAGCCTTGTGCAAATTAATTGAAACAATTGCTTTAGTTTCCTTTCTTTCGCTAAACAGTCAGTTTTAGACCCACTGGAGTGACAGGGTGTCTTTGATTTCTATTTTTTCTTCAGATTCGTTCACTTGAAAGCTTCTGCAGTAATATGAATCTATTTATACCCTTGTGCAAATTAACTGAAACAATTGCTTTAGTTTCCTTTATTTCACCATACGGTCAGTTTTAGACGCACTGGAGTGACAGGGTGTAATCGATTTTTATTTTTCCAATCTTAGCTCATTTGCAGTGGTATACAGTAATATGAATCTATTTCCGGGTTGTATGATGAAATTTGTTTGACCTTGAAAAATATTGCGTCATCCGTGATTGCAGCAGCTTTTGTATCACAGCCTCACACTATTGTCTCGCTGTCGATTAGTTGTCCTAAGACCATTGTCTGCGATGGACATTAATTCAAGGAAGCGCACGAAAATTGTAACGCTGCACGAACTTACAGAGAAATCGCGGATATTGTTGGTGTCAGTGGTGTCATCAAAGCAAAGCAACAAACTGGATCCATCAGTTCAAAACATAAAGGAAAATGCAATCGGAAGATAAACACAACGCCAAGTGATAACGTATACGTGATCAGATAATGATCCTAGGAAGAACTTATTCGTTTTGTTTCAATTAATTTGCACAAGAGTATATGTCAGATGAACGAAACAGTACGCATTATTAACCTGTAATATTTATTAATGCTTTGATATATTAATTGTGGCACAAGCACATTATAACTGCTAATGTTGTAAATGCTCTTCGTTGGTAATATATATAAGAAACCGGTAAAGATTTGCATAATCATTTTTAAAACAATTTTAATAAATATTTTTTTGTAAAATTTATTTTAATTCAAATTTTAAATAAATTAGATATTAAAGTTTTAAACTAATCATGACTGACAACTTTTTACCATGTACCAACTTAAGGTTTTAAAAATCATTCGGTGTGACAATAGCATGCGTATTTTTATACCAGTCAATGTCAATATACCTGTTCTACAATTTATTCTATATAGTAATATATACGATCATATGTAAACAACATTACTAGAAATAAACTGGTTTTAAAAGATTTTTAAAGTTTTTATTACTAATAGAAGCTTTGGCTTTGCATGGTCTATGACAATTGCTCACAATCGGCAATATACTTTGTTACTTTGAGTTTTACACAGTTTAAGTACTACTGGAAATTGCTTGACGTGCTACGAATGGCACGTGTGCTGTAGGTTGTTGACCCATGCGCTAGGCTATTATTCCGGAACGCAACAACAAAGATGAAGAGAATAGTCTAAATATAAATAGTGTAAATAAAGAAAACTCCTTAAACCAGCAAATCAGACAGAATTTCATTTCTCGAAATCTTCCTACTTCCTCTTTTATCTTTATCTCTTACTTCACTTTTGGTTCCTTTTTCTACCCCACTCTTTCGATTTTCGTTCATTTTCTTCTTACGTAACCAACAAACATCCATTCTCATCAATTTTCAAACAAAAATTCGTCAAAAATTCTTTTTTCCTTTCTTTTCATTTTTTTTTTTTTTAGCCAAGAATATATTTAAATAAATAAATAAGAAAACATTTCTAATCTGTAAATATTTGAGGTTTTGGGGAATGCCGCTATAGATGCCAGAGGACGATTTATCGCGAAACAAAATGGCAGACAAATTGATGAGATGATAAAAATGTTGAATGAAAACAATAAATAAATAAATAAAATATTCTCTAACTACCTATTTAGCAAATACTTGTGAAACAAACACACGCATACATACGCACACACAGAACCCCCCCCCACACACACACACATATATATATATATATAATCTAGAAAAAATTTAGATAGTCTACAATTTTATGGGTAATACATATTTCGCCGCCGATGATGACCTTGCGGTTCGTCAGACCCAACTGACACAACAGTTATTCTTCAAAATATTCCCCACCAAAAAACCTTATACACAGACGCTCGCATGTCCATATTTAGATGAGACATTTGTAACGGCAATTTACGTAAAACAATTCTTCGCTCATTCAAAACAGCCCCAAAGAGAGAAAAAAAGAAACAAAGAAAAAAGAAAAAAGTAGATAATTGATAAATGAAAAGAAGAGAAAAAAAGAAAGAAATAGAAATAGAAAGAAAACAAACAGTAGACAGATAAATGAATGTTAACGTCAAGTATCCACACAGCGTCTATAGCAAACCATCTGCTTTGTTAAAAAAAACATGACATGGAAATTTAACATTGAAATTTAGTTTTAAATATGAGATATATTTACTAAAAAAATAAAATCTAAATATGAACATGTGAGCGTCTGTGTATAAGGTTTGGTGGGGGATATTTTGAAGATTAACTGTTGTGTCAGTTGGGTCTGACGAGCCGCAAGGTCATCATCGCAGCGAAATATGTATTACCCATAAAATAGTAGAATATCTAAATTTTTTTCAAAATTATATTACTCTATTAAATTAAATAAATGAATTTAACATTGAGTTATTTTGAGTTCGTCTCTGTCGGAATTTACCTGACTATATATATATATATATATATATATATATATATATATATATATATACTGTTAAATATAAGAGACAATGAATATTCAGATATTGGAGGCCATGTACATTAAATCCAAACAATCTACACTTAATAAAATCACCTTTAAATCCGGTCATAATACGTTGAATACATGGTTCTGTTGTCATTTTTTTTTAATCGTATCACCCCGAGCAAGGCGGTAACGCCACTGATGTGCAGGGGCTACGTAATAGTGAAAAGATTGGAAAAGAGAAAGCCGGAAACCACATCCTAAACAGAGAACAAGGGATGAGCCTCTTCACCTGTTCAATAGACGTGGGTGGAGTTTGAACCGGGCGATAGATAGATCTATCTACTCCAATTGAAAAAAAAAAACAAAGTGAGAAGATTTGAAAAGAGAAAGCCGGAAACCACATCCTAAACAGAGAACAAGGGATGAGCCTCTTCACCTGTTCGATAGACGTGGGTGGAGTGTGAACCGGGCGATAGATAGATCTATCTACTCCAATTGAAAAAAAAACAAAGTGAGAAGATTTGAAAAGAGAAAGCCGGAAACCACATCCTAAACAGAGAACAAGGGATGAGCCTCTTCACCTGTTCAATAGACGTGGGTGGAGTGTGAACCTGGTGATAGATAGATCTATCTACTTCAATAGATCTATCTACTCCACTCGCGCTATGACGCGGTGTGACGTCATAGAACCGCATTGCAAATTTGCGAACTGTGTTTGTTATTTTTGGTAACTATTGCCGTTGCCTAGCGGAGTTTTATGTCAACACAAAATAAAATCGTCGGCGATGGTGGATGTTATTGTATTACCGTCTTAATAACCTCTCTGAAGATGGCTCATGAGCCGAAAGCTTAGAACCAAATTAATAAAAAATTATCCAATTGTTGGAGAATTTTTGTCTTTATTTTCAACTGAAATTAAAGCCAAAATACGACATTTAGAACGGCTCATGATTAAACATAATAGACATTCATTGTCTCTTATATTTAACAGTATATGTTTAGAATATATATATATATATATATATATATATATATATATATATATATATATATATATATATATAATCTTAATCTTAATTTTATTTCGTTATCGTTCGTTCCATTATTGAAGGGGATTTCGTTCCTAACTTTTTGTTCGAAGGAGTGTGGATAGTCAACAACTTGATTATTTCTTTTTCTCTTCGAGTTACATGTGATATCCATTTTAGTTGTTTCTGCTACTGAATGTACTCAAATAATGTTTCTTTTTCTTTTTTTTTTTTCTTTTTTGGTACATTTATTTTTTTGTGATTCTGTAGTGCCATTTTACAAGTTTCATAAGATTATGCCAGCGCTATCTCAAATATTGAATACTCTTTCTCTATAAATACAGAGAATTACAAATATCTATAATGAAATCTTTGTATATAACAATATATATATATATATATATATATATATATATATATATATATATATATATATATATTACGGAAATCAACGAATTTTAACGAAACTTGCTTATAAGCAACCGACAATTTGAAATGAATTGTTTGAACATTATTTTTTATCGATACTCGTATTTAAGTAGATATTCTGTTTTTAATGAAACAGTATTATATATTTATTTCTACCGGCCAGTCGAAATAAATATATAATAATGTTTCATTAAAAACAGAATGTCTACTTAAATACGAGTATCGATAAAAAAATATGTTCAAACAATTAATTTCAGATATATATAAAGTTATTTAAATTTACATTAGAACATGTAAATAACTACTACAAAATTGTAGATTTTTTTTCGACATTGAAAAACAGTTTCTCTTCAGGTAATTAGTAATGATGGTAATAACATGAGGTTGTTATGACTCTCATCACTACCTGATGAGACATTGTTTTTTCAATGTCGAAACAAAATGTACAATTTGGTAGTAGTTGTTTACATGTTCTAATACGAAAGTTGAATAATAAATATTTATTGGTCTATTTTTATATTAAATCCTGTTTTAAATTTTTAATTAATATTTTGAACATTGCAATTTTATTCTTCGTTCTTTTACATTTTTTATATTTGTATATTTTACATTTATATATATATATATATATATATATATATATATATATATATATATATATATATATATATATGAAAACTTTTAACCGCAGCCTTAAATTTGGCTAAAAATTACTGCCCCATCAGCATTTTATTTTACGATGAATGCCTGTTTTCTGCATCTCTATGCCTCTCTACAGAGGCCTTCGATTTGGTAAAACACTCGTTTTGTTCTTGAATATTAGGCGCATCTTCGATTTATGTAGCACCGGACTTTACCGAGACGACGAACTGATAATTCTCCTCAAAACTAATCCACAAAAAACGGGTAAAGTCAGAAAGTATCTAATAAAGTTTTTCGAGGACCTCGATCTTAATATTACCACCATAAGTAACGCTGAAGTCGGAAATTTCTTACATGTGACCTGAGCAATGGTCTTTACAAACCCCAGAGATTCACTAACAACTTACACAAATCCTCCAATTTCGTTTAAGTACCAACTCTTGCAACAATGAAATTTTTGAAAATTCTAAAATTAAATAAATTAATGCTTTAGAAAAAAGTAAATTCAACCCTATTTTAGAATACTTTGTTAAAAAGCGTGGGCAGAAATAAGCAGAAATCGCGTAAACGTAACATTATTTGGTTTAACCCACCCTTCATTCGTAACATCCAAACTAACATTTCTACAATTCACCCACACTATAAAACTTTAATAAAAACAATGTTACTACAATTTTATGGTGCATAGGCTAACATTAAAACAATTTGGAGAAGGTTTGATTTTTTTCTTTTCAATTGAAAGAAAAAGCCATTTTTTCTATTTTATTTCATAACCTAATCCTACTATTGAAATTAAGCATTTTTATTGTTTAACTCCTACTTTCCATTTTTTTTTATTTTAATTGTAAATGAATTTAAAAAGTAAAAACATGTTATAATATTATTTTTACCCTTAGGTATCAAATTATGGGAGATACCTAGAAATTTGATGCATGGGGGTAAAAATAATTTGATAGCATATTCTTTCTTTTGGTACATTCATTTGCAATTTTAAAAAAATTAAAAGTAGGAGAATAACAATACAAATGCATACTTTCAATAGTAAGATTAGACTATGAAATAAAGAAAATAAAAAATGGCTTTTTCATTCAATTGAAAAGAAAAATGAAACCTTTTCCAAATTGTTTTAATCTTAGCCTATGCACCATAACATTGTAGTACATATTTATTTCTTAGTCACATCTTGCAAACACACATTGAAAGTAAACATTTTATCCCTAATAATTTCTTGTATGAATCATTACCACATGCCATTGGAATGAACAGCCCAAAAAAGCAAAACAAATAAAAAAGAAGTTTTTTTCTAAATTCTGTCAGATAGATAGATTCACAATTAATATTAAAAATGATTAAACTAATAAGTAAAAAATATAAAAGTTACTTCAAATATTTAAATTCTGACTAGAAATGACTTCTTTCTTGAGCGATTCAGAGACACGCATGAAAAGAATAGCAGCAAGGACCTTCGGAGAAATTTTATGTAAGGGCGGACAACCCTTGAGTCACGTGACCTTTTACAGATTTATATTGTTTATGAGCACCCGTACATACCAAAAACTGGAAATTAACATGCAAAAATAAACAGTTTTAATTAAATTACAAAATAAAAGCTACTCTTTTAGAGTAACTGTTTAAATTTTTCGATTAATATATTCGCCACACATTAATTAAAAAAAACATCTAAGAGACCTATACGGAGAAAATTGTAAAAGATTTATGAAACTTTTTAAATTACTTAATAAAAAAAATGAAAAATAAAAACAATTCTTGTAAAAATTCATTACGAACGGAAATTTTTTTTTTATTCAGACGATGACACAATTTTAATTTATGTTTATAAAAGCAATTAAAAGTTTACCCAAATAAAAATTGGCATAGTTTTATTGCATTTTTGTTTTCCTAATTCAGAGCTGATTTTCTAAAAGGTAGCTTGTTTTGAAGAAAAAAAGACAGCTTTCCTTAATGACTCCTGAATTTAATGAAAACTATTTATATGTTGTGACCTAGTCGCATTTTTCGACATTTCTGGAAATTAAATATTGTGGGGGGTGTAACAAATTAAAAAAATATATATTTTTTACCAATATTTTATAAAAATAATTATTTTAAAAATCATTTCAGTCATTTGTGAATAAGTCTTGAAACTTTCATCAAAATCAGACGATTATTTGAGTTTTGCAAGAATTTCCAAATTAAGGTGTCTTTCACAGTCAAAAAATGTCTTCGCGTAATATTAAAAAAAAAAAAGATTTTCTACCACTAAATGAGCCTTTCAGAACCTGTTAGAACAATTTTAAAAATTTGTAAAAATAATTAAAAAATACTTTGATCTATCCTCTTTATGATAGCATAAACATTTTGCCGAGAAAACCTTGTTTTTATTTAGTTTGAGGCCTTTTACTTCAGACTATGCTGATTTTTCCTATTTTACAACCTGCGATATATTTAAAGTGAATTAAGGACCTGACATATTTATTTAATACATTCTACCTATGATATTCCGTTTAATATAAACGACTTTCTAAATATAAATATTGATTCATTTTAAAAATTATAAAATTGTATTCGTTCATTTTAATATCTTTTTATTTATATCTGTATTTTTTCTTTTGTTTTTTGTTTTTTTACTTTTGTGGTGCAGAGGATATCGACTCGGAACGACAAACCGGGGAGCTGAGTTCGAATTCCTTTTGAATTCCTTGCATTCACTTACGGACAAATACACTTGGGAAAGGTATTTATCCGTCTCTCCCCTCCAGTTATGGGTTAAATAACGGGACAGACTGGGTTCTGTAGCCTTGGCTAGCAACCATTCTACCGCAGAAAGCAATAGCAACCTACTGCGGAATAATCTTCTGCTCAGTCAGTTATGTCTCTTTCGAGACATGATCGCCCAAAGCGTGTATCACGTATGGCACTTAACTGACTGACTATTGCATATATATCTATATACATTATTTATATATACCCAGTTCTTATTGATTTTTGTTTAGATTAGTTTGTTTACTTATGATTTGTATGAATTTATATAATATAAAGATTTCGACGATATTTTTTTTTTGTTTTTATTAAGTTTGGGGCATTCCCCGCCCCCCAATCATGTATGCTCATTTTTTTTTTTTTTTTTTTAATCTTTGGAGGATATATGTCTTCATTTCGCATTGCCCGTCGACAGAAACTGCCAAGCGGTAAATCGTCTGCGTAAATATTTCGTTACTGAACTTTTCGAGATGAAAGACTCGATGTGGGTGGGAGTCTGGCAAAAGAAACTCACTGGACGAAAGGGGTCACATAATGTTATGAAAATGAGAGAGAGAGGGGGGGAGAGAGGGAGGGACGCAGAGAGAGAGATGTAAAATATTTTTATACATTTCTGTTGAAATGCGTTTTTAAAATCTGGTCACCGTATTATATCAATTACGTTACATTCTTTTCAGTTCCATATACATATACGTATAGACCCATGCATGCATAAAGATATAAAATACATTGCCAATTTATATACGTGTATTCATGCGTACGTACGTGTGTTTCAGCGTACATGCGCATGCGCATGACCCAAATCTCAATCTTCATTGAAAGATAGATTCGCATAACGCTATAGACAAAAATTCAACTCATCTATATATATATAAAAATAAACAGATTCAGTCAAAGTTCTCGAAATATATGCATATATAGACACGCCTACGTATATACAGGGTCAGTCAAAAGTATCGCCCAATTTGTTTTTACGGTTGTCAGTTGATTGTTTCCCATTTTTATTATACCGTCCAAGAAGGATCATTTATTCGGGAATAAAATACTGTTTTACTTGCAATGTCCAAAAGGTTCTCAATCGTAGTCAATGCGTCATGGAACCGTGAACGCACAGTGTGAGGCACACACACACACTCTCTCTCTCTCTCTCTCTCTCTCTATATATATATATATATATATATATATTTGATAAAATACCTTTCGAAGACCAACGAAATTTCGTATTTTTTTCTTTCTCTCTTTCGGATCAAATTTAAACTTTCACCGAAAACGAAAGCAAATGAAATATTCAAAACCCGTTGGTCTTTTAACTATATATATCTATATATATGTGTGTGTGTGTGTATGTGTGTGTGTGTGTGTGTGTGTGTTTTAATTTATTTGTTTAAACATTATTTTTAATGGATACTCGTATTTGAGTCGATGCTCTGGTTTTTATAATTAAACAGTATATTTATTTACATCTACTGACCTGAATAATGGAGAAATCTTGTTAAAAAATATGCGTCCTCCGACAGGATTCGAACATGCGTCCCCTGTGGGAATCCTGCCGGAGGACGCATATTTTCCTAGCAAGCTTTCTCGTTTTTTCAGTCCAGTATATATAAATATATTATTTAGAGAATCATGTCTATATATCAATATATATATAGGTGTGTGTGAGTGAGAGAGAGAGAAAGAGAGAGAGAGAGAGAGGAATATTTTTTTAATAAAATGGGTGATAGTGTATGTGTATATAGAAACATTGTCTGTCTAGATGTATGTTGGACGATAACGTTCGTTAATATAAGTGTATATGTGTATGTGTGAGGAAAAATCTTTAGATGTCATTTACGATTAGATCGTTGAAATGTAGCGAGATGATGCGATGATTGTATATTTGCTTATATATGTTATATTTACGTATATATATATAAATATATATATATGTGTGTGTGTGTGTCTTTAGCGGGAAATGCTGTTGTCACTTCTATGTGGGTCACTGAAGCGCAGCTAGATGTGATAAATTTGTTTTGGTTGGAATTTTTAATTGAAGATGGAATTAGCATTATTTAATTTATTTTTATGTATTGGTAGATATAAGTTAGATTCATGAAGAATGTATCTGTAGAAAAATGGTAATATATATATATATATATATATATATATATATATATATATATATATATATATATATGCGCCGATGGCTTAGGGAGTAGAGACTCCGACTGACACCAAATCGGTCGAGTTTTGATCCCGGCCAGAAGCAAGTGGATATGTCTAACCACACTGATGAGCTGTGATACAGCGAAACGGGCTTGTATGCGGATGACTAATATATATATATATATAGGTAAGTCGATTTTTGAACTGTGAAAAGAATAACTCGGAGAACACCTCCCTCTAGCTAGGGTGACATCTCTTGAATCCCTGGATCATTCGTTCATGTGCTTCCGTCTCTCACTTCTAAGCTCGGTTAGCTATCTCTTCTTTTCCACCGCTCCCCCTCCTCCTCTAGCTGTTCAGTACTTGATAGCATCTCTAACAATATCGACAAGGCCATTTCTTCTCATCCATCTGCCCATATATTTGTGTTTGGTGACTTTAACGCCCACCACACCAAGTGGCTGGAAAACTCTGTCACCGACCTTGTGTCCACACCATGAATTTTTCAATCACCCAATCCCTTACGCAAGTGGTGGACTTCCCCACGCGTTTCTCTAATAACCCTAACGGAAGGGACTCACTACTAGACCTCTGCTTCACTTCTATCCCAGACTATTGCACTACCAGGCATCTCTGTCCTTTCGGAAACTCTGACCACGCCGTAGTTTCCGTCAACATCTCATTCCACTCCCACTCTATCCAAAAAACCAAGACCAGCAGAATATTCTACTGCTACCAAAGAGCAGACTGGGATTCGTTCCGAGACTTCCTCTGTGACGTACAGCAATTTCTATTCCAACAGCTTCTTTTCTCGCACTTCCCGCCTGTGGAATTCCCTTCCACATACTTGCTTCCCCGACAGCTACAATCTCCAGGAGTTTAAATGTAAGGTCAATAGACACCTCCTAACAAATTAACTCGCATCCATTCTCTCAAACACTCTTCCCATCTACCCAACCCACATCTTCGGTATCCTTACCCGTCTATCACCCTCCTTCTGACATTTCCTATATCTAACCACTCTTTCTCATCATTTTCCCCTATGTAACCCCCTGCGCAATAGTGGCGGTGGAATGCCTTGCTTGGGGTGAAATGATTAAAAAAAAAAGGCTTTTTATCAGGCAAAAAAAAACCCAGTCAACTGAAGTGTACGGGAAAACATAATAACTATATAACGAATGCACATCTCTCGTTAGGAGATTTTCAAGTTTATATTTGCTAGCTTTATTATAGTAATCAAAACGTAAGCAAGATCATTTTTAATGGATTTTTTTTTAATTCAACATTATTTTTTATTACTATAAATATGATTTTTAGTGGCTACACGTGTATAAGTTAACATCCCTGATATTTAAATAATGCTATGTATCTACTAATATTTGATTTATGTTAATATTTATATTGTGATTTAGTGTGATGTTGGTCTGTATCTCTCTCTCTCTCTCTCACTTACTCTCTCTCTTACTCTCTCTCTCTCTCTCTCTCTCTATATATATATATATATATATATATATATATAAGAAAAAAGTACGAAAGCCGTGAACTTTTTGTCAAAAGTTTAGATTTATTTTCATTATTGTTAAATAAACTTGCCTTTTGTATGACATATTAAGTGTCCGTAATGGTATTTGTGTCGACACAGAGATCAGAAAGCGAATTGGCATGGCAAAGGGCGCGTTCCAGAAGCTGAGCAAAGTACTAACACACAGGAAAATTTCACTAGAAACAAAGAAAAGAGTGCTGGATTGCTATGTGATGTCAGTTCTTCAATACGGTAGTGAGTGCTGGACAATATCATCGAAAATGAGGACAAAACTGGAAGCAGCGGAAATGAGGTTCTACAGAAGGATGCTGCGGATATCGTGGACTGAACATGCAAGCAACAATGTGGTGTTGGAAAAAATGGCAACCAAAAGGAAATTAATACCGAGCATCAGGAAGAGACAACTGAAGTTCCTGGGACACGCAGTGAGGAAGGAGAGTTTGGAGAACCTGATACTGACTGGCCAGGTAGAGGGAAAGAGAGACAGAGGAAGGCAGCGGATAACATATTTGCAGGGCCTGGACGGGTGGATGACTGAACGGGGGTTACCAGGAGTAACGGGAACAAACATGCTGAGGGCCACAAGGGATAGGGAGACGTGGAGGGCCATGACCGCCTACGTCCTGAAGGGACAGGGCACATAGAAGAAGAATGGTATTTGTATCGCTACACGTGTTTCGAGTCTAAAGTTGACTCTCTTCAGGCGAATAAACTTGTGACTTTACATATCGAGATCCGCTTGTTTTTCTGATGGCCAAAATATCGTGAGTATATATATATATATATATATATATATATATATATATATATATATATATTATTATTATTATTATTATTATTATTATTATTATTATTATTGATCAGTTATTGGTCAGAATAAAATGAAACCAGTATACAGTTGTATTAAAAAGTCCTCAATACATATATAATATAGAGCTTTCGAATATTTTCATTTGGAAGTTAGCTGATTACAGAATCTTGGTTTCAACTTTTCGGTATCTTTCAGGCGTCTTATATCAACCGATTCTCCAACTTTTTTATTTTCAAACTTATAATAGGGATTTTCAGAAGGTACGACTAGAAGATTAAAATAACTGAAAGTTCAAAATAAGGAAGATTTTTTCAAGAATTGTAAACACTTTTGTATGATCCTAAAATATATTTTCTGATGTGTTTTTATCCGGACATTACTTCGGATTTTTCATTTAGTAACCTTTTACGTTGTGGAAATAATATTATGACTAACTTTTCTTCTTGGCACAATCTGCAGACATCACCACCTTTGTAAGGTCTGATATAATATATAAAATGGAGCATATTTTTCTTTTAAAAGCCATCTCTTCTAAATGTTCTTTCGTCCGTAAATAAGGCTGAAGAGACAAACAACGGATCGGCAGCAATAAACCATCGGTAAAAGTTCTCTTGCGGTGAGTGATCAGGGAGCGAAAGACCCTGTACACGTTGCAAATTATACGGATACTGGAGCTGCTCTTGAAGTAATCTCCATGCAGTACTATGAGATGTACGAAATGCTAGGGTCACTTGACGTGTGCTACTAATTTGGATCGTCTCCGACAGTCTGTAGAATGTGTTCTTCGTGGTCGGGCGTTCGAGCCGATCTCAGTTTTCCTCGATCAATAGTTTGTGGTGCCACAAATCCTGTCTCGGCAATGCGACGATAGACTGCAGAAAAGGTTGGATGACTAAGCTGATTTCACTCTAGAAACGTAATCTGATACAGTCGTGCAGCCTCGCGTCCATTACCATTTGCAAAATTCATATCTGCCTGCCCACGATACGAATATCCTGCCAATTCTCATTTAACTCGCTACTACACATGCTAAACGTTGAAGTTAGACTAGCCACAAATGAAAACGTATGACAAATGTAACCTAGTCTAGATGGCGACACAGCGCTGTCTACCGTAAACTTTCTTTAAACTTAATAACACAAAAGCGAACAATTTGAAGACATATGTTTTTATGCGTCAAGACTGGCAATAGTCTGAAACAACACTGTTCAGTTAAGCGAAATACCTCTCCACATTATATATATATATAAATATAACTTTAAATTTATCTTTAAACACGTCTCAAAAAACCCACCGAGTATAAACGCAGAGGGGAAAAATGGAAACAAAAAAAGAAACGAACTAAACACTTGAACATTAGTCAAAGTACTAATCGAAAGAAAAAAACCCGAGACGAGGAACCTAACATGTAAAGCGCTCAATACAATAGCAGAGCAAATAAATAAGTAAGTAGCTAACCTAGAACCAACGGACCTACCTTGGTTTCACCTCATGGATCATCAGGCCAACTTGACCTGATGATCCATGAGGTGAAACCTAGGTAGGTCCGTTGGCTTTAGGTTAGCTACTTACTTATATATATATATTCTTCATTTGTAAACGAGTTATTGCGCGACCAAGGTTTCTACCATTTGGTGTCTTCAGGCAATTTGCAATAATCACCTGAAGATACCACATGGTAGAAACCTAGGTCGCGTAATAACTCGTTTACAAATAAAGAATATTCAAAAGTTCTACAATATAATTGTATTGAACACTTTTAATACAAAGGTGCACTGGTCTAATTTTATTATGACCAAAAACTAAGTAATCAATCAATCAATCAATCAATCTATATATATATATATATTCGTAGTTACGTTAGTAAGTGTAAAGATAACTTGCATATTATCATAGAAATTTGATTCCCAGACAAGAGAAATCGGAAATTTTATTTAAGAAGATATCATTATTTCGTCTTTTGTTCACATTTGTTTCTTTTTATGTCTGTTTCTTTTTTTTCTTTTTTTTGTCTTTGTATGTTTCCTTTGTTTCTTTTTTATTGTTTATTCATTGTATTGTTTATGACGTTTTTATTGCTCGTTTAACAACGTTAATAAACATCGAAATATTAAATAAATCTCCAACTTTTTTCCCATAATTCAAGTCTTGATTACCTCCAAGCATTTCCTTTGCACCTGTTTTCATCCTCGTATTTATAGCGGATAATATACGTCTAAGACTGCTTCTTTTGATGTCATTTAATCGGTCAACTTATATTTTTTTTAAAAACTGTATTAATATGAAATCGCCATTCAGCCTCTTTCATAAGAAAAGACAGAAGAGAGCAATTTACTTTAAAGAAAACCTTTTCACACGACAGACACAGAAAAGACTGGCTATTTGCTATTGAGATCACTGCAGGAAACGGTCATGGCTTAGTGAATAGCATTGCAAATTCATTAACAGGATTTTGACTTGATCCACAAAAATGAAGGAAAGACTTGAAGCAACAGAAATGAGGTCACTGAGGATACCATGGACCGAACATGTGAACAATGACGAGGTTTTACAGATAATGTAAACGAAAAAGGAAACTTATATTTAACATCGGATAGAGGAAAATAGAGTTAGTGGAAAATGGCGCGTGACATACTTGATGGGCTTAAACAAATGGATGACAGAGCAGGGTTTTGGGAGAAATAACAGGTCAAAATATATTAAGATAAACAAGGAACAGGAAGATGTGAAAGGCTATGCTAGCATACGTCCTGAAAGGTTGGTTGGTTCGTTTTTATGGCAAATCAACCTCGGCGGATCATTTATTGCCAACTAAATTTTTATTTATTTATTGCTGGTAATACCTTTTTCTTTCAAAAAAGTTTTTGTGTCTAGTAATACATTTTTCTTTTCGATTATCAAGATTCACTGGGATTTGTTTTTAAGGGCAGAGTCCCCAAGTCCTACCCTTGTTATTTAGCCCATAACTGGAGGGAAGGGGCGGATTAATACCTTTCCCAAGGGTACCAGTGCTTAAGTGAATGCAGGGTATTCAACTGGAATTCGAACTCGGCTCACCGATTTCTCTTTCCAAGCCGATATCCACTGCACCACAACGCATATCCGTCACTATACGCTTACAGCACCTGATATTCCCAAGCGGTCACCCATCTAAGTACTGACCAGGCTCAACGTTGCTTAACTTTGGTGATCGAGCTAGAACCGGTGTATTCAACGTGATAGGCCGTAAGCCTCTTCCCGAAAGGAAACGACACGTAAAAGATCTCTGAGGAGATGAGCTTGCTCTCAAACCGAAGTCAATGTTGAGGGCTTTATGAAATTTCCGCAACATATAAAGCACGTTCTGATTTTTTTCGAATTTTCTTACTCCTCCATGACAGCAATACATGACCTTTTTTATATAATCATTTCAACCCAAGCTAAGCAGGATTGCCACTGATGTACAGGGTGGATGTTACACTAAGAGAAAAACCAAGGTACAGGTGATGTCGAAGAAAGGATAAGAGAAGGATGGGAATCAAGGCGATAGAGGATGGCAAATAGCGTTGCATATAAACTTTTAGAGATTGTAGCTATCGGGGAAGCAAGCAAACGGAAGGAAGTTTCACGAATGGGAAGTTCGAGGAGTAGAAGAGGGGGTTACATTTAACTTTGACGGTAAATGGGTGGAGCTTGAGGCCAATCTAGTAGCACATGCGATCGGGTAACCAGGAAAAAAGCTCGTCAGAGCCTTTACCATGAAAATACTTGTAAAAAAAAACAGAGAGAAGCTACATCACGTCGGTGAGTAAGTGACTGAGTGCTGGCTGCCAAGTCAGAATCGATTATATTTCAGATCCTCCTTTGGATTTTGTCGAGAATCTCAAGATGAATAGCAAGAGCATCCAACCAGATATGGCAACAGTATCTAATGCATGGACGAATGGCAAATTTATAAGCGTGCAAAATAGATTCTGATGAGAAAAAAATCTTCCTGGGCCGTCACAATCCGCCAACCTTCCTAACAGTAGATGCAGCTATAGATTCGATGTCTTCTTTTTATTCTGATGGCAGGTAGGAAAGTTTCTCTATAGTGTTTAAAGAAGAGTAACTTCATTTTGGAGGCATTAATATGTGTTAAAGGTAGTTTTTCCCAATACCGTACACTGTTGCGAAACCAAAACGTTAACCTGAAAACGTGCCCTGTTCTTAAATAGCCTCGTCAGATCAAGACTTTGTTATGAATGCCATACATGGCACCAAACCCATTCAAAAATATCTAAACTGTCAGTTGTATACAACCGCTTTCTAAGATCAATAGTTAAAATAGCTTTAAGCGAGTGAAGTTTATAGGTCTTGGTGAAGACCACACTTCTTTGAACCTTGTGAACTTCCTTTACAGAATCACAACAAGTTATACCAGATAACAGAAATCATATCACTTGAGGGCTTTCAACTTTAGCAATAGCCTAAATGGATATCACATGTAACTCGAAGAGAAAATTAATGTTATAATCAAGATGTTTACTTTCCCCATGCGTGGTGGTGCAGTGGATATCGGCTCAGAACGAAGAAATCGGGGAACCGAGTTCGAATTCTCGCTGAATTCCTTGCATTCACTTACGCGCAAAATATAGTTATGAGCTAAATAACAGGACAGATTGGGTTCTGTAGCCTTGGCTAGCAACCAGTGTACCGCAGAAAGTAATGGCAATCTATTGCGGGATAATCTTCTGCCAAACCAGTCATATCTCTTTTCAAGAGATACCGTTTTAAGAGAATTGATTTATCAAATACCGTTCATACCGTTTTAAGAGAATTGATTTATCAAATCAAAGTTTAGAAAAGAACCTCCAGCAATACTGAAAAGGGCAATAAGAGCTACTAGAATAGAGAAACCTATTTTCCTGGAAAATTGTTTTAGTAGAATATTTTAGAAATTTCTATCTACAAAGGTACTACCGGCTGCGCGATTAATGAATGTACATTTATAAATTTACAATTCGTACGTGTATTAAATACTGTTGCCATATCAGGTCGGAGGCTCCTGCTGTTCATCTTGAGATTCTCGACAAAATCCAAAAAAAGATCTGCAATGCAATCGGTCCTAACCTGTCAACTTGTCTTCAGTCACTTTCTCATCGACGTGACGTCCTTCTGTTTTGTTTTGTTTTTACAAATATGTCCGTGGCAACTACTCTGACGAGCTTTTTCCCAACCCCTGGAGCCAAGACCACATGAATTTAAGCGTGCTATCACATACGCACAAATATTCTTGGGAAAGGTATTAATCCGTCTCTTCCCTCCAGTTATGGGTTAAATATCAGGACAAATTGAGTTCTATAGCCTTGGCTGGCAACCAATCTACCGCAGAAAGTAATGGCAACCTACTGCGGAATAATCCAGTCAGTCATGTCTCTTTCGAGACATGATCGCCCAAGCGTGTATCACGTATGGCACTTAACTGATTGAATAGATTGGCATCCAGGTACCACCATTTTACATTTTAAATAGTTAAATATAAAACCACTACTACACCAACAGTTTCTTTTCTCGCAATTTTAGCCTGTGGAATAAATAATGCTAGCAGATATAGACTTTGAAATGTCTCAACGAGAGATGCTTATTTCTTAAGTAAATAGTTAAATCTAGTTTTATTATGATGTTGTAGAGCACACTTCCCGCTAGATTTAATAGTATTAAATTTCTTCAGTCGGACTCCTTGGCCTCTAGGCTGATAAATATTAATGTAACCGTTTAAAATAATATGAAAGTCGACTCAAAAACGTGTACCCACTAAAGATAATATTTATAGTAATAAAAGTTTATTCGGGTTTTCAAAAAATTATAATAACTAGTAGTTTATCATTTGGTCGAGGTAGTTTGGACATTGATCAGTCTATCACGCCAACCATCATGGTTCTGTATCAAGGTCGGGAGGTCATTAGAGTGGCATTCTGCGTCATGTAGGTTGCTGCTGGGCGATCACTCATCTTGTGTTATAGCTATGTATCCAGAGCAGTGGATCAGTTGCAAGTTCTTGGTTTGCTCACCAGAAGTGTCCATCAAAGCACATTTTGCGTTCGCGTAAGATTACATAAATGTCAGGAATGTGTCCATAGAACTAGGATTTAGTTGGATGTTGTCTCCAGGTGATGTTAAGTAAAGTTCTCAGCATACGCACGTAGGTTATATCAAGCTTAGACTCTATGGTTTTAGTTATTGTCTAAACAGAGGCACCATATGTTGACACTGCTTCTACAGTGGCTCGAAATAAACTAGTAGTACCCGAAAAAATCTTCTGGTTTTCTTATATTTTGAATTTTCCGATGGTCAATAATTGATCGAATGATTGAATAATCTCATTATATTTATTAAATACATGTTGAAATTCCCTTATTGCATCGACAAATAATAGATTTAACAAAATATTACAATAATAATCATAGGTGTAACTACAAATTATTACTTAATGAAGAGAGTACAAATGAAACATTTGAGAATTGACAAGATTCTCCATTTTAAATCGCGTGGAAAAAGGGAAAATAGATTACTGAAATTTTCTATTTCTTAATCACGGAGCGTTGATCTTACTGAAATTTCCCCGTATGATTGACATGTGATGGCAGCCAGATACGAGACAAGCTAGGTGTATGATGACCAGAATTGACATAATCGTCCAAATATTTTTCCTGTAAGGGAAAGAAACCGTGAAACACACGATGTTTTAATGTGAGACAGAAATTATCATACGAAAAACTTCAAATACACAAAATAAACTAAAAGCTATTTTAAAAATTCGATGGCTCGACGATTTTTATTAAACGTTTCAATTTTCGATAAGTAAATATAGTCTTCACTGAATAACTTAATAACTTAACCGCCACAAGACTTTGTAGAATTTTTAAATCCCTTTGGAAATTTTATAGATTATTATAATTAAAAAAGAAAAAATTAAAACAGTTCTTTTAAAATTTCGTTATTCATCGAAAATTTTTTTCTTCGGTCTATAATGTCCTTAATATATATTATCCATAAAAGTAATTTTAAAATTATCTAATTAAATAATGTCATAGTTTTATTGCATTTTTTTATTTTACTATTCGGAGCAGATTTTTGGAGAAAAAGCCAATGTTTAAAAAAATAATAGATGATTTACATTCCCGAATGAGTCCTGCATTTAACTAATAAAGCACGTTCGCGCTACAAAATTTCATTTCTTAAAATTTCATGAATTTACATAGAGAGTGCATAACAGATGTAAGAAAATATATATTTTTACCAAGATTTTCTACAAATAATATTTTCAAAAATAATTTCATTCATTTGTGAAAAAGTCCTGAAAATTTCATTAAAATCTAACAATTATTTGATTTTTGCAAAGATTTCCAAATTAATGTTGTTCACCGGAAAAAAAAAAACGGAGCGACGTAATATTATATAATCCACTGTAAAATCTCGTAATAATTTGGTTATCAGTAACGAAAATCAAAACAAGTTTTTTATCGAAATTTTTTTTTGAAAGGATTAATTTTTTTAAAATTATCATAAAATACTTTGATCTATCTTCTTAATAATAACATCAACATTTTTATGAAAAAGTTTATTTTTATTAAGTTTGGGGCCTTTTTTCTTCTTAATATACTGTTTTTTTTGCTTTGTTTTTTTTTTTGTTTTTTTGTTTTTTGTTTTTTTGTTTTTTTCAGTGAAACAACAAGAGGAACTTAATTTACATTCCCCAAGGAATCCTGCGGTTAACAATCAAAACAAATTTTCAACAAAAAAATTTATTTCTTAAAATTTAATGAAATTACATGGAGGAGGTGAGTGAGAGATGTAAAAATAATTTTACCAAGATTTTCTAAAAATATTAATTTCCAAAATAATTTCATTCATTTGTGAATAAGCCCTGCAAGTTTCATTAAAATCTGACAATTATCTGATTTTTGCAGGAATTTCCAAATTAATGTTTTTCACCGGTAAAATATCTGAGTTTCGTAATATTACATTATCCATAATAAATTCTGGTAACAATTTGGCTACCCGCTGACGAAAAAACAAAAACCAAAATTTCAAACGGGCTAGAAAGGATTAAAAACATTTTAAATAATTAAAAACTTACTTTGATCTTTCCTCTTAATAATAAATAAACATTTTGACGATAAAACTTTGTTTTATTAAATTTGGGGCATTTTTTCTTCATTCCATGCTGTTTTTCAGGAGGTAACTCAGTTAAGTGCCATACGTGATATACGTTTGGGCGGTTATGTCTCGAAAGAAGCATGACTGACTGGGCAGAATATTTTACCGCAGTAGATTGTTATTACTTTCTGCGGAAGACTGGTTGCCAACCAAGGCTATAGAACACAATCTGTTTTGCTATTTAACCCATTGCTGAAAGGAGAAGAGACGGATTAATACCTTTCCGAATGATATTTGTGCGTAAGTGAATGCAACGAATTCAAGTGGAATTCGAACTCGGCTCTCCGATTTCTCGCTGCGAGCCGATAACCACAACTCTACCTACTCATAGTTAATGGGCTATTCTGATTTGATCAAGTAGAAAGAGGGGGGAAACACACGAATTGATGTAAGAAAGAAAGAAAGAAAGAAAGAAAGAAAGAAGTGTTTAACGGTAGTTTAAGTGAAATGGAAAAAATTGTCAATTTTAAATCTTTTCATTTCTACCCACTTCTTAAAATAACGACCAGCATTCATATTTATGATTGTCATTGCAATAATTTGTTAAAGTTGTTCGGCTCAAATATTAATGATGTGACAGAAGAATTTTTACTGATATTTTTTGTCGTATAACTCGCTTTGAGCTTCTTCAGTCATTAACTTAAGAGTTAAGAATTAAGATTCATCATAAAATTTAAATAGGAAAATCGTGAAATTTTCACGGGTCTTTTTTAGATATAAAATGATTGTTCTTTGCCGACTTTCCTCTCTTGTCCAACCGAAAAAAAGGTGTAAAGTATTTTATCCTGACCAAAAGTGACCAGGAATTAATGGATCTTACTACGACCGTCTCCCTTATATATTCTTCATAAGTACACAACCTAAGAGGCAAATAAGAGTAAGGATGAGGGAAAAGGGATAAAAAACGTGGGGGAGGCTGTAAGGATTAAGAAGATGTTATAAGGAGGAGAAGAAGCGAAAAAGATGTTATAAGGAGGAGAAAAAGAGAGATAAGTGAGAGAGAAAAGATCAACGGCTGGAAGCCAAAGGCAAAGTGGCGACAAAAGCTTTTCGGTCTTTTAATGTTTTAATGTGGTAACTATGACATTTCACCTCGGAACATAAACTTTGGGAGAGGGGGCAAGCATCAAGTGCATCAACTGAATATATATATATAGATATATATATATATATATATATATATATATATATATATATATATATATACGGAAGATTGGGTTTTAGGAAAAGCTGGAGGCAAACAGGAAAATAAAAGTTGAGGATGTAGAGTAAAAAGAAAAAGCGAGGAGAGGAAGGAACGAAGGAACCAATGAACAAGAAAGAAAGAAAGAAAGAAAGAAAGAAAGAAAGAAAGAAAAATGTGGAGGAAGATGAAAGAGGAAAATGTGAAAATGATAGAAGAATGAAAAGGAAGTGAAGAAACAAGAGAAATAGGCATGAAAATAAGAGAGGAGAAATAGAGAATAAAAAATAAAAAGAGTTGTGAGATATATGTAAACGAAATGAGAAAAAACTATAAAAAAAGGGACAGGATAGATAAATGAATCGAATGAGAGAGAGGGGTGGGAGAGAAATGGACAGAGATAAGGAGACTTGAACAGACAGAGATAGAGAGATATGAACATAGATAGATAGATAGATAGATAGATAGATAGATAGATAGATAGATAGATAGATTGGAATTAAACACTGCAACCAGTAAGAATGTGAGATGGTGGGAAATCAAGTGTACATGATGGCGGCAGAACGCCAGCTAGTGGCGCCACCAAGTGGAGACACTGAGTGACTGGCTTTTAGCAAACGTGTTGCTACATCATTTTCATTTTTTATTCCTGCGCCTTCCTTTGTTTTCTGTACATTTTTATTTATTTATTTACTTCTTTTTCAAGGGTGGGCGGTCATTCCGGTATGTGTTTTTATTTTGTCGTCTGCTTCATACATTTTTACTTTTTTGTCTCTCTCATTTTCGTGTGTGGCGTCCTTCAGGTGCCTGTCTTGATAATGGCGTGCAAATATACCGTAAGTTGGTAGGAGAATGTCGCCTGAGGAGCGGTGATTGAAGGAGTCTGGCTCGTATGGGTCGCCAGTCACAGCTGACCGCACGTTTTGGTTGACTTGTTGATGTTATGCTGTCACTAATTTTGATTGGTTGTTTTTCATTCGCATCCTTCATCATCGGCCTTTAGGCAACTTCCTCGCTCTCTTACCTTTCCTGTTAATCCTCTGCAATGTTCTTCTTCTTCTTCTTCTTCTTCTTCTTCTTCTTCTTCTTATTATTATTATTATTATTATTATTATTATTATTATTATTATATTACATCCGCCCTCTCATCTTCGCCACATCACGTTGAAATATAAGTTCCCATACGATCACCAAAGTTAAGCAATGTCAAACCTGGTCAGTATTTTTGAATGGTGACCGCTGGAGACTACCAGGCGCTATAAGCTTGGATGTGCGGGCGATGTAATGGATAATGGTTCAGAATTTTTAATCGGAGCGCCGAGTTTCAATTCCAGTTGGGTTCGTTTTAGTTACTTACGCGCAAATATTCTTAGGAAATATATGAATCCACCTCTTTTTCCCATCTATGAGTTAATTAGTAATACTTGTGTCGCTAAATACTTATTATTTCCAAAAGAAAAAATTCTTATAATCTAAAAATATTTTCTTTAAAAAATGTTGATAAGCAGTAGAAAACGAATCAATCAGACTCTTCTCTCTCCCCACCTTCTTGAATAAATTTTTACACTCCGCATATATCAAGCGACATTTTTTGTTCTCCAGTGCCCTTCTCGGCTTCAATATGCTGACGTCTGAATAATACCAAATCTTTCTCAAATCGGTAAATTTCTATTTTTATTTTTTGACGAGCAGTTTAGCCCGGTTTCACTCGGGTAGTTTAAAGAATAATAAGAATAAAAAACATATGATGGATTTACATAGCAAATACTTACACAACGTCCACCCTCGTCACTTTTATATAGATAACAATGTCGAATGTCTCTATTGGATTAGGGTGGGAGGGAGGCAACAGATATATATATATATATATATATATATATATATATATATATATATAGATAGATAATATAAAGTTGGGTGATCAATTCTTTCTTATAATCAATACGTAAACTGATCCCTGACTTTGTGGGGTGATAATATATATTTTTCTACCCCTAATTTTGGCTTTCTGAAAAATTTCAAGGTATCGTTAGCGTTCTAAAATTTTGATCTTACATCTGAGCGCAACTCCCGTCGAGCTAGACCGCAAAATGCAGACGCTAAGTCGAATCTATCAAACAAACAAATACTTATACAACGTCCACACTCGTCATTTTTATAGATATAGATTACTAATTTCCATTTTTTTTTTTTCTGAGACGGCGTGGCGAGGAAGGCCTTTGAAACATCTTAGGCACATCCAGAACAATGAGTAAATGATCATCTTTATGTACTAGTGTGTTTGTTGTTGTTGTTGTTTTTTTTTGTTTTTGTTTTTTTGTTTGTTTTGTTTTTTCTTCAATCCTCTCTTGCAAGATCTTGAATTTTATTCAGTTCTTTATTCATTTTCATTCTGTGGTCTCTAGATATACCAAAATCAAAGAAATACAACGGTTTGAATATCTGTTAAGTGTTTTAAAAGAGGACAGAAAATGCGACACTGAAATCCGAAGGTGCATTGGAATACGCAAAGATGCCTTCCAAAAGCTAAACAGAGAATTATGAAACAGAAAGTATTCGTTAGAAACAAAGAAAAGAGTACTGAACTGTTACGTAATACCAATCCTCTTACATGAACAATCTTCTCGCCGAAATATGGTTTTTCAGAAAGTTGTTGAGAATACTGTGAAACGAACATGCGAGAAATTACGAAGTTTCAGATAAAATAGATACAAAAAGGAGATATACATAGCATCAAGAAGAGACAGTTAAAATTTCTAGGTCACACAATGAGAAAAGAAGGCATGGAAAACCTGATACTTACAGGACATATTGAAGACAAAAAAAAACAGGAAAAAACGCATAACGTACTTGGTGAACTTGAGTAAATAAATAGCGGAACAATATTTAGAAGATGTTTTTTTATATAATCATATCGCAACCAAGCAAGGCATTTTACTGCCACTGTTTTGCAGGGGATTACATAAGAGGAAAGTTATGAGAAAGAGTGACAGGCTATAGGGGATGTCAGGAAGTGGGTAAGAGAAGGATGAGAATACTGATGAGAGTGGAGTGGACGAAGAAAGGAGCATGAGAGAGAGAATACAGGTTAGTGAGATAAGAGATGACTATTGACTTTACATTTAAATTCTTGGAGATTATAGCTGTCGGAAAGCAAGTAAATGAAATGGAATTCCACGGACGGGAAGTGCGAGAAAAGAAGCTACTGGAGTAGAATTTGCGTTTACATTTTACTGGCTTCACATTAAAAGGGTGGGACCTAGTTGGTAATCTCGTGGCTTGAGTAAATTCATATATAGGATCACCAGTGAGCTAAGTTCATCGGAGCAGAAGCCGTGAATGTATTTGTAGAAGAGACACAGGGAAGCCACACTGTGCCGGTGAGAAAGTGACTGTATCTGAGCTGCCAAGTTGGGATAGATAGATAGATAGATAGATAGATAGATAGATAGATAGATAGAGAACAGACTAAGATAGATAGATAGATAGATAGATAGATAGATAGATAGATAGATAGATAGATAGATAGAACAGATTGAGATAGATAGATAGATAGATAGATAGATAGATAGATAGATAGATATAGATATGAACAGATTGAGATAGATAGATAGATAGATAGATAGATAGATAGATAGATAGATAGATATAACGAAATGGCAAAATTAAGAGCTACAAAGGAGAGGAAATAGTGGCAAGAGATGATCGCCTGCATTCTGAGGAGTCACGGCACATAGAAGATTAATAATCATTTCTATGTGTGCATACCTTGGTGATTCCCGAAGGTAGAGAGTTCGACAATGCGCAGGGCAGACTTAACTGCCTTTCCGGAAGTCACGCAGGTAATTATATATCGCAAAATGAAGAGTCCATTCTTCGTAGGAGGGCACCATAACAGTTATCCAGCTTTATATTGTTAATAATGTTTCTGTTTTGTTTTTTACAGTAAGGTTCCCTCTGTACAATGCCCAGAGGCCACTCGAGATAGGGGATGACATTAAATGACAATTTATATGAATAGAAGGGGAAGATAACTGTTGACTCTATAGTTGAACCAGTTTGTAGTGATCGCGGAAGCATCCACTTTGAAGTTTGTCTACAGAGCAGGTGTTCGCGGAAAGAAACTGTTCGAGTGGAACTTACTGCTCACCAATGGAATACGGAAAAAATATGGATTGCATACTACAATGTAAGTAGCATGGTAGGTCTGAGGGAGGACTGAGCAGCTTCCACCCAAATATCACAACATTACTCCGTTTTTTGGCTTGATATGGCTCTTGTAAATATACAGGATAGCATAAGTAGTCAGGTACTAACTGGAGCGATATAGGGAGTCGACCACTTTATTTGCATCTTTAGCGATAGATCGTATATACCAGTTCCACTTGAGGTCAGGTGTGAGTTTGAGGCCCACTATTCCCTCGTGGCATGGTGCCACCTCGAGGGGTCTCATCTGTTCATCGTAACTGGATGCAGTCCGGTGTCCGAACGGCTGTGATGGAATGTAACTAGTTTTGTTTTCGAGATATTGAATGTAACCAGCCAGTTTTTCCCCACTAGTGCCAGATCGGAAGAGAGGTCAGCTATTAATCTCTGAACGTCATGAGTTTTAGAGGTCCACCCGTCTATCGTCGTAACATAGGCATAGATGTTTAAAAATGATCAGAGTATATTCTTAGGCAAATAGTTTATGTAAATCAGTTGGTCCGAGAAGTGACTCCTAGAGAACGCGCGCGCTAACCGCCAGGGGCTCGGAGGACTGGTCGTTAATATCTACCTTCAGGGATGTACATGTTAGGAAGGATTTTATAATCCAGGAGACCCTTCCAGTGATTCACAAAAAGAAATGTTTGTGCAAGCCTTTATTGTAAAATACTGTATTTGTTTCATTTTTTAAATATATATATATATATATATATATATATATATATATATATAGTAATAAATGATCATTCTTTAAAATTTCAAGTAGTGGTTGAGCTTTATTCATTTGTGCCTTGTTCAGCTTTAGGAATAAGAGAGATCACGTGGTCTCTTTTCTCATTCCAACACCTGACAAATAAATCTCACACCAATTAAGCACGCTAAAAAGAGATCAGCTCAATAAAAAGCAGTTAAGAAATTAACAACCTACACCACTTAAGAAAAACATTTATCAATCAAAAATAATCACTCACACACAAAGATATCACATTACACCAAACTTCATATAAATACAAAAAAAAATCGGAAACAACAGCAACAAAAAAAACCCCTGAAGAGTGAAGACTTCATGAAACTTCGAAGTTGACACGACTTAAACAGCACTGCCCAGTTAAGTGAAATACGTCTCTATATTAATTCTATTAACGCTCTATCACTATATATATATATATATATATATATATATATATATATATATATATATATATATATATATATAAGAACGGTTGTCTCGTTTTTTCTTTTGCTTTCTTTATCTTTTATATACTATCGTAACCATTTTCGCTGTTTTATTAATAAACGTAACTTTTCATTTGACGCCGAGAAGAGGACATAAAAATCTATAATGATGTCTCTGGTCTCGACATAAGAATAAAAAAAGACCCAATATTCAGCGGAGTTAAAACGATTACTTGTTTACTTATTTTAGTGCATCATTTTACTTACAATTATTGCCACGTGACGCAAACCAAAGCCAGTGCATTATTTAAACAAATTAACAGTCCGTAAACAATCAACGGTGTCTTTTTATAGTCATTTGCCACTTACCTTATTACCAACTAAGCCTTTTTTTTTATATTTTCATAAGTACCGAAGTAATCGTTCCAAGTAATGGGATAATCGCATAATTTGTTGCGTACAAAAGAGAAAATTTACGTGAATTTTTTAATTTTCTGAATGGCACAAACAAAATTATTTTTATTTCGATTTAGCAACTGTTACGGCTATATTTATTCATATTCATTTTTTTCCTAACACCTCATATTCTGTACTATTCTTTTACAATTGAAGTAAATATGAAAGCGTTGTTCATTTATTTATTTAATGTCTGATTGCTCATCGGAATAGGGAAAGCGGCCAAAGTGCTAAGACGGGAATAGTATATTAGAAACGGTGAGCGCACAAAAACCGAACGGAAAAAAAAGGTGGAAAATATTCCCAGCCTCCTATCCTGAAAGTGGACAAAATCCCAATTTCATAAATAAAAGTCTCATGTATAAAAAGAAACAAATTTAGCATTAGAAATTCAAGGAACTTTTAATTCCAATTTTAGTGTCAAATTGCGATGATAATAATAATAATAATAATAATAATAATAATAATAATAATAATAATAATATCCAATATATACAGGTTGCGATGGGTAAATTGTCGCCAATTTTATATTTTTCATTTCGCACATGCCGTTTGTTTGCTTTTGATTTTGTTGATTGCATAGTATAGTGGGGTCAGTTAGGCACGGTCTGTGAGAAAAAGAGTACCATGACGCAATTCATTCCACCAGAAATTTGGAAACAGCATGCTGTACTGCTTGGCATTCGCCTCGGAAGCTTCAATGCGAAATTTCATAGTGTTTAGGTCAAGACAGTGCAGAGGATTCGGAAAGAGTTGGATTAGACTAATGGTGATTACGAATGTGCTCACTAATGATGGTGATGCTATGCCTCTATTCATCATCCTACAAGGCCACAGACTCAACACATAGATCTACATCAAGTACCTTGAGGAGGTGGTGCATCCCTGAGTCAAGAGCTGCTGGAAGACCCTGTGTCTGGCATCAGGCATCTGTCCCATGCTATACAAACATGAGAACTCAGTTATGGCTGTCAGACAATTTCTGCGACCACATTATCCCTTACATCTGGCCACCTAACTCCCTAGACTGCATCTCACCGTGATTATTATTTGTGGGGTGCGGTTGAGAGCGAGACCAAGAAAACTCCTTGTAACACCACAGATAAATTGAAGGCAAGGATTATGACAGCATTCCCCAACTTAAGCAAAGACTCCGTCCAGAAGAGTTGCAGGAGATTTCGAAGTTGACTGGAAGCCGTAGTTGAAGCTAATGGAGATTTTATTGAATAAATTTATTTTAGTATAACATATTTTGTATAATTTTGCTAAATATACCTGTTAAAATAAAATGTCAGTGTTATTTTCATTTTTGCGTAATTTACACAATTTATCTATCGCACTCTGTTACACTTACTTGTATATGTACAAGAAAGTTATTTCCTGAATAAAATCTTTAAGCTCTTATTTCGGTATAATATTAATACGTATAGGTTCTCCGTAGTTTGTTTACGTTTTGGTGCAACTTTAAAAACACCTTCTAAAGACTTTCTTCACATAAAAGTTGGGTCTTATGAAATAATAGGACTTCTTAGCTATAAAATATATCGAATATATGATCGTAACATTGCTAGAAAACGTTTTCTACGAGTTGGGTCAGTTTGTTATTAATTTCTGTTGCCAACAGAGCGGAGCCATGAATTCGTGGAATACCCGACAGAAACAGATCTTTCTTGTGCATATAAGTGTCTATATTGAAATTCAGAATGTCAAATTGAGAAATTTTTTTTGAGAAGTTAAGTAACGTCAAGACTGAGTACCTAGAATTTAATCTCGGCCTTGTGTCATATTCTGTTCCATTGGATGCACGGATAACTTCTGACGCTTATCCTAAGTTCAACAAATTTTACTTTATCATGTAAAACAAAAAGAATGTCAGTCACGTTCATTTTGATCGAAGCATTTCAACGTTGACTCCATACAGTGACTTTTTTGTAAGTGTGGGATTACCCCCACTTGTCTGAGAAAGAATTTCTGCTAGCCACAGGTACATGTTGTTGCCAAAGCAGTATATTGTAGGCAGGGCCGGTTCTAGAGTTACTGGCACCAAGAGCAAGCAAAACTTTGGTGCACTTACAAGTATATATATTTTTTTAATTTTCACAAAGAGAACAACTGAACATGTAGAATTATGAGGTTATTACAATATACATCTTTATAAAAGCTAAAGAAAACATTCATTATTCTAACTAAAACATTTTCTAGTCTTTAGATCTGCAAATCTTTTCATGTCACTTTCTACGCATATCTTCTCTAGAATATTATTTTCTATTGATAAAATAGCCGAAGAATTAAATCTGTTTTGAGTCATATGAGATTTAGTTTACTAAATCTTCTCTCTCCAGTAGCCACAGTAAGCATTATTCTCAATGCAACCCACAGATTTGGCATGACATCCCGTAACTTATCTGTGTTTATGAACTTAACGACTTCTATTGGAAGCTCTACATCTCCAGAAAATAATTATTTTACAATATTCAGTTCATTCAAGTGAAATAATTGACAATAATGCTTACTATGGCCACTGGAGAGAGATTTATACTTATTTATCTATAATAACATATTTATTTATCTTTTATTAAGATCAAATTTTGTTGTCATCATTTTTTTTAATTTTTTAATTCTTTCTAACACGTTCGAAATTTCAGTCAAAATTTTTTTTTTCCGTCAGAGATTCACGCTGATTACGTAAAGAAAACGCAACATTACGCAACTCGTTTTTTGGCGTTGAAAGACACATTCATTTGGAAACTCTTACAAAAATCAACTAATTGTCTGATTTTAATACAACTTTCAGGACTTTTTCACAAATAAATGAAATTATTTATACAATTATTATTTTTAGAAAATCTTGATGAAAATATTTTTTTACATCTATTACCCACCTCCAATTAATTGCATAAAACTTCTAGAAATAAATTATCTGTACCAACTTTTTTTTATTAGTTAAATGTAGGACTCATTGTGGGAATTTTAATTATGTATTTTTTTTTTATTTATGAGACCATTTTTCCGAAACTCTGCTCAGAATAGTAAAGTAAAAAATGCATTAAAACTACGCCATGTTTAATTTAGATAAAATTTTAATTGATTTTATAAATAATATAATTTAAGGATATCATAGAAGAAAAACAATTCGATAAATAATGAAGTTTTATAAGAATTGTTTTCATTCTTTTCTTTGTTAATTAAACTTTCACACATCTTCAAATTTTTCCCAGTTACCCAGTGTCTTCGCTAATCAATTTATTAAATAAAGACTTTATTTACAAATCGAAAATTCGAAAGTTTAATTTTGAATTAAGATTTTTAAAATATTTTCTAATTTTTCATTATTTATGTTAAACGGCACATTTTATTTTAGTATGGAAATTTATGAGAGACTTATCATTAAAAGGTCACACGTTTCAAGTGTTATTGCCCTTAGGAAATGTTAAATTGAGATATGTCAATTTTTAGTCACCATACTCCCAGAAGTGTGAATTGATTTACGACAAGAGGTTATAATCGCCTACTAGAAAGGTCAACGAGTCAGACTTTTGTGATTAAGAAATACTTTTATTCTAAATGTCATGCCATAAACAAGTAATATTTGTTTCAAATAAGATTAATTTAACTTCAAATTTGCTAATTTTCCAAAAATAACGAGTGAGAGATGTAAGATTTTTAAAACTGAGAATTAACTTTTGTTTACAAATGCGTTGATCGCTCAAAAAAATGGCCGAAAAATCGAAATTTGTTTTTTAAATCTCAAAATTTTTTTATTCCAGTCAATATCTGTTTGAAATACACCCGATTATTTTGCTTACAGGAAATAGTAAATTTAATCATTTAGCTTTCAATTCAGCTAAAATTAGTTTCAAGAACACGTTTTTTTTGTTTTTTTTAAAATTCAATTTAAAAGTTAGTTATCAAAAATAAGTGGAGGTACCTACTTTACAATAAATCTCTCTTCTGTCATCTACGCACGTGTTGTTATTCTTTCACTCGAGTACCACCTTGTCTGTTTTTAAGCTCTTTAAAGAATACAGTAAAAATATCGCCCTGTTGGTTTTGCCATTCAATTCCTTTTAGTCTAAATAGGACGGAGGGCTTGGGAAATCTGGTGCTCACAAGACAGCTTTAGAGCAAGAGGTAAAAACGCGTATCGTACTCAATTAAATGGATGGTTGAACAGGACTTTGGAGAGATAACAGAAAGACAAAATTTATTAAGAGCTGCAAAAGACAGAATACGCTTACGTCCTGGGGAGACAAGGTTCCTAAAGAAGAAGCTGTAACGCGACAATATAAAAAAAGGACAAAAGTCACACAAGAGAAAGACCTTTCTCTCTCTTTCTCTCTCTCTCTCTCTCTCTCTCTCTCTCTCTATCTATCTATCTATCTACCCCTCTTTCTTTCTCTCTATCTCTCTCTCTCTCTCTCTATCTATCTATCTCTCTCTCTATCTATCTATCTATCTATATATATATATATATATATTCTGTTGATGATTTGTCCTCTATTCTTGCTTTCCTTTATTAATCTGATAATAATCCTTTACTGGTGATTAATAATTAATGGCTGGCCACTCGTATTCTAGGATACCCGTCTAACACGACGGGTAGCTAATCCCCATTGCAGACGCCTGCTCAGACACACTTGTATTTGTTCAACACACACAGAGCCCACCTGTGGCTTGTACCGCATATATGCTGAGCGGACCTTAGTTACAGTTTCTGGGATAGAGTGCGCGTTATCTAACCTGAACAACAGTCTGAACAAGGCCAGGAAGTTAAAACACTCGGTCACGATGACTTGTGAGTTTGAACTAGTACCTCCATCGACGATTCCTCAAAAGAAACCGTCTACCCAATTTCACTCACAAGGCTTGGGTCAACTCGTCGTCTAATTTTCAAGCACTTTCCAAAGGTGCCACAAACTGGGATCGCCTCATCCAGACCGATAATATCCAAAAGTCACCTTCCTAACAAATTGACTATGGGCTTCATGGTCAGAAAGCAAACGTTCTTACCGCCCATTTTCAATGATTAGACTTACAGTAAACCGACATTATGGTTTCAACAGGTTCAGATTGGACAATGTGTTTTTTGTTTTTTTTTAGGCTTTAGTATAGCAAGGAAACTGAATAGTTTTCGTATCTCTTATCTAATGTATAATGAATTTAAATGTTATGTATGGCGAGTGAAAGTAGGCTCAGGCAAGATAACCAATATTTCTGAGAAACCAAGTCGTATGAAGAAGCTAAAAAAAGAGAAAGAATCTTTTCATTAATGCTTCAATGTGTGCTGCAGTTTTGTGCCTTAGTCCCACACGTTGTGGTGTAATGGATATCGGCTCGGAATGAGAAAATGAAGTTCAAATTCTAATCGTTTGTTGCATCCACTTACGCGCAAATATTATTAGAAAAGGTATTAATCTATCTCTTCTACCCTACCCCAACCATGGGTTAAATAACATGGGTTATGACACAGAAAGAAATGGCAACCTAATGCGGGAAAATATTCTTTTTCGTCAGTCATGAATCGAAAGAGACGTGATCGCCCAAGCACATAGTACGCAGGATACTGAGCTGAGTTCATCACAAATAAATTCTTTTATGCACCGTCGACCCTTCAGGATGTGCGCTCTCATGACCCTCTACAACTTTCTATCTTCTTAGCAATGTTTTTCTTTTTATTATCTCTCTCAACTCCTTGTTTTTTCATTCATTTTCAGAAGCTTCTTAGGAAGGTTAATCGCTGTTACTCTCTGTCTCTCTTGCCTTTAATATGTCATGTAAGTGTTAAATTCCCCAAGCCCTTTTCTCACATTATCTCTCCAATAAATCTCAACGGTCACTTTCTGATTTTATATCTAAGCATCTTTTTCGTTTTGATTTTTCTTTAAACTTTCTAATTGCTCACATGCTCCGGCCATGATATTCTCAGTTGCACAAACGACTAGGATGAAAAGAAAATTATGGAAGACAGAATATAGACGGAAGTCCTTGCCAGGAAGTTAGACTTGTTCCCCGGATTTGAACATAGGAAGGGCATTAATCTTTCCGTTTGGTGAAAAACTGTCTTTTTAAAGCCAATGGCTGAATTATATTTTCTAATTTTAGTATTGCTAACAAAACTGTGAATTATCACACTTATTTGCCAAGCAACTTCTGCTAGATGGTATTGCTGAAACAATATATAAGGAAAAAGTGGGCTCAAACGAAACTACGCTCTTTTAATTATCTGGGAGAACACTTTTTTGCTTTCTATCATCATGGCTGATGCTAACCTCCATTAGAGTGACTTATTACTCTTCCTCAGATCAACTCTTTCCTCTGACACGAAGTAGAAAGGTTATATAGAATCAGTTGCTACGTCAGTTGCTAGGAAAGTTGAATCACTGTAGGCAATTTGGCCGCCAGAATCTATTTTACATATTTATAAGTCTACCATGCTTTGAATATTGCTGTCACATCTGGTTTCGTGCTCCTGCGAAATATTTAGAGATTCCTGCTGATTTTTTTTACAGCTTATCAAGATTTTGTGAGTTATTTAAAACTGAAAGATTTTGAATCGTTCGAATAATTCTTTCTTTTAATTGAATATTCCATTACCAATTTTTAAAAGTAACACTGATTTTTCAAGATTTAAATGTCACTATTTAACCGATAGTTTGAGGAACAGAGGGATTCATTCCTTTCCTCAGGGTATTAGCAAGTAAGTGAATGTAATGAACGATCAGGTGAAAGTCTTTAAAGATCATGGGTTCTATCAGTTCTTCACTTTTCTACAGCGACAAAATTCGTTATCAGAATTCTAGCCGTCCTCTTTTCAGAAGCATTTCAGTCCTACTTTTATTCGGTCTTCTAACGTTTCTTCTAAAGTCTACTTCATTTCTATACTTCGAACGTCTCCGCCTAAAACTCTGAAATTTGATTTAATATTTATTTACTTTTTCCTTCAATAAGAGTAAATAGCTTTGAATTTCTGGAGTGAAGAATTATCATTATTCATGCTATTTACATTTAGACTATTGTCTTCATCTTCGTTATTGTTATCACGACGTTTCACGCATTGTGCTCTCCGGAATTCATCAGATGTATATCGATCTCTGTAACCTAGATGGAGTTCTTTATTTAATCTGCGGAGTAGACTTTTCTCGTTCCACTTTTCATGTCTATGGAAATCTCTTCTAGTTATTATTTTTAGCACTGCTCGCTTATTGCTCGTTCGTTTCTATTGAGCCCACTTCCCGGCCAAGGGATTACACTCACCAAATCACCAAATTCATGAAATAACGTTTCGGCTGTTTATGACACGTTCTGATAACAACAACAAAGATAGAGAGAATAGTCCGAATGTAAATCGCACTATTTTGTTCATAAGTGTCTTTTGTCCCTATGAAGCGTTTGGAATTTTTATCGGAAAATAAAAAACGAGAAAAACGTGTTTAAAGTTTGTCAATTTTCTAAACACTTTTCCTATTTGAGATAAACCACTCAATGTTTTAAAGGAAGCTAAAAGCATCTACTTTACAACGGAAAAGCTGCGTGGCATTTTGAAGTAAAAATCTTTATACACGTATAGCACAAACCGAGCACCACCGTAGCGCAAATTTTACTCAACAAAATAGTGACATTATGCTCCCCCAAGCCAGATAAAAGGTTTAAAATATGTCTAATAGCAAACATAAGCTTGCAGATAAACACACCAATGAATTCTCATGAAAAAATATTTTGGAGGGAAAAAATGAATAATCTAACATGTTATCATAAAAGTAATCATTATCCACTGTTATTGGTTAGATAACAACCATAATGAGTAGACAAAAATATTAATAGTATAAAAACGCTACCGGGACATGGCGGAAGGTACCTTCTACACCAACACTCGGCATAAGCCTGCACAGTCAGGCAGGAGTGTATTTGATAATCATTGTGAACCATAGGAATTTAGACCTTGTAGCGATTGCCTGATGATACGGTTGAGTTGCTTTCCAGGTGGAGGAAAGTTTGGGGAATACAGTGTTATGCTTAACTGATTTTCACATACACGGCGGAAAGTACCTTCATGTACTGACAGCCTAGGTTATTCTTGTAAATAAACAGTCTAATAAATGAATAGAGTTTAATAATTTTTTCGTAAATTCTTAAGAACAACAACCCCCTCTCCCACTAAAAAAAAAAAAAATAAATGCATGTATATATTCACGTCCATCTTATTTTTAGATTTTATTCCAATTCTAACCATCACATTTTAAATTAATAAATATCGCCGAGGAGTGAAGTTATTTTAAAAAAAAACGGTATCATGGGAAAAGCCGTCTTTTTGACACTAAAAAAATCTTGAAAGGGAAAAAGGAATAATCTAACCTGTTATAAAAGTAATCATTATACACTGTTACTGGTTAGATACCAACCATAACGAGTAGATAAAAATATTAATAGTATAAAAAAGCATAAACAAACGCTACCGAAACATGGTGGTACCTTCTGCACCAACACCCGGCATAAGCCTGCACAGTCAGGCAGGAGTGTATTTGATAATCATTGTGAACCATAGGAATTTAGACCTTGTAGCGAGTACCTCATGATTCAGTCGAGTTGTTTTCCAGATAGAATAAGGTTCAGGAAATACAGTGTTATGTTTAACTGATTTTCATATACATGGTGGAAATTATGTTCTTGTACAGAGGGACTCATATCTATTTTTTGCTTAACAGCAAATTTACAACGACGACGACGATGACGAGGTGTTCGAGAAGCGAAATAGATAAGTTCGAATTCTGGTTGAGTCTATTTCGTTCACTTTACAATTAGGAGAGAAAAACGTGACTCTGTGATATATTGGCCCGCTAACAGATATTGAATGATGGAAGACAAAACGAAAATTTGAGTAAAAAATATATTGCCAAGTTTATTTTTGTAAGAGAAAATACATCGACAAAAATAAGGTTAAAGTTCACTAGAGAAAAATCTCTGCATGTTCATGTAGAGGGTAAGAAGAGCGTTGTCCTAAGAAAGACAATCTTGTAGTCGTTGAAAAGTGTTGTTTAGAAGTGTTGCTTTTGAGAATTGTTGTCCTAAAAAGGACACTTTTATAGTTATTGAAAAGTGTTTTCCTGAAAAGACAGCTTCGTAGTAGTTGAGAATTGGTGTCCTGAAAAGTAGTTTGAAGGGTGATGCGCTGAAAAGAACAGTTTTGTTACATTTGCGAATTGTTGTCCTGAAAAAGACAATTTTTGTCGTTTGAAAGGTTTTGTCCTAAAAAGGACAGTTTTGTGGTCGTTGCGAATTGTTAGTCCTCAAAAGGACAATTTTGTAGTCGCATCAACGATGTTCTGAAAATGACAGTTTTGTGACCGTTGCGAATTTTTATCGTCAAAGGGACAATTTTGTGGCCGTTGAGAATGGTTGTATGAAAGTGACAACTTTGTGTTAGTTTGAAGAATTTTGTCCTGAAAAAGACAGTTTTGTGACCGGTGAGAATTGTTGTCCTAAAAGGGACAATTTTATAGTTGTTGAAAAGTATCCTGAAAAGGACAGTTTTGTGACCGTTGAGAATTAATGTCCTGAAAAGGGCAATTTTGCAGTCGTTTGAAGGGTGTTGTCCTGAAAAGTTTTGTGATCATTGAGAATTGCTGACCTGAAATAGACAATTTTGCTGGAACTGCTGCCACTGGCGGATGAAGCCGTGAGCCGGCTGTCCACTGCTGAAATAGATACTACTCTTCTATCTTCGTCATTAACATGAAATACATGTTTGTGGCACAAGGCCGTATGGGATGTTGGGAAAGCTGGTCGTCACTGACTATTCTAATCTTATCTAATCCGATTCATGATCCATTTATTCTTATAATTGACCCATTCGCCATAAAAACTCATCCTTCACCAAAACACAACATATTAGCAGTACACCTACTTAGGAAAAACAGTTTATAAAAGATTTGATGTATACAATTGTATTTTTTTTAAAAGAATTTTCTAACATATATATATAATGTTTTCTAACAATATATATCTCATGAAATGGAGTTAGGGGGATGTTATGGTGCCCTATTCTATAGGAATGGACTTTTCCTCCGTCAGTAAATACTAACCTGCGTGACTTTCAGCTAAGAGGCAGTCAGGAGACAGTCGGAAAACAGTCAAGAGACAGTTGTGAGACAGTCGATACGCAACGTAACTATACCGTTCGGACTTACACTTTGAATTTGCTGATTACTAACACTCTTACTTGTATATATATGTTCTGTTATTTTAATACACTGTTTGAACCTACCTTTTTATTTCCGTGTCTTTTTTCCTGGCTCAAACAGTCTACAATAACTTGGTGACGAAGATACGCCACAACAGAGGAGGACCTAAAAGCAAAATGGAAACAACAAAACATTCAAACTAAAATAAAATTATGACTAAGACAAATTCACCCCGACAGAACAGTAAGAGCAGCTACTGTATTCCCCAATAGACAGAATCAAGAAGATTAGTAATGGTAAAAGAGAGACAAAATAAATTTAAGGCTGGGTCAATATAAACGGCTGATCCATTTAAGATAAAAGAGGGATAACAACAAACTGGAAAGATTGTGAATCTTGACAAGGTTCATGAGAGATGCGATCTCTGGGAGCAGACCAGGAACGATAATCACTTACATTAATTAGGTGAAAATATGTCTATCTTAACCAGGAGAGGGGTCCGTCAGGGATTTACTCAGTTGTGTCTACAGGGGACTAAAAACGGAAATCAAGGCTGGCCTCATTCACGTGAACCAAGCTCGCAACTTTTACCCACTTCGATACTAGTCGTCTTGGCAGCGGAATGCTGCTTTTTGATCTTTGAGGCCTTTTTATATCCTCAATCAGTTTTGCAACAATCGCTGGTCCTGGACGGTTAAGCTTCTTCTGGGTGTTTCTTTTAAAATGTAGTAGTACCGACTGGATACGACAACTCTATTTTCCTCCACTATTGGCTAAATAGCAGAACAGACTGATAGCAACCAATCTAAGAGAAAGAACACTCTGAATTCAAACCTCCTCTTCTTCGGGGCTATACCCAAACATAGAAAAGGCTTTGGAAATAAGTCCAGAGGGAAAATCCAGAGTGGAGTCTCCAAGACGGTTGAGAGTCAACATTGATCTCCTGCAGCCGTGACGATTCTAAACGCAATGTCTGGCATCCATTTGAAGTCTAGCCGGTTTAAACGTAAGAGTAGACGTGGTTTTGGAACAACGCAAAGCCAGATTTGCGTCGGTCGGAAGTTACGATAGTTTCTCCGCCTGGTGATATTGACAGACTATGGTGCTCATTTTCGACATTTTTGCATAAATCTTTTGACTGTCTTTGGTTCTTCTATCAAATTCATACTGATACGGTGCTGGTAGGAACACGTGTGGGGTTTTTTTGGCGGGGTGTTTCTTGTGACTACTGGTAACGTATGCTGATCGTAATTACTGCTGAGAGGTTCTTATAATTTAGACTAGTTAAAGAAAATGTTCGTTTAATTTATGCTGTGTATATTTTATTACATATATTTTCTTTCAGAGTGACTTTATTTTGATTTTTTTTTTGTCTGTAGCTACCATAAGAATAGGATTACATAGAATTTAAAATGAACTTTTTTTCTCTCTCCGTCCTCAGTCTAAAAAAAAAAAAGAAAGTTAGCGTCCTTTCTCTCCTACCAATCCTTTTTCCTCACACCCCCCCAAAAAAAACCACACGTGTTCTTACCAGCACCGTATCAGTTTGAATTTGATAGAAGATAGGAGAGACAGAGGAAGGCAGCGGATAACATATTTGCAGGGCCTGATCAGGTGGATGACGGAACGGGGGTTGCCAGGAGCAACAGGAGCAAACATACTAAGAGCCAAGGGATAGGGAGACGTGGAGAGCCATGATCACCTACGTCCTGAAGGGACAGGGCACATAGAAGAAGAAGATGGTGCTCATAAGACAGACGGATGTTTGAAAACAAATAAATACAACTATTAATAATAATAATCATTATCTCAAATAAATAATGGTCCATTCCATTTTGATTGCGAGGAAAGACGAAAGATAAAAGAATATCAGAGCGAGTTTGGCTTTAAAGAAACAAAGAAAGGCAAGATAAATGATGATAACGCTCTCATTAATTTAATATTTGCTTTATTGAAATAGATAACCTTATCAATTTTTATTTCTTTAAAGTACCCTCCTACTTCTTTAAATAATGACCTTACTTTTGTTAAATTTATTAAGCTCAAATATTTAATGATGCAATACGAGTATTTCCATAGGAATTTTATCTTGGAACTCCCAAGGAGCTTATTTAAGTAAATTAGAAATTATGATTCATCAGAAGGTTCAAATAAGAAAACCATTAAATTTTCACAAATACTACTAGTTAAAATAATAATAAATACTACTACTGAGTTTTCGCACAAGAAATTAATCGTGGCTTTCACTTGACATCAAGCGACAGCAAGTCTACTTAATACTATCGCACTCTCCGCAGTATTCTAGCCTGTTTTAGTAATGCTATTGTCTGGATGTTTTCGATTCTTTCTAACATTTCCAGTTCTTCCAACTTCCTTCAAGCTACAAAAACATCAGGAAAAAAGTAGTTCTAGCCAGACTCCGTATCTATTACTCATTTTTAAACGGTTTTCACCAAGCAAGGAAAGTATTAAGACACAAGGGGTGTGGAACGAAGTGTAATCAGAAGAACAGTAACTAGCGATTAACATTGCCTTTAAATTTTGTAAATTAAGTTGTCTGGAAAGCATGGAGTAGAAAGGGAGTTCCACAAGCGAGAAAAAGGAACTACTAGCATAGAATTTACGGTTACATCTAGCTAACTCATGGAAATTAATGAGATCTCGACGCCAGTCTGGTCAGTCAGTCAAGTGCCATACGTGATACACGCTTGGTTGATAATATCTCGAAAAACACATGACTGACTGGGCAGAAGATTATCCCGCAGAAGGTAGCCATTACTTTCTGCGGTAAACTGGTTGCCAGCCAAGGCTATAGAACCTAATCTGTCCTGTTATTTAACCCATAACTGGAGGGAAGAGACGGATTAAGACCTTTCCCAAAGATACTTGCACGTAAGTGAGTGCAAGGAATTCCACTGGAATTCAAACTCGGTGGTACTTTGCTTAAATTAATAAAGTCTAGGTGCCATAGTGAAAAGCTCATCCGAACAATTACCATGAAGGTATTTATAGAAAAGGCACAGAGGAACAAACTTACAGTGGTGAGAAAGTGACTAAAGCCGAACCGCCAAATCAGGACCGATAATATTGCTGATTTTTCTTTTGATTCTCTCAAGGAGATCAAGGTAAATAGGATTACGACCCTCACTGGGTGTTTCATAGTTTCGGCCTTGTGCCAGATAAAAGCTACGCTTACAAAATCATCATCTACGCATAATTTTGAGAAATTTATTTATACATAGAAAAACTTAAAGTTTATCACACATTTAAAATAAAACATTTGTAAGTTTGTTGCTTTTATGGAAAAATTAAATCTTTAGATTTTTAACTCTAAATCTAAAAATCTTTAACAAAATTTATTATTAAAATTTTTTATACAAAAATCAGGTAAATTTAAAATTCAAATTTTTAATAAGCTCAGGTATTAACTAACCCACAAAGGGTTTCAGTCGAATTATTGCCGTACATGATACACGTTTGGGTGATCATGTTTGACTAGGCAGAAGATTTTTCCGCAGTAGGTTGACATTACTTTCTGTGGTAGACCAGCTACCAACCAAGACTGTAGAACCCAATCTCTTCTGTTATTGAACCCATAGCTGGAGGGGGAAGAGATGGATTACTACCTTTCCCAAGATTATTTGCGCATAAGTGAGTAAAACGAATTCGACTAGAATTCGAACTCAGCTCATAGATTTCTCATTACGAGTCGATAGCCATGATACCACTACGTACAAAGGGTTTATACCCCGTAAAAGAACTAAATACATAAACTATTAGTCGTCAGAGGCGTTTCGGTTGTGCATATATTAGGAGACACAATTTGCAACTCTGTGTTTCTACAGTTTACATCTAACTGAAAAGTTCATTTTCTGCATAATATCATTACAGTTCAATGTCACAAATAGATTCCACGATAGCAAGGAGGCAGAGAGGGATCCAAGCGAGGCTCCACCAAAGGGTAGAGTCTCGCTTGGGTTCGTAAAACAAGAGCCCGACCCTGCCTTAAGCTGTGTCTACAGGTTATTTGTGGCCGAGCTTAAGGACTCGGAATCCCACATAATTCGACGTTGTGTCACACCTGCCTTAGTGGGAAAGCGGCAAATACCCTTGCTATGGGCAACCCGTGATTTGGTCCCAGGGTAACATATGGCTTGAGGTTTATATTGAAACACCGGTTCTCGTACGGCTCACTGAAGTTAAGCAACGTCGAGCCTGGTGAGTGCCTTGATGGGTGACTGCTTGGGAATACCAGATTCTATAAGCTTGGATGCATAGTTGGTATAATGAATCATCATTATTAATAAGAGCTGAGTTCCAATTCCAATTGGGTTCGTTATATTCACGTACGCGCAAATACCCTTAGGAAATATATGAATCCACTTCTTCTCTTTCCATCTATGGGTTAATCAGTATGACTTGTATCACTAAATCATTATTATCTCAAAAATATTCTTACAATTTAAAGTTCCAATTCCAATTAGGTTCGTTATATTCATGTACGCGTAAATACCATTTGGAAATATATGAATCCACTTCTTCTCTTCCTATCTATGGGTTAATTAGTAAGACTTGTATCACTAAATAATTATTATGTCAAAAACACATATTTTAACAATTTCTTTTTTCGCCTATTTGTTTTTTAAGCTTCGAAACAGAAAGTCAAGTTCTAGAGTTCAATTCCCATTATGTTGCATTATGTTGCACTTAAGGAGGTCAGGTCCAGGTGAAGCCCTAATGCTCGAGATGTTTCAAAAACTGAATTGCCGAGAAACGTGGACAATTTCTGGCATTGATCGTATGGAAGCATGCACGACTCTACATCGTCACTTCGTGTTAAAACTATCGTGCTAGGTAGGCAAAAAAAAGATCCTGTTCTCCGATCTTTCTTTGGGGTTATGCTATAATTTAATGTTTTTATCTGTGTATTTATTTTATTCTTATGTTTTTGCTTTTTATTGACATATTTTATAGGCATAGGCAAAAAAATTACTGTAACGGCAAACAAACAGAAATAATATTATAATTTACATTAATAATGACTAGGCGTGGATACGCTAACTTCAACAACGTATATCTTAATAATGACAGCAATATTAACAACAAATCAGTTCTCTCGTTCCTTTGATGTCTCCTTTCCATCAAGGAAACGGATGTTTCGAACGTGATTTAACAGGAAAAATTGCCTCAGCCTCTGTAACTGTTTCCCCAGTACTTGACCATTATGCTGCACCTGCGTACACTGCTTCCTCATTTTTGGGGGTACCTAACACTGATAGTATCCGCCCTCCGTGACCGAGGAGTTGACATCAGAAACCAGCGACGACAGATTCCCGCATTAGACGACAAGATGAACTTATCATAAATTACCGGCGAAAAATGTCTGTTTGTTGTTTAAGGGTTGAGTTTCTTTCTTTGTTTTGGGGTCTAGTTTTTGCTTCCTTTCAGACTTTTTCCCGTGCTTACAATCGCTCTCTCCTCGACAAGTTTTCTTCTTCTTCTTCTTCTTCTTCTTCTTCTTCTTCTTCTTCTTCTATGTGTCGAACCCACTTCAGGACGTAAGCGATCAAGGTTCTCCACAATTTCCTATCTCTAGTAGCTCTTTTTAAAGGTTGTCATCTTACTAAAACTGCCACTCCCCGTTCTACCATTCATTTGCACAAACTAGTAATGGAGTGGGGGTTTGTTCGTTTAGCGGCATATCAAATCCTTATGGGTCATTTAATGCCGAAATTAAAATTTTTGGGGGAACTTTGAAGGAAAAAAATATGCTGCTGTTGTTCTTTCACATTTGAATATAGATTTATTTGTTTGTTTAACGACATATCAACACTTAATCTTCTTGGAAGCAGTCGTAATTTGTTTTACAAAATCGTTCTGCTAATAATTTTTATTTTTTAACAAGAGTGTATTGCTGGAAAAATTTTCTTTTTTAAAAAATGTATGGCTGGTATTTTTACTATAAAATATATATTTTTATACTTTCATATTTTTTATCCCCATTTGGGGGTAAACTATTTACTCATAGTAGGGACCCTAACAGGTACTACCACCCAAGGTCAGGGTGGATCTGGAAGCAGCAGCAATTAAGAGCATTATTGCACATTCCTCAAAACCTCCCGATAACAGGTCTTGCTGCCGGATGTAGCTTATCGTCCTATCCAGGACGGAGCTGGTCACGGAAGTTGCAATGCTGTTTCGCTCTCTCTTGCCATCGATATGTCCCATGCGTGTCGAATTCTCCAAACCCTCTTTTCTCACTATGTATCCTAGAAATTTCAAAGGTTTCTTTTTCATTCTAATTATACTTTTCATTTTCATTTTTCTCAAAACTTCCTCGTTACACACATGTAAGGGAAAAAGGATTAGAGAATTAATAATATTCTCAGCATTGATTATTATTCATTTCTGTTGTTTCAAGTATCTTGTTCATCTGTGAGAAAATTAGCCAGTATTAACTGCCATATTGGAGAAATGATATTAAATACTCTTTTCTTTGTTTCTAACGAATTTTTTCTTTAGTATTTGGCTTACGGCCATATCACGTTGAATACACCGGTTCTCGCTCGATCACCGAAGTTAAGCAACGTTGAGCTTGGTCAGAACTTATATGGGTGACCGCTTGGGAATACCAGGTGCTGTAAGCGTTTAGTGACGGATGCGCATTGTGGTGCAGTGGATATCGGCTCGGAAAGAGAAATCGGTGAGCCGAGTTCGAATTCCAGATGAATACCCTGCATTCACTTAAACACTGGTACCCTTGGGAAAGGTATTAATCCGTCCCTTCCCTCCAGTTATGGATCTGTTGTTACCTAGATAACAGGGTAGGACTTGGGGACCCTGCCCTTATAAAAAACAAATCCCAATGAATCTTGATTCTCGAAAAGAAAAAAGAATTACTAGACACAAAACAACAATAAATTGTTGAAAGAAAAAGGTATTACCAGCAATAAATAAATAAAAATTTAGTTGGCAATAAATGACCCGTCGAAGTTGATATGCCATAAAAACAAAACAACCAACTTTAGTATTTGTCTGTATTTCTGAGATGAAGTAGTATTTATAATATTCGGACTATTGTCTTCATCTTTGATGCCATTTGTACGACGTTTCGGCCGTTGTACGCTCCGGCCTTCTTCAGATGCTAGGAATTTCGAACTGTTTATTACAATCACTGCGTAATATATCCGGCAGCAAGACCTCTGATCGGAAGGTTTTGAGGAGTGACTGTAATAAAGGGTTCGGTTCGAAATTCCTAGCGCCTGAGGAAGGCAGGTGCGTACACCGGCCGAAACGTCGTACAAATGGCAACAAAGATGAGGACAATAGTTCAAATAATATAAATACTGGAAATTTTTCTTGTTTTTTATTATTTTGCATTGTTTTTGGGATGGAAATTTATCTATTCAAATGGGCGTTCGAACTTAAGTGTCACATTTTTCTTTCTTTGTTAAAATACGTCCCAGATATTTAAAATTCTGTACTTGCTTGATTTTGGCATCTCAGGCATGTTTTTTCTCTTGCTGACAACCATAAATTCTTACAATTGATGGTTAGTCCTTTCTTCTCGCTTTTCTTTTACTACCTTTTATAGGAGGTCTTGTAGTGTTCGTTCTATGTCTGATTTAACACTGTGTCATCTGTGTAACTATATTGTTCAGATCACGCCTACCGATAATAAAGCCTGGTAAGGTCTCCACCCACTTTAGGATATTTTCGCTGTAAAAGTTGAATAAATCACGTGAGGATACACACCCTTATCTTGTTCTATCCGTTTCTATTTTTGGTGTCGATACTCTGTACCATCAACAAGTGTTCTTACATACTGACTTGCCAATCAGATAATCGAACCACTAAAAATCTTGCAGAAATAAAATATACATCTGTGACACATTATTTTTGGAAAATTAGCAAATTTAATATTAATCAGATTTACACAAGTAATACTTATTTATAGCATGAAATTTGGAATAAAACTATTTCTTAATCACAGAGTGTTGTGCTCTCTGACCCACACCCGGATTTGACATGTTTATGACAGCTCAACAGATTCAAGATAAGTGTATGGTGACCTAGACTGATAAAATTGTCCAATTTTTTTTTCCTGTTAAGGGAAGAAATTACAAAACACATGACCTTTCAATGTACACACAAAAATCACCATACAACAAAAACAAAACTTCAAATAAACACAGAAAAATAATTAGAAATTACTTAAAAAATATGATGGCTCAATTTGTATTAAACTTTTCAATTGTCAGTTCTATCGCCCAGTTCACACTCCACCCACGTCTATTGAACGGGTGAAGAGGCTCATCCCTTGTTTCCTGTTTAGGATGTGGTTTCCGGCTTTCTCTTTTCCAATCTTTTCACTCTTACGTAGCCCCCTGCACATCAGTGGCGTTACCGCCTTGCTCGGGGTGATATGATTAAAAAAAAAAATATCGATCTCAGAGTTTACTAGTATATAACAATTGAGGCCTTCATGAAAGGAAGGTTTATTTCACCATGTCAGTGAAAATTAGTTAAGTGTAAGTGTATGGCTGTTTATATGTTACAGTAGATGTTTTTAGCTTCCTTCAAAAAAGTCAGTGGTTTATATAGATCAAAAAAGTTACAGCATATCGTAAGTCGACTAATTTTGAACACGATTTTCTCGTTTTTTGTTTTCCGGAGGAAAGTACCTTCTAATTCCAAACGTCTCAATTGTTGCATCCAATTAGTACACAAATTTCGACTAGGGATTAATACTAATTTTATTAAGACTTGCGCAGGATCGCTTTCAGAATAACTTAAACTTTCACATCATTGTAGCGTTTAAGAAAGGATTATTATTGCTATATTTTATAAATGTTTGCTAATTTATTAAAAATATTGAAAATTAGTCTTTTTATTTTTTTTATTAGATAATGATAGTAGAACCTCATTATCCACAGTGCAGTTTCACTTACCCACGGCTGTTGTTTTTACATTTTTTTAATCAAACACTACTTTGCAAAATATATTTTGTAGCGAAAGAAGTGGAGCAAATCATTATAGTCTAAACTATTTTTCCAGGAAATGCCGAAATAAATATATTTTTCAAGAGTAAAATATTTAAAAAAAAAGACAGGAATCGGCGCATATGATAGGCCACAAAAATATCCTAAACCGACTAAAGATAGAAATGAATACAATATAAGAACTAATAATATGGAGTGCTATAGAAAATCATGTACATTGTGGTACAGTGGATATCGGCTCGGAACGAGAAATCGGGGAGTGGAGTTTCGAATTCCAGTTGAATTCATTGCATTCACTTACGCACAAATACCCTTGAGAAAGATATTAATCCGTATCTTCCATCCAGTTATGGGTTAAATAACAGGACAGATTGGGTTCTATAGCCTTGGCTGGCAACCAGTCTACCACAGAAAGCAATGGCAACCTACTGCGGGATAATCTTCTGTCCAGTCAGTCATGTTTCTTTCAAGACATGATCGCCCGAGCGTGTATCAGATATGACTGACTGACTGACAGAAAATCATTAGCTTCAAATATTGCGATATGAGCTCTGGTAAAAAAAATGTTTACTACGACATAAGGTTTGTATGTCTTCAAAATTCATGCACTGGTGTCCTCAAGGAGCATGGCCCAATGGATAAAAGCGTTGGTTAGATTTAGTGACTTTGTTGAGTTAAAAGGAGACTACCACATGAAACTCGGAAGTGGAACTGCACATAGAACGAGAATGATATACGCCAGTGATCGAAATAAAGAGTTCGGTTCGAAATTTCTAGCACACTGGACTCTAGCTCTCTCCCCACCCCTGTATAAGCTTCCCTTTCTCTACACCTATGTATCTGTCATCGCACCTGCTTTCTATTGTTCCTTTCTAACTAGTTTGTACTCCTCACTCTTCTAATTAATCTTTTTTACATTTATGTAACCCCCCTGCACATCAGTGGCGTTTCCGCCTTGCTTGGGGTGAAATGATTTAAAAAAAAAAAACCTGAATAAGGCCGGGGCGTACAACGGCCGAAAAGTCGTAAATATGGCAATAAAGATGAAAACAGCCCGAATAATGTAAATACTACCTCATCTCAGAAGTACAGATAAATATTAAAAAAACAGTCTTAAATAATATTCTTCTTTTATGCACCGCATCCCTTTTGGACGTTGGAGCTCATGACTCTCCACAATTTCCTTGCCCCTTATATATGAATTTACTCGAGCAACAAGATTAGCAACTAGGTCCCACCCTTTTACTGTAAAACTAATAAAATGCAAACGCAAATTTTACTCCATCAGCTTCTTTTCTCGCACTTCCCGCCTGTGGAATTCACTTCCGTTTACTTGCTTTCCCGACAGCTATAATCTCCAAGAATTTAAATGTAAAGTCAGTAGTTATCTCCTATCTCACTAAATTGCATCCTCTCTCTCATGCTCCTTTCTCCGTTTACTCCACTCTCATCAGTATTCTCCTCCTTCTCTTACAACCTGTCACTCTTTCTCATAACTTTCCTCCTATGTAACCCCCTGCACAGCAGTGGCAGTAAACTGCCTTGCTTCGGGCGGTATGATGATAAAAAAAAGTAAAGGCTTAGAATGTTCATCTATTTACTATCCCTCCAACTTCTTGTTCTGCTATCCATTTACACAAGCTTCGCTATTTCCTTCTGCCCCACTCGCCTTCAGTAAGCCGTGTGAGTGTTAAATTCTCTAAGAATCTTTCCTCGTTGAGGTCACAGAAATTTCAACTGTCTCTTTCACATTCTTTTTGCTACCATTTCCATTCAATCATCTCCCAATGCTTCACATGCTCCGTCCACAGTATTCTCAGCATGCACCTGTAGAACAGAATCGCTATTATTCATGTGTGAAGAATTATTATTACATAGTCGTTCTGCACTTTGTGCTTAGCTCCAAATGTAATTTTCCTGTTTCTTATCACGAGAAAGTTCTCTCTGATTCTAAGTGTTCTTTTCATTTCAATTTTCCCTAAAACTTCATCGCTGCTTGCATGTTCAGTCCATTATATTTTTAACATCCTTCTGTAGAACCACATTACTACTATCTCAAGCTTTTCTTCATCTGTGAGGAATTTGTACAGCATTCACTGCCATAGAAGAGGACCAATATTGCATAAGTCTAATACTCTTTTCTTTTGCTTCTAACGAAATTTCCCTTAATACTTTGCTTAACTATTTGAAGGCACCTTTCGCTATTCCAATGCGTCTTCAGATTTCTGCGTCCTATTTTCCGTCATCTTTTAACACTTCGTGTTGCAGTGGATATCGAAACGACAAATCGGAGAGCCGTTCGAATTCCAGTTGAATTCCTTGCATTCACTTACACATAAATACCCTTGAGAAAAGTATTAATCCGTCTCTTCCCTCCAGTTATGGGTTAAACAATAGGACAGATTGGGTTCTGTAGCCTAGGCTGGCAACCAGTCTACCGCAGAAAGCAATGGCAACTTATTGCGAGATAATCTTCTGCCCAGTCAGTCATGTCTCTTTCGAGACATGATCGCCCAAAACGTGTATTACGTACGGCACTCAACTGACTGATTAACACTTCACAGATATTTATTTATTTATTTTTATGTTATTATTTTCTTTTTATTATTATTTATAATAATAATAATAATAATAATAATAATAATAATAATAATATACACACAAATAAATAAGCAAAATAAATAATTTCAGCCGCAGGCCGGAGAGAACCACGGAGAGGAATGAGGTTTTAAGCAATACTTCCTGGTGGGTATGAAGGCATCAATGCCAGCTTTCACCCATGATGTGACCTCAGAGGCACAGTCATCAACTGATAGGTCGAACACTTTTCCCTAAGGGACGTCGCAGAGGAAATCGCGAAAGGCATCCCAGTCAGCTTTTTGGTAGAGGTAGGAGGTCCTATAGGTAGGGGGCTCCTGGGGGGAGTGAGATTGGAAAGAAATACTGAGAGAAACTACACTAAGCGATTCACATTGCATTTACATTTTTGAAGATGACAAGAAAGCATGGGGCCGAAAGGGTATTTCTCAATCAAGAATTGCGAGAGAAGAAACTGTTAGCATAAAACTTACGGCTACATCTAGCCAGCTCAACTGTAAATTAAGTCTAGTATTGCGCTTAAATTCATAAAGTCTAGGTACCAAAGAGAAGGGCTCATCCGAACAATTACCATGAAAATATTTATAAGAAAGACAGTGAGTGACTGAAACCAAGATGCCAGATCAGAACCAATAATATTTCTTATCATTATTATGTCATTTTTCATCATATTTCAATTTCTGCTTTGGTCTCACTACCAACCAAGTCTGCGGGGAGACCTAAGGCAGGTAGTGGCGTGTTGTTATGGCTCCATTTCATGTTTTTCTATCTTCCCTATCATCCTCAGCATTACATAGATAAAGTTTTCCTTAGTGTGTGGGCTTACTACAAGACGACGACGAAAAGCGACACAAAACACCTATAAGGGTAGACGAGGTGGTGGTAGTGTTTTCTTTTTCTGTCACACAGTAAGTTTTTAAAGAAACCGAACAGCCGGCGCTGGTTCACCCGCGAATATACTGCAGCCATATCTCATCATAACAACTACTACAATATCTAGAACAGAAAACGGTGCAATAGGACACGAACTGCATTCAGAACTGTCTACAATCACTCCAAGAGTGTTTTAAGAAATTCTGTTCACTGTGTAGGGCCAGGAATGTTTTCCCTGTCTGAATCCATCCTACATATATATAAATCTACCATCCGCCCGTGTATTGAATAATGCTGCCACATCTGATCGGGTGCCCCCGCTATTTACCTCGGGGTTCTTGACAAAATCCAACAGAGAATCTGTAATGAGATCGATCCCAACTTGGCGGCTCAGATGCAGTCACTTTCTCACCGGCGTAATGTGGCTTCCCTATGTCTCTTCTACAAATACTTTCACGGTTTCTGCTCCGATGAACTTAACTCACTGGTGGCCCTATGTATGAATTTACTCGAGCTACTATACTAGTAACTAGGTCTCACTCTTTTACAGTGAACCTAATCAAATGTAACCGCAACTTCTACTCCAGCAGCTTCTTTTCTTGCATTTCCCGCCTGTAGACTTCTCTTCCGTATACTTGCTTTTCCGACAGCTACAATATCCAAAAATTTAAATGTAAGGTCAATAGTCATCTCCTATATCACTGAATCGCATCCTTTCTTTCATGCTCTTTTCTCCATCCACTCCACTCTCATCACACCAGTATTCTTACCCCTTCTCTTACCCACTTCCTGACACCCCCTATAATATGTCTTTTTTTCTCATAACGTTGGGGTGCAATGAGTAAAAAAAAAATGTGTAGATATGTTCAAGTAGTCCAGGCCAACGCAATCCCGGCAGTTCTAGAAAATCTCTAAGCAAATTCTGACCAAATCTTTAACCAAATTCACCATAGTTCCAGAAAATCTAAAACCAAATTCTGAATAGAGTGAGTTTTGTTTAACGGCATGTCAGCCATTGTGGGTTATTTAATGCCAAAAAGGTGGGGATTTGATGTATTTTTTTTAATGTTCAATTCTAGTGAGAATGTTTATTTAGTCAAAGTTTGATGAATTTTTTTTTTAATTTTAGAAAACTGAAGATATCTTCTAGTTTTGTATTTAAAAATGCATTGCTGGCAATAATTTTTTCCTTTAAAAATGCATATTTTTCCATAACAATTTCCATTCCTATGTATATATTTCTATAAAAGTCTATTTTTTATATTTGCATAATGTTTTGACCCCAGTTTTGGGGTTAACTTTTTGCCTATAGCTGGGACCCTAATATGTGCTACCCCTCCGCGTCAGGGTGGATCAAGTAACAACAGCAATTAAGTTGTGGTTCCATCTGAACAGAGGCAAAGAGTCAGTTCCTACTCTTATAAATGGCCCCGAGCTCATCTCATCTTCGTCAGATAAGGCGAAGCTCTTCTCAATCCTTTCTTTGAACTCAATGTTATATGACAAAGGCCATCACATTGAGTTCAATTTCAGTAATATTTTCATTACAGCTCAGTATACTCAAGACTTAACAAAAGTCTTAACCCTAAGAAGGCCATCAGTCCAGACAAAATTCCAGTGGTTATCTTCAAGAATATTAACCCAGTGTTCTTCCCAATACTAGCGAAACTATTTAAACGCTCCTTGAAGTCTGTGGAAGGTGTCAAGTGTCTACCCTGTTTCCCAGAATGCGGGTAAGCAATCACCCACATCGCCTCACAGTATAGACGCCACCAGTCTCCTCATCAGCAAACTCTTTGAAGCTATAATCAACAATATATACAGTTTAAATGCAGGAATCATAAAAATTTCGGTCGGGAGCTCCTGCTATTCATCTCGAGTTTCTCGACAAAATCCGAGGAAGGATCTGCAATGTAATCGATCCTGAGTTGGCATCTCGACTTCAGCCTTTTTCTCAACGCTGTGACGTAGCTTCCCTCAGTCTTTTCTACAAATATTTTCATACCAATGCTCTGACAAGCTTTTTTTTACCTGGTGACCCGTCCACATGAACTTAAGCGTGCATCTAGGTCCCACCCTTTTACTGTTGAAATAGTTAAATGTAACTGCCACTTTTACATCAACAGTTTCTTTTCTCGCACTTCACGCCTGTGGAACTCCCTTCCGTTTATTTGCTACCCTGACAGCTACAATCTTTAAAAATTTAAATGCCACGTCAATTGCCATCTTCCATCTCTTTGAATCCTGTTCATCTTTTATTTTTTTCTTCAATACCTACCGTACCAAGTCTTTTTCTCTCAGTATAACCACCCTCCGCACACTAGTGGCGGTCCTGCATTGATTTGGGTAAAATGATTCTTTTTTTAAAAAAAAAAAAAGAAAAAAAAACAACATATCAACCTTTTGCGGGCTATTTAAAGCCAACACATGTTTTGGAATGTACGAGAAATAACCCTTTTTTGCAAGTGAATATTGCATTAAAATTTTTTGGGAATAACAATGATTTTTTCTACTTAACTACTTAACCCATAGCTATGGAAGGAAAGGGAATCATACTTTTCCCAAGGGCATTTGCACATAAATGGATATAACGAACCCAATCGGAATTTGAACATGGCTTTCCAATTTCTTATAACCACTATACATTACACCACCTGCACATTCCTTTCACTGTAAAACATTCAAACTATACAAAACAATCAATGGCTTGAATGAATTGATAAGAAAGGGAATATGCTGATAAATAAATATTTGTTGCATATAATAAAATGCTTTTTATTTTGCATGATTAGGCTACAGACTTATTGATGTACATAGATATACACAGCCTACAAAGTATGGTGCACAATCCATAATGTTGTGAAACTGCTTTGCTGAGTAAAATCATTTTAACTCACCTTTGATAAATCCGAAATTAGACTCACCATTTATAAATTGTTAGTGCTCACATGACAGGAATTAGTCAATAAATGATTTTGATGATTTAAAAAAATAAGCACACATATCATTCCCTGTTTCTTTGCCACAACAGCAAAGTGAAAGGACCTATTTTCAAACATCAGATTTGCTATTATTAGTAAGCACAAAACTACCAAAGAGTATAAGGCCATCTCTAATGATCTTGGTATCTTTGTTTCAACAGTGTACAATGTTATTAAAACATCTACTAATGGAAATGTCAAGAAGCTCTCTGGATGCAGAAGTAAAAGAAAAATTAATGAGAGAAGTCTTCAAAGGTTTCTATGAACTGTGTAAAAAATACCACATTAAACATCCACAGACCTCAAATCTTAGGTTTTAATTGGTTGTCTAAAGTAATTAAACTCCCCAAAATCTTTTTCAGCTTACATGCTGCAATTTCAAAGAGAAAAAAGAAAAAATGCCATGGACATTAAAATAAATGCACCTTCCTTAATATTTGGTTGTATTTCCTTTGGCAGTTATGATGGCCTTCAAATGTTCCTGGTAGCAATCTATAAGTTTTTTGCATTTCTCAGTTTCATACTCTTCCTTTGCAATTTGTTCATGCTCTTGAACATTTATAGGAATCCTTTCCCTAATAGTGGATTTCAGCTGACTCCATAGATTTTCAATAAAATTGAGATCAGAACTCATTGTTGGCCAATTTAAAACAGTCTATTTCTTCCTTTTCAGTCATTCCTCTCTGTGAGATGTGCACCTTCCGTTGCTACCTTACTGGAGAGCACATGATCATCAGCTGAAATTTAGTTTTCTTAGACTGAGAAGCATATTTTACTCTAAAACATCTTGGTTTTGGTTTAGTTTGTTTTATGGCATATCAACCCCTTGGTGTCATTTAATGCTGAAGCATTAGTTCCTTCAAAAACATTTTTGTTGGTAACATTTTTCCTTTAAAAACGTTTTCTTGATAATATTTTTAATTCAAAAATGTTTTCATGGTAATATTTTTCCTTCAAAAATTTTTATGTATATATTTCATAAAAGTCTGTTTTATACATTCATAGTGTTTTGACCCCTGTTTGGAGGGTTAACTATTTGCACATAGCTTGAACCCCAGCAGGTGCTACCACCCTGAGTCAGGGTGGACCTAGGAACAGCAGCAATTAAGAGGTGGTTCCATGCTCATTGCAACCCCAAAATCAAAGGTCTTGCTGCTGGATGCAGTTTACCGTCATACACTTTGGTAATCCTCAGATTTCAGGATTCCTGTGATACAGTAAAGTGCTCCTGTACCAGATGCAGCAAAGCAATTCCACAACATTATGGATTGTGCACCTTAACTCTTGCTAAGGTGTTCTTTTTCTTATAAACCTGATCTTAATGTCTGTAAATATATTGTTGATATGCATTACTAAATAGCTCTATTTTTGTTTCATTTGTTCATAGAACATTTTCCCAGAAGAATTGTGGTGCGTTCAAGTACTCTTTGGTGCAGTTCAATGGTTCCTTTTCAAATCATTTCTTCTGTAATGAAGTTTTCCTTGGCCTTTGTCCATAAGGATCTGCTGGGTTTAGTGTGCACTGTGTGGTACATGACAAAACAATTACTCCAAATTGTTCCAAGTAGACTTTAAAGTTTTTGGATCTTTGATGTGGCATTTTTTACAGTTCATAGAAACCTTTGAAGATTTCTCTCATCAATTTTTCTTTTACTTCTGCCTCCAGAGAGCTTCTTGACATTTCCATTAGTAGATGTCTTAATAACATTGTACACTGTTGAAACAAAGATACCAAGATCATTAGAGATGGCCTTATACCCTTCGGTAGTCTTGTGCTTACTAATAATAGCAAATCTGATGTTTGAAAATAGGTCCTTTCACTTTGCTATTGTGACAAAGGAACAGGGAATAATATGTGTTTTTTTTAATCATCAAAATGGTTTATTGGCTAATCCCTGTCATGTGAGCACTGACAATTTATAAAGGATGAATCTAATTTATGATTTATCACAGGTGAGTCAAAATGATTTTAGTCATTTTTAAACGTTATCAATACAAATGTTGCCGAAATCTTTCTGCTTTTCTATTTCTTTCTCCTACTGACTTTTTTCAAAGTTTGTTTTGTTGTTTGCTCTTCATTATCAACCATGAGTTGTCAATAGACCAAAACTGTTTCACTAGATTCATCTTTTGCAGGAGATATTCTACATTATGTACTGAAATTATATGGATGCCAATAATTGAGACAAGGACTCACCACAATCTTTTTTCCTCTGGTACTCCAATTATATGAATTTATGTGTGCTACTAGACTGGTATTTAGGTCCCAAATATACATTGAAATAGTTAAGCATAACTTCCTCTTCTAGTCTAATGAGTTTTTTTCTCACACTTCCTGCCAGTGGAACTCTCTTCTATCAACTTGTTTCTCTAATAGCTATAATCTCCAAAAGTTTAAATGCATCATCCATTTCCATCTGTCTCCTAGAATTCCATCCATCTTTAATTCTTTCTTTGACACTCCTATTTTTCTCTATGTAACCTCCTATGCACTAGTGGCAATCTCACCTTGCTTGAGATGAAATGATTATTAAAAAAAAAAAAAATTATACATATATGCTCTTGCTAGCTGCATAGTGGAGAAATGGAAATTTCATGAACAGTAGCCATTTACGGCTTTATGCTATGTTCTCCAGCTATGGCGTTGAATGCTCTCAGTTTGGTTACAGGGCTGAACACTCTTAACTGCTAGCATATTTACATTCTGTAAAATATTACATGATATGAAATTTGCCTCTCTCCGGTATGCACCAATAGCTTGGTAGGTGGATTTCTGACTGGTGACAAATCAGTTGGGTTTCAGTCCCAGCTTGAAACGAACAGTTAACCTAGCTTCACTGATGAGATGTGATACAGCAAAACAGGCCTGTATGTGGATTATATATATGTATAGACAGAGTGAGAGTTAAAAAACAAATGCAGATCAAATATGGATTGGAATCTGAAAAAAATGATAAAATAAAGAACAAGTAGGAAACATCAATCTAACATGTTTAACCTTTTTTTAAAGCTTATATATATATATATATATATATATATATATATATATACAAATCTACTATCCATCTGTGCATTGAATACTGCTGCTATCCACCTAGGGGTCTTTGACAAAATCTGTAATGTGATCGATCCCGACTTGGCAGCTCAGATACAGTCACTTTTTCACTGGCGCAATGTGGCTTCCCTGTGTCTCTTTTACAAATACTTTTACGGCTTCTGCTCAGATGAACTTAGCTCACTAGTACCCCCTATACATAAATTTACTTGAGCCACAAGATTAGCAACTAGGTCCCACCCTTTTACTGTGAAACCAATAAATTATAAACGCAAATTCTACTCCGGCAGCTTCTTCTCTTGCACTTCCCACCTGTGGAATTCCCTTCTGTTTACTTGCTTTCCCAACAGCTACAATCTTCAAGAATTCAAATGTAAAGTCAATAGTCATCTATCTCACTAAATTGCATCCTCTCTCTCTCATCCTTTCTTCGTCCACTTCACTCTCATCAGTATTCTCATCCTTCTCTTATCCTCTTTCTGACATCCCCTATAACCTGTCACACTTTCTCATGACTTTCCTCTTATGTAACCCCCTGCTCAACAGTGGCAGTAAAATGCTTGGCTTGGGGTGACATGATTATAAAAAAAATAAATAAATAAGTAAAGAAAAGGTAGGAAAAGTGTCTTTAATATAACATGTTTCACCTTATCAAGTTTCTTCAAAGACACAACTTAACATTTAAAAAAAAAATCATTCAAGAAATTTTATTATTCTTTTGACAAGGAAATCTACATTTTATTATTATGAGTGTTTTTTGTTTCCTGTCTTGCAAACAAATCTTTGAAGAAACTTCAAGTGAAACAAGTTATATTAAAGACAATTTCCCTTCTTATTCTTTCCTTATTCTATCATCTTGTCAGATATCAATCCATATAGTTATCTCATTATATATATATAAATATTAACCAATTATTAGTCAGAGTCAAATTAGACCAGTAAACAGTTATATCAAAAAGTGCTCACTACATATTTAAAATAAAAATTCAACATATAGAGCTTTTAAAGTCTGATTCAAAAGATCAACCAATTGCACAACCTGAATTTCATCCTTTCAGTATCTTCAGGAATTTTATATTAACTGACCATCCAACATTTTTTCAAAAAAGCCTTGCAGAAGCAGTTGATATAAAACACCTGAAGTTACCAAAAGGTTAAAACCAAGGTAGCGTAACCAGCTTATCTTTCAAATTAGAATAATATATATACATATATATATAAACATACATATACACACCCTTCTCTTCAAGTTAAAACAATTTTTAAATAATGCTGGATAACCATGTAAAATCAATACATTTACTGCCAACCACAAGTTATCTCATGGAATTTTTCTTTTTTATGACAGCCAACAAGGTAGTGATTCTTTTAGCATGAAAACAATATTAAGATTTCAGTTGAAGCTACAAATCAACTCATAAAGCTGTTTTTATTGTCTAAGTTGGCTATTATAAAGTTCAAATTTGAAGTTGCATAATTGATTTCTGGCAGCCAATATTAATTGCAAAGAAATTTTATTACTCTTTTAACAAAAAAAAAAAAATCAACATTTTATTATTATGAATGATATTTTCAAAAGCCATTTTAATCCAGGACACTACCAGGTTACCTTAATCATGCAATGAAATAATGTCTTTGATTAAGTGTCCATGTTGGGTACTTGTGAGAATCAAAGCTTACAAAAAGTCACTGATGGTCAAAGAAAGATGAATTCCTACTGGTTGATTATTCTTCAGTTTTGTAAAGGGCGTTTTTCTGACAGTGGTCATTCTAAAATTGATGCTCAAACTCCCAAAATGGAAAGAATGGCCACAGAATTCAGCAGAAGTACCCCATTTTTGTAGTGGCCCTTTAACAGGAATTTTCATGTTTGCAAACAAATGTTATTTTTTCAATTTCCTTTTTGTCTTTATTTTTTATATAATTTGTTTTAAAATTTTATCTATTATTTAAAGAATCTTTGAAAAATATTCAGAAAGTTGTGAATTATTTCCAATTCTTCTGTTTCGAAAGAAGAATTTGTTTTCAATGGACAGCAGAGTTGATTAAAAAAAAAAAAAAAAAAGAAAAAGAGAAGCCAAGAAGTTAATTTCTTTTGATCTGAAAAATAAAAAGAAGTAAAGAGATTAGATTGCTAAAAATTAGCATGCCATGAGGAAAAAAATTCCCTAATCTTAATAAAAACAGTTTTATTATCAATATCTTTATGCTATTAAGAAGAAAGACCAAAGAATTTTTGATTATTAAATTATACTTTTTTTCATCCTTTTTAAAATCTACAAAATTTTTCTATTTTACGAAATTTCGAGAAATTAATTTTTGTGCCATTTAATGTTTAGTTATATGCAGAACTTTTTGGAGAATTAAAAAGATCAATTTTTTTTTGTAAAACAGGACTCCAAATATCTGCTCTGAATTGTAAAATAAAGAATGCAATCAAACTAAGAGATTATCTAATTAGAAAAGCTTTAATTGCTTATATGAATAAAATATATCATGAACACTTCTGTTTTAAGAAAAAAAATTTTTCAAGAATTTTTAATGAATAATGAATTTTTACAAGAAGTGTTTTTATTTTTTTTAGTTTTAATTATAAGAATTTATAAAGTATTTATAAATCTATAATTTTGTTTTACATTGTATTTGTATTACATCAGGTGATATTGTCATTAAATAAAAACTATATTTACTAACCATGAATGGAAAGCTTAGTACGATTCATTGGAACCTAAAATTTTAAAAAGAATTTTGAACTTCTTGTGTGTCAATCTTTGTAAAGACAGATGTCCATACATGATATTATTAGAAAATAACAGCAATAACTACAGTAAATTTAAAGCCAAATTAGCTAAAATTCAGTTTAACATCACATGACAGAGAATGCTTTCCTCAATTTTTAAGATTACTGGGTAGTTACAAATTATGTAATAAGGCACACACGTAAATTTTACAGATGTAACCAACACAGAAAAAAATTAAATAAAATTCCAGCTCAGTCAAGCTATTAACACCTTAAACAGTCACCACTATACTAAAAAATGCATTTCTGCAATATTTTAAAATAAAAGTAATATTTGTTTCACTTTAAATCAGCTAATATATCTCAAATAAAGTTTCAGAAAAGTATATTTTATTTTTGAAATAATTTTTGTAATAAAGAGAATTACATTACAATAAATAAGGGCTAAAAATGGCTCTTAAATCTGATTTCTTAGCAAAAAAAAAAAAATTCTTCCACACAATTTAAATTATATTTCAAATTAGTTTTGAAAAACAGCAAAGTATTCTGCTTTTTGGAAATATTAAATTTAATCTATTGGCTTACAATTCAAGCAAAAGCTTCAAGGAAGATTTTTCATTTTTAAAAATTCATTTTAATCCTGGAGTATTGTGAATCTGTAGAGGCACCTAGACTAGATGTTGTTGCCAGCTGAGACAAATTCTTTTACTGAAAATAATATTCAACAATTATCAAAATTACATTAGCTTTTATTACATAAGTATCTTTTATTTTTTAAAAATCCAAAACTATTTTAATTCTGTTCATAACTGATAAACAATACAGTTGGATCAAGTGTTATCTCTTTGCTTTTCAGGGTAATGAATAAAAAGAACACATTAGCTGGTCTCACTGACCAACGACGTCAACAGTATTTCTTGTCTATATTATTTCATGAAACATGCATCAATGAAAAAGTGCTGCCTAAATACACACAATATATATATTAACTTAAAGTGTGCTTGTCTGCAGCTACATTATGTCACCATATATGTCAGGCCTTTGGAGATAAGGCTGTGATTGAGCACATCACCAGGCATAGGCCAACCACAGGTCTTGGATGATGATTTTCTAAGTTTAGATGCAGCAAAAAGCCAAAAGTATGGGGCACACAGTGAGGATTGAACTCACTATTCAGTTGCAATTGATCTAGCAAAACAGGTCTCGGATGATGAGGCCCTAAAGGTGGCCAGAGAGGAAGACAACAGGAAAAACCTGTGGTGAGCTTTCCAAACACATCCAGGTTTCTGATGAAACAGTCAAACTTCACCTGCACAGCATAGGGAAGGTGTATAAGTTGAGCAAGTGGATGCCCCACGCACTATTAGAAGCCAACAAGCAACATCCTGTTCCTTGTTGTTTTCTCAGCAGTGCAACCTAACCATAATGATCATACATTTTAGCCATCTCACCTTGAATATATATATATATATATATATATATATATATGAGATGGGCATTCTTTACTGCCTTTTCAGAAATGTTCAAATTGAATACTGATCAGAAGTGTCCTGTGACAGTATAGATTTGAGAACTGTATATATGTATATTTTTGGTGGAGAAAATGAGTGTGCCTAAGTTAAAAGAACAAGGTCACTTGTTGAATATATAAAGCTATTAATAATGACGGCTTAGCAAGATATTTATTCTAAGATCTCAGATTAAAGAACCAATGTCACTTTCAGATGAGCCACAACCTTTAGATTAAGCTGTCTTCTATTTGTAGCTATAAATGTACAAGGTGTGGCATGTACAGAGGTCAGAGTTGAAATGATACCATACAAGCAAAAAGAAAGAAAGAAAAAGCTAGGTTAAGTTTATTCATTCTTTATTTCTGTGGACATTAGAATTGTTATTAGGTTGGAGGAGGGTAGTATTAAGGGGCAGATAACCCTGGCTGACTTAGGTCACAGGGCAAGCATTGATACTAACAGATGTGTGGGTGGCAACCAGGCTTGTTTGGGCGGACATTCTTTCAAGGAATGACCCTTGGATCTTTGACACCTGCAAATATATACCTCCCGTTTATACAGGTGTGCACAAAAAACAGCATTTTCAATAAAGACACACCTATTTGTGCACAAACACATGAGAGATGTTATATATCAGCCTACCCATCAATATACATAAGTTTCTTGATCGATCTCTCTACCTATCCATGAAAAATTGTTTTTATGCTGAGGCACAAGAAAGGACAATGCAAAGAAGAAAATAGGAATAGGACAAAAATGGAACAATAAACAAAAAACAGACTTTAGAAAAACTAACATAGGAGGCTACTTATTTTGGGGTTTTCATTTTTTTCCGTCACTTATGTATAAAAAATGGAAATTAAATTACATCTTTTCTAACGGAAGATCTGAACAAAGGTTTCCCCATATCGACTTGTCACACAGATGCATAAACTTACCCCAAAATTTGTGAATTTTACTTTAAGAAAAATTATGTCTGAATTTCCAAGATGAATCATAATTAAAATATGCCTTTCCATTCTGACTAGCGTACTTAGTTTTTCAACTCACAACAATTCGGCTGTTGCACCATGACTTTCTTCAGAGTTCTGATGAACTCAGTAGGCTTCTTGAAATTTTTAAATGAACATTTTTTTCCATCCACAAGGAAAAGAGTCTTCTTCCACTTTTTACAGACAAGCAAGACAAAAGAAAACTGATTGGAATGTATGAACTGACAGGTGAGATTTCCTATGCATGAAGAGTGTAATGAGATTAATCTAACACTGTAAATGAAATAAAGGGCTAAGATCAAAATTTCAAGAAAGTTACCATGAATTACAGGCCCCTAAAATATCAGAGAATATAACAGAGAGAACATATTAACCAAGATGAGGATACTAGTTTGAATGGAAGAAAATATAAAAATGATTTACTTACATTTAGAATCTACTCTCTCAAAAAGTATATAACAGAAACTAGCTAATAAGTTAATTCTTACAAATGATTACAGTAAGAATTTGTAGTACATTCAGTTTAAGCTTTTCAAATTAAATGAACTTTTAAATGACAACTCATAAGCACTCATAACTCAAAAAGACCTCACATCCTATAACCCATTAGTCCTGTAGTCATGGCAGTAGTGGTGTGTCCAGGGCAATATAACCAGACCAAGCACATCATCATTCATTGGTTTTGAATTTAGAGTTTTTGTTCATCTAGATTGGTTGCCACCTCAAGGCAAGAAAGCACAGTCAGCCCTTCCATTTAACCCTTAGTTGGCCGGGGGGGGGGGGGGGCGGAGAAATTGATTCATAACTTTGCTAAGGGTATTTGTGTTGAAGTGAATATAATGAACTTGGATGGCATTTGAACTTGGCTTGACAATTTCTCTGTCTGAATCATTAACTGCTATGCTACCTACACATTCAAATCAGAAGGACAGTTAAAAATAAAGGCTAACGAGGAAAAAAGTTCAGTGTACTTACTTTAATAAGGAAATGTCACATGAAAATATTTTTTTTTAACAGTAAAGTTCCCTCTGTACAAGGTCCAGGAGCCACTTGTAGTAGAGGGTTACATTAGGAGGCAGTTTGTACGGATAGGAGAGGAAGGTAACAGTTAAACCTAGCCTTGAACAGGTTAAGATTGTAGGGACCAGGGCAAACATCCTCTTGTGAGTCAGTTTCACCAAACAGTGGTTTGTGGGAAGAAACTGTTTGAGTGGAACTTGCTTCTTGGAGGAAGTGTAGGTGGTTTGCTACAATGTAAGTGACATGGCAGGTCTTTGCCAAGAACATTAGACCTGGCAAAACCAAGGAATATAGTTTGTCCAAGCACTTTCCATGAAAGTAGAGATAGAGTAGTGAGAGGGCTGTCACATTCCACCAGAGAGAGAGAGGTTGGAAGGTGGAAAATAATTTGCCACCTACAAGGACTCGGAGATGCTTTTGAACTCTATAAAGTGTTCGGTCTCCCACTCAAATATGGCAACAGTACTCCATTCTTGACCTGATCTGGCTATTGTAAAGGTAGAGTTTGAGTTTTATTTAATGGCATATCAACCTCTGTTCATTATTTAATGCCAAAAAAATAACGTTTTAAGGTTGTTTTTTTTTTCATGTTACGTTATAGTGAGAAGGTTGATTTAGTCAGATTTTAATGAAAAATTTATTTTTTTAATTTTAATTTTTTATTTTAGAAAACTGAAGATGTCTTTTAGTTTTGTATTCAAGAATGTATTGCTGGTAATAATTTTTTTCCTTCAAAAATGTGTTAAGGTAATATTTTTCTTTCAAAAATGTATATTTTTCTATAAAAGCCTTTCATAGTGTTTTGACCTGAGTTTGGGGGTTAACTATTTGCCCATAGCTGGGACCCTAACAGGTGCTACTACTCCGGGTCAGGGTGGACCTGAGAACAACAGCAATTAAGATGTTGTTCCATGCTCCTTACAACCTCCCAATCAGAGGCCTTGCTGCCAGATGTAGTTTATCCTCATACCCAGGACCTGTAAAGATAGAGGATAGCAAGTGGAGTCAGGTACTTACTGGAACGGTATAGAGAGCAGACCATTTTACCTGCATATTTAGCAATGATTTGTATGCAGAAATTCTAATTGAGGCCAGGTGCAAATTTAAAGCCTAATAATCTATCAAGGCAGGGAGCTTCTCCAATGGAACATTCATTCATCAGGATTGGCAGTCATTCAGGATCTGATCAATGGTGGTAGAATATAAGAGTAATATACACACATTTCTTCATATTATTTGTAAACCTTTTATTTCTATTTACATATGTGCATCATTGCTCTTACAACAGGTGTAAGTAAGGAATGACTTTCATCTTAAAGCAAGAGCTGTAACAATGAAAGAAGCCAATAAGTTTCAGTTTGGCTGGGATGGTTATGGCAATATCTGTCTTGGTGTTAATTGCATTTTAGCATAGAATATGTAACAGGAACAAGTAGCTTGTCTTCTTTGCCTTCTATGTGCCATATTTCTTCAGGAATGTAGGTGGTCATGGCTCTCCACAATTTCCTGTCCTTTGCAGATCTTAATAAAATGTCTTTGTTATCTCTCCTAAACCATGATCTGCCATCCATTTACTCAAAATCACAAAGAAGGTTACAAGTTTTAATCTGTCTTTCTCACCTTCAATCTGTACTGTGAAGATCAATTTTTTCAAGTCCTCTTTCTTCATTATGTGCCCTAGAAACTCTCTTTCTGATTCAAAGTATAATTGTCCATTTTTACATTTTCTCAAAGGCTTATGGCCTATCACGTTGAATACACCGGTTCTCACTCGATCACCAAAGTTAAGCAACATTGAGCCTGGTCAGTACTTAGATGGGTGACCATTTGAGAATACCAGGTGCTGTAAGAATATAGTGACGGATGTGCATTGTGGGGCAGTGGATATTGGCTCGGAAAGAGAAATTGATGAGCCAAGTTGAAGACCCTGCATGCACTTAAGCACTGGTACCCTTGAGAATGGTATTAATCCGTCTCTTCCCTCCAATTATGGGTTAAATAACAAGGGTAGGACTTGGGAACCCTGCTCTTAAAAACAAATCCCAATGATTCTTGATACTCGAAAAGAAAAATGTTGTAAAAATAAAATAACCTTGCCCAAAATCATTGGTTATAACCTTAAATGATCCCATAAGGATTGATAGGTTGTTAAACCTCGAAACAAACAAACATTTTCTCAAAAACTTCCATGGTATTCTCAGCATTCTTTTGTAGAACCACTTTTCAGTTGCTTCTGGTCTCTTTTTCATCTGTGAACAGATTGTCCCACATTAACTGCCATATAGGTGGACTGATAATTTGGGACATTTCAGTAATCTTTCCTCTGTTTCTAACAAACTTTTTCTGTTTCTTAATACATTGCATAGCTTTTGGTAAACTAGCTTTTGCTACCCCAATGCACCTTCGGATTTCAGTGCCACACTTTCCATTCTCGTTTAAAATGCACCCCAGGCCATTTAAAATGTTGTACTTGTTTGACTTTAATATTCCTAATTTGTATTTTGGGATGTTCCTCTTGATAACAACCATACATTCCGTTTTCCTTCAATTGATATTTAGTCCTTTCTTCTCGCTTTCCTTTACCACATTCTGTAAGAGTTTTTGTAGTTTTTTTTGCATGTCTATTATCAAAACTGTGTCATCTACATATTATATGGTGTTAAGATTGTGGCTGTCAATAATAAATCCAAGTAGGACTTCTAATTCTCTCAGAATTACCTCCCTGTATAGGTTAAATAAGTCTGGTGAGAAAACACATCCTTTCTATTTTGGTATATTAAATGTCCGAAGTATAGTTGCTGGATTATTCTAATTTCGTAGGAGTTCCAACAGCTGATATCACTGTAACAATGATGGGCTTTCTGCATTATTATGACTCGACATGAAAATAGTTCTTCCTTATTAGATATAGACCTGTTGTTCCTCATTTAAGCCTACTTTTTTGTGGGTACTTCTATGTATATATAGCAGATAGACTCAATTTTGTACCTGAATATGCTCCATAAATAGATAATCTAGGCAGGTTGTTCTTAAATTAATTGTTTAATGAAATAAATGGATTGCAACTCAAAATTATACCAATTGAAATGTGTCAGATTATTTTTCGTGTGTGAATACACAAAGTCTGTCACAAAAACCTATACATGCTTCAGGAAAGGAAAAACTTGTTATATCAAATTGTGGTACTGGAGTACAATATTTTCTTGGCAGATGGCATTATTGTCATGTCTGTAGAAACAACAAGTTATAAAGGATATTGTAAAAAGTGACTAAATTGATGGCTCTTAAACAAGAAACTGAAAATGTATATGCAGCAATCCCCCTGGACACTTTTAGTCAGTGTTGCCTAAACAGTAGTTTGCCATACTAATAAATGATTAGAAGTTAGAGGCCACCATTTTGAACATCTCTTGTGATTGTAAATTCCAAAGGTAATTTTTATTAATCTTGTGATAACTGAATAAGTTTAGTATGTTTTTCCTTTCCTGAAGTGTCTATACATTTTTTGGTGGACTCTGCATATATATATATATATATATATATATATATATATATATAGATAGATAGATATTAAATTAGACCAGTACACAGTTGTATTAAAAAGTGTTTAATAAAAATTATATTGTAGAACTTTTGAATATTTGTCATTTGAAAATAAGTTACTTCTGCGATTTAGGTTTCACCCTTTCAGTGTCTTCAGGCGATTTACAATAACTGGTTTTACCATTTTTCAAATGCTCAAACAGGGATTTTTTTTACAAACATGTGACTGTAATTTTCAAACAACAGAAAAATTTTCAAAATTAGGTAAGTTATTTAAGGATCTTAGAACACTTTCATCCATACTATGATCCTGGTAGGTATTTATGGGTATGATTATATATATATATATATATATATATATAGGGAAAGACAAAAATAATCCTTCACAATTCACTTGATGAAGCCACTTTGCTAATATCCTATGAACTATTTAAAGTTACCTTCTCGGTAGACTGATTGAGATTGACTAGTGATTGAGATTACTGTGATTGACTAGTCTCGCTTCGTTTTGACTATTTTGCTAAATCACTTTCCTTCCCTTGTTAAATAATAAACATGTCAGTTCTTTTAAATAAAATTATCACATTATAATTCTGCTTTTCCCTTCATTAGTTACTTCACCCATTATGCTTTACCATTACCTCAGATAAATAATAGACCATTCAGTGAAGATTCCAAGGAAGAAGTTGCAAGAAAAAGATCATACATGATGTCTGGTTATAGTGAGAAAAAGAAAGCATAATAATAATAATAATAAAGAAAGTGAAGATACAAGTGGCAATAACTTATGCATCTAACATCTGCTTTGGGAAATTTTAACTTTTTAATCTTTTCATTTGTACTACCTTACTTCTTAAAATAACCTGCATTCATACTTATGATTGTTATTGCAATTTTTTGTTAAAGTTGTTAAGCTCAAATATTTAACAATGAATAGGGAATTTCAAGGGTATTTTATAGCTGTTGAACTCAAAAAGAGTTTGTTCAATAATTAACTTGAGAATTATGATTCATCAGAAAATTCAAATAGAGAAACAAATTTTCACAGATATTGCTAGTACGTATAAAATCAGCAATATCTATGTGGCATAAATATTTATCTCAGTATATAATTTAAAAAAAATTTAAGCTGACAGAATAATCTGATAAAGACTTAGAGATGGAAAAGGGAGTTGGCCATATTCGGTGTCTAATTTATCATTTCTTTTTCTTTGTACAATAGTGAATGCAAAAAATTAAAAGCAGTACCAGTGGAGACTGGGGTCAGCCATGACATCAGTACACTCTCAGAGGAAAAGCTAAGAGGATATAAACCAGATCACCCAGCTCTATACCCACCCAAACAGAAAACAAGACCTTTCATAAGAGATGCAATCATCTTACAAGGCCAGTAGCTAACCAATCAGGAAAAAAAAAAACAAACAACCTTTGACCTTGCACAATTTCATGCCACCTTAGAACAGCCTTAAAACCTTGAAGGTTGAAACCTATCAGGGTGTGGATGTACACGATGGAGAGATACAGTGTCTTATCCAGACTGAATAAATATCAACAGAGATTTTATCATCGTAATCAGATGTGGAACTGTCACACGTCATGGGTTTGACAGTTCTCAGTTTTGTTTTACTTTTTAGGTTAACACACAATAAAGCAATCAGTAAATCCTGGATCTTTTGTTAGGGAAAATGAAAGGCTATCATTTATAAAAAAAAAAACAAAAAAAAAACTTCTTCCCCATTCTATAAGGTCATCAGTGCATTTCATTCCATTGTGGCTACTTCTTTCTCTTTGGTAGGAATAATAGGTAAGCAATGTTTGCTTCGTAATGGACATAGTAAATTTTCTTTTCTCTTTTTTCACCACAAGCAAGGCAATAATGCCACTAAGATGAAAGGAGTCAATGGGAGTAAAAAAAGAATGAGGCTTTAGAATGAACTGCAAATCCAATTCTAAACAAAAAGAAGAAATAAACCACTTCTCCTGTTTGATAGATGAAGAAAGGAGTGTGAACCAAGCAATAGGCAAACATATCTGCTTTTAAAAATATTCATAAATTTATTACATATTTTAGTTGATTTTTAAAATGTTATGCATGGGTGCATGTGTGTAAAAAGGCTGCTATCTTGTTTTCTTATTTTAGCGTATATTAAGTTTGTGATTATTGAAGCGAAATCTAAAGCTATTACCGGATTTGCCAATATATCCACTATTGGGACATATTGAACAAAAGAGGAAGTATATAATGTTTTCGCTGTCACAAGTGAGGTGTGGTGGCTGCAATTTGATTTTGGTGTTGGGTACAGAGAATATTGTGTCGTTTATCAAATGTTTACAAATTAGGCACCTGGGTTTCTGACATTTTAAATTCCCTGATAGGTTTGTGTTTTTTAGATATTTGTTAGAAGTGAGGATAGTTGATAGGTTGATAGTTGATATATATATATATATATATGATCATCAGGTCATTCTCACCATCATAATAAAGACCATTGTATATATACATATTTTTATTCCTGTCACACTCATATAGAGAGAGACAATAGCAAAGCATCGTCAACTCAGTTCTCTTTACTAACAGTTATTAAACTTTACTATCAATTATGAAAGCTCTTGCGACATGTCCACTCTTTAACAGTGCCTTATTACTTTATATATATATATATATATATATATATATATACACACACACACACACACACAAATATAGGATAGCTATGGATGGGATAATATTCCATATCCAAAGAAGCACTATTCTTTAAAAAAGTGCTCAATACAAAGTAGAGCAAATAATATTTATTCAGAAATTATAACATGAATATGTTACAATATCACTACAAAAGTAGCTATTTTGTTTCAACACTACTTGTGTCTTATCAAGTGATGAGGTTTATTTTAAGTTAAGGGTTTTAAAAGGTTAAAAACAAGCCAAGCCTCAGGGAGGCACTGTCGCATAGACAGTGTGGACTAATCAGAATAAAGTAACTTCTAATTTGAAGAATATGTGAGCAAACTCAAAAAAAATTGTGGGGGGGGGGGGCATTAATATTAATATTTGATTAAACTGAGATCAGCATTATTAATCACTTTATTTTTATTGCAAATTTTAAATTCTAAGTTTAACAAAAATTTATTAGATTTAGAAAGTTATTCATATATTCAATGAGGAAATGACATGAACGCACACATATAAACCTACAAACATCCACACTGTCTATGCAACAATGCCTCCCTGATTAAGAAGGTTTGGCTTGTTTCTAACCTCCTAAAACCCTTCAACTTGAAATAAACCTCATCACTTGAGCGTCGAAACAAAATAGCTACTTTTGTAGTGATAATATAGCATATTCATGTTATAATTTCTGAAAATATATATCTCCCTTCTGTCATGCTCAGAGGGTTTAGATTTTTTTTTCTTATGTCTTTTTACTGTCATTTTTGACAGCATAGGCCCACTCATATAATAATATTCATCACCAAGTATTTATTTATATACAAGAAGTCAGCTGTATTAAGTACAAGCAGTATAGACTGGCATTGCTCGGGTGTAATGAAAGCTTTAAAACTAATCCATGGTCTTGGAGCTCAGACTCTTTGGACATTGGTACGAAAGACTAAAAAGCAATAGTTGTTACCAGTTAAAGCGAAACCGTAGACAGAAAGAAAAATGAATGAATGTAAGTCAAATTTTGATTTCCTGGTATCGATATCAAATAAGTTTTTTCATTGTACACTGAATTTTGAAGGCTTAATAAATCCTCTAAGTAAATGGTATCATGGCTGAGACTAAGAACTACAATTATACCTACTTAGAGCCAAACCCGAAGCAAAAACTAAAATAAAAGAGCTGAAAAAATACAGACATACAGGCAGATAAACAGATACACACATAATTTGAAATTTCTGAATATCGTTTCTTATGTCTTTGTCTATGAGTGTATCAAATTTGATTAAAATCGGACCACTCCTTCTATAACCCGATTTTTTCAATTATCGATTTTTATTGAGAGTACCTCGACACAAAACCTAGCTAAGAACACTCGCAGACACTTATAGTACAACTGTGTAAATTTTCAAGAAAATCGGTTCAGCCGTTTCGGAGTCTATAGGTAACGGACACACACAGAGACAAAGTTCCATTTATAAATAAGTTTAGATTTCCTGTCCAATCTGTAGTGGTAAGGGAGGCAAATAAACATAACTATGAGTTATTACATCTCTGAGTTGTTTTAATAATCTATACAAATAAATTATTTATCTGCATTTAGGTAAAATTACTTTCTGAGCACAAAGAACAATTTAATTAATTAGTTCCTTTATCCTGTTTTTTACATTGCAACCTTATTGGTACAATACAGACTAGACACTAGTACCAGCTTACAATTAATGTGTCGACTAGAATTGTAGGTGACTGTTTGGTAGGTCTATATGTTCTCCCAACACATCTTACAGGAGTTGTTTACAGGGACATTATTTCAAACACAGCTCCAGACTTGCTAGAGGATGTACCCCTGCTAATATGAAGATGCATGTCTTTCATGCATGATGGGCCTTCAGCATATTTTACTCACACTGTTTGTGATGCATTAGCTGATATCTACTATAAAAAAAGGATATGTAGAGAACAACAAGTGTCATAGACTGCACAGTCCCCACCGACTTCAATTCTTTGGATTTTTATCGGTGGGGCTACCTAAAACAATTGTTTTATGTAGCATACATTAATTATGCAGAGATGTTTTATCAATCTGTCAGGGTTGGGGCCGTAAAACCATTCTACACTTTGTGGCAAGTATTTGAAAGGGTCTGCCAGTCTATGATCTGACAGGTGCATGTGTGTGTAGAATCAAGTAGAGGAAATTTGAAATATTTGTTAGGAGTTGCTGTATTGAAGTACAACAATGGCCATATGTTTATATGGAAATTTTACCTTGTTTTGGTAATAGGAACACACTCCCAAAGTTTGTAAAGTAATTTTAGATTGTAACTTTGATTGTACATTCAACAGTTTCTACTGTAAACTTTAAACTTAATTCAAAATTGAAGTATTTGTGAATATATGTTTATACAGACATGTTTTAGTGTAAGTACCCACCTCCAAAGTTTGTAAAAGTATTTTTGATACATTTTCTGTGTGTGTGTGTGTGTGTGTGTATATATATATATTTGTGTATTTAGGCAGCAAATTTTCTTTTAAACATGTCAGATTAAAGTTTTTTTCATGCTTTAACATGTGCATGACTATGACATTACAATATATATATAAAAATTCCATTTTGGATATTTTTTACCATTCTAATGAACACTAACAATTTGTCAACTGTTATATTTGAAGGAAGAAAAAATGTACAGTAATTTTTAGCAACAGTTTTCCAGTTACATTTGTTACTATAACTCACACCCCTGAAGATGATCCCAGAAAAAAGTTGAAAGTACTTGGGTACTTTAAGAAATGAATGAAAATAACGTCTGTCAATGTTACAGCTCATTTCTGACATATTTTGATTATAATACGCAAAAGATTATCTGTGAGTATGAATGGATTTTATTAAAAATAAGCAAACATATTGTTTGCAATTTATTTAATCTGACATATATATATAACTTGAACAGAAGAGGCACAAGAAACAGAAGCAAAATTATTTCAGCAACCAAACAGCCCATTAAATAGATATGAACTGGTTCATATGCACAGATCATGTTTTTACATGTGTGCGTTTATTGATATGGGTTTGCCAAAAGGTTCTTGGCCTTCACAATGTCTTAAGAAATGACCAAATATTAGATTTGGGGATAGTGAAGAGAAAGGCATCTTGGTCAGGCTAAGAAATGTTCAGCACCTTCTTGGACACATACATGGTTAAGTAGATCACTGGCTACAAGGGTTAGTAGGAATGATCATGCCAGAACAGATTTAAATTAAGCAAAAAGAAACACCTACTAAATAGAACTGAAATTTACTATCACAATATGTCAAGCTCAAGCAGAAACCAGTATGTGCATACATATATATATATATATATATATATATATATATATATATATATGTAGAAATCAAAATAAATATGCCTGTTTGTGTGTGTATGCACCTATGTGTATCATTATGTATAAAGAATAATGGTAGAGTTTCTAAAGAGATTTTTAATCCTATGTCACTTTTACTAGATAAGCAATATAAACCATCTTGTAGTGTCCATCTAATTGATATTGTTGAAATCTTACCATTCCTATGTTGAACTTGTTGTCAGATTGCAGACAGTTTGTTCTGTTTGGGCAAAGAAAGGGGCATCTGCTCCATCTCAGCCATAACACAACCTTCGCTATCAACATTTGGCACATGGACAGAGGCTGTTGCTAACTTTGGGGAACATGCAGCATCAATGTCACTGCTGACTTCTGCAAAAAGATGAACAAGATGTGAAGTTAGTAGAGGGTGGAGAGATGTTGTCAAGAAAGGCAGAAAAATCAGGTCATTGATAATAATAATAATAATAATATAGAAATTACAAACTTTTCACTTTTGTTAATAACAATTTTAATAAAAATCACAAAAGATACAGAATGAATAAATTGCATTAAGATGTGTACCAATGAGGAAAAAGAATGTCACATCAGATGATAGGTTAGCAATAAAGGCTGTTCATGGTTTTAAGATAGGGGATTTTTTAATCTGAAACTTGTGCAATGGTTAATAAAAATTAAAATTAAAATAAAAAACTTAAGTCAGTTGTTTGGATTTTGGGAGGTGAGTTGAATTAAGAGTGTTTCAACCAAACATGATAGCAGAAGATAATGGATAAAGTAATTCCAATATTCATAATATTCAAACTGTTGACCTCATCTTTATTGTCATATTAATGTTTTGGTCTTTGTACACACTGGCCCTCTTCAGGTGATACATATTAGAATTTCAAACTGAATTCTTTATTTAGTCCATGGGGAGTGGGGGGTAGATTGTTCTAGTTCCATGTGCCATGCCTTTATATATATATATATATATATATATATCACTTTCAGCTAATTCCTCAACTCCCAAAGTTTTTTTTTCCTCTGCTGTGGTCAGATATTGACTTACAACTTAAGTCACTTTTTGCCTCACACAATGCTTTTATCTCCTGAGCCATGTGTATCACCTGAAGAAGATTTGAGCATACAATGGCCAAAACATTGTGAATATAACAATAAAGATGAGTACATCAGTCAAAAGGTTGTAAATAATGTAAATGGTTATAATACCTAATCTCGGAAATATATACAGATAATTTCAATATAATCATACATGTAAACTTAGAGCATGGTTTGACCTCAGAAATACACATGTGAAAACCAGATGTGTTACCTGGTCACATGAATTTAAGTATATATGTGGTTATGCGTATTTTTATGATGATTGCATATGTATGGCTGACCACTCAAATCCAAGGATGTGTGTTTACTAGGACAGCTAGCTCGTCCCCGCTGCTGATGCCTGCTCAAGCACATTCTCACCTGTGGTTTATACTGGAACTATGCTGAGCAAACTTTAGTTACAATTTCTGAGAGCACATTATCTAGTCTGAACAAGGCCAGGATGCTCAAACCTGCAGTCACAATGACTTGAGACTATGTGCTAGTACAACCATCAATGGTTCCCAAAGGGTCCCATCTACCCAATTTTATTCACAAGGCTTGGGTTAATCCACAGTATAGTTTTCAGACACTTCCCAAAGTTGACACATGCTGGGATTGCCTCCACCAGACCGATAACATCAAGAAGTCACCTTCTAGACAAATCAACCATGGTGACATTCAAAGCTGGGCCTCATGGTCAAAAAGAAAATGTTCTAACCACTTGGCCATGCACTCATAACTGACAGCATATAAAAAAGGGTATATGGCGACATTAGACTAGTCAGGGCATTCAGCATTCAGTTCAGCCATTTGAGCAGTTGACAACTAGCTGGAGCAGCAGGTAAAACCAGGCAGTGTTAGGTTGGCATCAATACCAGCAAAACTTGAGCTCCTGTCATCTGCATGTTGGTCAATCAATTTGATCAACAGCAAAGAAACTGCATCCTCTCTTCAACCTCCTATTTTCTCTTTAACCAAAATTCTAAATAAAACAAGATTAAAAAAAAAAAATCAACAACCAAAACATATTTCAGTTGTATTTTAGTGAATTTATAAAAAAATATTATTATTGGCAGATATAATCTTCTAAGCATAAGATCAAGGGATAAAAATGTGTTGATAGACTCAGAAAAAACTGAAATAACTCTTAGATGAAGTAATAATGGAAAGAAAGAAAGGACTAATTATTAATTGTAAGAAGACAGAATGAATGGATCTCAGCAAAAAAGACAGACCAAAATATGAGCTACATGTTATGAATGTCAAAATCAAGCAAGTACAAAAATTCATCTATCAATGAAGAAACAGATGACAAAAATACAATACAGAAATTGAAAGGTGCATAGTAAGAGTGAAAGATATTTTCCAGAATATTTTACAGTCAAAAAACATAATGTTAGTAAAAAAAAAAGTGCCGAACTTCTATGTAATATCTAATCTTATATAATAAAGCAACAGAGATGTAATTCCACCAATGCTAAGAATACCATGGACAGAACAAGGCAATCTATAGAAAATAGTAGCAACAATGAAACCTATACTTGCAATAAGAAAGAGACAGCTGAAATTTAATACTGAGAGAAGAGGTCCAAGAGAATTTCATACTCATAAGACAAGCTGAAAGCAAGAAAAACCAAAGAAAATAGTAACTAGTAGCTTATGTAAATGGATGACAGAAGAGGAATGGTAAAGAATAGAGAAATTACTTAGTGAAACAAAAGACAAAAAGTTGTGGAAAGCCATGATCACTTACACTGAAATGACTCGGCATATAAAATATTAATTCCTGAAAGTAATAATCACAAGCCTACAAGGAACTTATTTAGACAAAAGCTTATGAAATGGATAGTCAAATTACTAATTTATAAATCTTTGTTGATAATGGTGTTTCAGAAAGTATGATATACATTTGTTTCTCAAATTTATCACACACATAACTCAGAAAATATAATTAGTGAATTCGTAGTGTTAGATTCCCTTTCATAGAAATGGTATGTTCTACTGCTTGACATTTGTGCCAGAAGCTCCAATACAAACATTTCAGAGTGTATGTGTGTCAATCTGAGGTCAGTGCAGAGGATTCAAAAAGAGTTGGATGATATATTCACTCAACATCAAGGTGTTTCGAGTGATCATTCATGATGCCTCCATTCATCTTCTCACAGGGCCTTAGACTCAACAAAATATTGTCCTCCAGTTATATATTGATTGATATTTTTTTGCCTTTGGGTGACAGTGTAGAGAATTCAGAAAGAGTTGGATAATATATCCGGTCAACATCATGGTGTTTAGAGTGATGACAAGTGATGGCGATGTTATGCTTCCATTGATCTTCCCAGAGGGCCTCTTACTCAAGATGAAAGCCTACATTAAATGTCTTGAGGAAGTAGCACTGCCTCGAGTCAAGGGGGTGACTGCTAGAAGACCCTATGTCTGACAACAGGACCCTATACTATACAACCATTTTCTCAGATCAGTGGTTAAAATGACTTCTAGCAAATGAACCCTGTGGGTTTTGAAAAGGACTCTCTTTCATCAAATCTTGTAAATTGGCACTACAGAATCAAAAACAATGAACTGTAGCAAATAACAGAAACCACATCACTTCAAGACTTTCAACAACAGCAACAATTATAACAGATACTGCAGGTAACTTGAAGAGATAATACTGACATAATCAAGATGATGACGTTCCACACTACTTCAAGCAAAATGTTAGGAAGGAAAACACCGTGAGTACTGTAAAGTGATGACAGTAAACTTGTAGACATTAAAGACCTATTTTTCTGAACAACTGTTCAAGGAAAAGATTTTATAAATTTCAACCTTCAATAATGCTAAAATGTTCAATCGATGAATCTCAAACGTTTCCTTATAAGAGAATGGTTAATCTCATCATTAACATGTTAATGGTTAATTCAGTATCTCCTTATATACTTGCAATGTGGCTGTTGTATCTGTTGTCAGTTTTGATAACTAATATTATGCATTAAATTTGCCTGCATTATTTTTATGCTATGCCAGTAAACACACAAATAAATTCTAAACTAAAATTGAATCCTAAAAGATTTTAGTCATTAAAAAGTAGATTAAAAAATAAAAAAATATTTACCATTAACGGGACGGCTTAGTCTTGCTCCTTTTCCTAGCTTATCACAGAAAGCGGTGATGTGTTTACAAACTTTGGTTGTGTCAACTGGCAGACAGAATGGTACAGGGTTGATGGTTGTGTCTTTGGCATTCTTTGACAACACAGTCCTCAGTAAATGTGTGATGGCAGCATCAACACTTTCTTCCCAGCCCTTCATAATAAAAAAAAAAAACACATTACACTTACTACATGTACTTGTATAGTTTTCCTTACCCTGTAAAACTAGAAATTAATAAAACATTTTAAACTAGAAACAGTCAAATATGGCAAAAAACTAAAATCTTATTTTTTTATATAATTACTCATCCAATACAATGCTCAAAAGCTACTCAGACTAGTGGGTTAAAAAAAAAAAAATGAAGATTTTTTTTTTTTTTTTTTTACCTATCAACCTCTATAAGTCAGTTAAGCAATTTTTTTTTTCAGGTTCGCTTTAGAGTTTCAGTCTGCATGTCTGTTGGCTTCCAAATTAGTTTATTTGTTATATTTTAGTACTTTTGTGATTTTTTTTTTAATATAATTATTTTTCTTTTTTTTTTGAGTCATGTACAAGTTTGGTGATAATTGTTGTTTTGAATTTCGTGTAGAGATTTTAATTGAAGTTCAATGTTTACTTTTCCTGATTCAGATCTTTTGATATATTTTCAATTGCTTCAGGAATTCAAAGATGTTCTGCATATTGGAGCAATCAAATAAGTTTTTCATATTGTTGATGTTAAAGAAAGTCTTCCTAACATTAGTGTAAGATCTACACTCCACAAGGATGTGTTTGACTGTGATGGGTATTTGACATGATCTACATTTTGGTTGTAATTCTTGGTTCAGTATGTAGGAGTGTGTGAGACTTGTGTGCCCTATGCGAAGACAGGATAGTATAACCTGTTCTTTCCTGGATTTTGTGAGGATGGGGATATATTAGGTTTTATTTGAAATAACTTGTTTTGAGTGTTTTTGTTCCATTTTTGTTGCCATTTATTTTGGAGAAATTTATTTATTTTTGGTTTCAGATCTGTATATGCAATTTAGAAGTTTCCAGGGGTTAATTTGAGAGCAGATTTGGCTGCTTCATCAGCTCTTTCATTGCCTTTTTCTTCAATGTGTCCAGGGATCCAACATAGGAGGATTTCTTTATTGTTGGACATATTGTTTATTTTGCATAGAAGTTTTACAATGAGGGGGTTTTCAATTTTTGTTATTTTTTAGTGATGTTAGTACTGATAAAGAATCCAAAATTGGTGATTGCTTTTAGAAATAATGTTTAATTCTGGTTCTATAGCGTGTGCTTCTGCTGTAAAGATTGAGCTTTTTTTTTTTAGGGTTTTTATGTTAGATACTGCTGCGCAAGCTGGTTTATCATTGTCTTTAGATACATCAGTATATATAAAGTGATATTTGGGATATTGTATGATATTGTATAGGTGCTTGGATGAGATTTTGCTTTGAGAAATTCTTTTAAACTGAGGTTGACATTTGGTTTTTTGATTGTCCATGGTGGGATCTTTGGGATGATACAGTTCTTTGTAATAGGGATTTCAATTTCTTTAAGTATAGATTCCATTCTTAGTCCAAATTATTGTTTTTTCTTTACTTTCGAATAGTTCTTTATATTTTGGATTGCAGATACTTTCGTAAGCTAGGCTGGATGGAATGGATTTGATTTTTATATAGTACTGTAGAGCTAGTTTTTCAGTTCAGATTTGTGGTAGAGTTTCATTTGCCTCTACAAATAGGATATCTATAGAAAATGTTCTGAAAGCTCCTAAAATTTGTCTTAAGCTTTTGTAGTGAATCAGGTTTAATTTTTTTTAAGTACAACTTTCTGGCAGACCTATAGATGAAGCTGGCATATTCTAATTGAGATCAGATAAGATATTTATATATTTTATGAAGGTTGGTCGGCTCCCCATTTTGTGTGAGCAACTACTCAAAGGAGTTGGAGGGTATTGTTGCTTTTGTTTTTAAATAATTTATGTGGGGTATGAAAGTTAATTTCTTGTCGAATATTACTCAAATTTGTATTGGTTGACAACTGGTATTATATTTCCCTTTAATTCAAGGACTGGGTCATTATACTTTTTCTTAAAGAACAGATCTGAACACACTGAGTTTTGGTTTTTGTGAAACTAAAACCATTGTTTACAGCCCATTTGTTTATTCTATTTAGATTTAATTGTAGATTTCTTCCTATTATATGGATGTGGGAGGATTTGTAGCTGATAACAAAGTCATTGACATAGAGAGCACAGTCAATTGTAAGCATTAGGTTTTTGATTAAGTCATTTATTTTTATTGAGTGTTGTGGATAGGATGCTTCCCTGTGGAATAGCTTCTGTTACTTTTTGGGTTTCTGATAGAGTTGTTCATATTTGAACTTTAAACTTTCTAGTGCATAGGAAATTTTTTATAAACAATGGAAGTCTTCCTCATATGCCTAAGTCCTGAAGGTCTTTTAGGATGCCGTACCTCCAAGTGGTATCATATGCTTTCTCTATGTCGAAAAAAATTGCTATCATATGTTGTTTTTTGGTGAATGCTTCTCTTGTGAGAATTTCTAGCTGGGTTATTTGGTCTATTGTCCCTCTTTTCTTCTTGAATCCTGTTTGAATTTTGGTGATTTGGTTGTTTGTTTCAAGGAGCCATATTAATCTGTTGTTGACTATACACTCCATTGTTTTGCATAAACAACTTGTTAAAGCAATGGGTCTGTAATTTGGGGGATTAAAGGAATCTTTTCCTGTTTTAGGAATGGAATGATTATCATTTTTTTTCCATGTTTCTGGCAATATATTATTTGTCCATAGAGTATTTAGAATATTTAGGAGGCATTTGATTGATTCTTCTGGTAATTGCTTTAAAAATTCATTGTGAATCTTATCAGGACCTACTGCTGAATTATGGGATTTTTTTATGGAGTTTGTTAGCTCCATAAAGGGTGATTGGTTTGTTGTAAACTTTGAAGCTGTTTGAAAACAGATTTAATTTTTTTTTTCTGTATTAAGTTTTATTTTTTTAAATTTTGGATTGATTTGAGTTTTCAGCAAAATTTTTGGCTAGTGCATCCACTACTTGTTTTTTCTTTGTTATTAATGTGTTATTTACTAATAAGTGTTTGATAGGATTTTTTTTTTTCCCAGATATATTCCTTAGCATGTTTCATACTGATTTCTGATTTGAGGAGAAGTTTAATTTGCTGACATAGTTCTGCCAGGAATTTCTTTTGTCTTCTTTAATAGTTTTCCAAACTAGTGCTTTATGGTATTAAAAGTTGATTAGGTTTTGTTTTGTAGGTTCTGTTTAAAATTTATTAGTGCTTTACATTGTTACTGGATGGCTTCTTTGCATTCTTTGCTGAACCATGGTTTGTTTCTTTTATATGGAGTAGATTTAAAAATAATACATTTTTCTGCTATTGTAATTAGTATGTTAGAGAAGTTTTCAACAGTTTGAATGTTTTCATTTGGGGTGAGATGTTTAGAGCATAGTTTTTAAATTCTTCCCTGTTTCTTTTTTTAATCTCCATTTTTGAATCTCTTCTTCAATCAAAATGGTCACTTCCATTTGTACCTTCATATACTCTCCAAGAAAAGTCAAGGAGAGTAAATGGATCACATAAGGTCAGATCGATGGCTGAGTATGATCTGGAGGTTGAGTCCAGATGTATTTGGGATTTTGAGTTATATAAGCATAGATTGTTGTTGTTTATGATTTTTTCCATAGTTTTTCCTTTTTGTCTGTTTTTTTTTTCCTTCCCATATTATGTTGTGGCTATTGAAATCACCTGTTAGGGTTAATGGTTTAGGAAGTTGTTCAATTAGTTTGTTTATTTCCTCTTCTTTGATTTCATCCTGTGGTGGAATATAAAATGAGCAGAAGGTGATTGTTTTATGAAGTGTTGCTGATATTACTACTGCTTGTAGGTTTGTGTTAATGTTGACTTTTCTTTGGGGGATACTTTTCCTAACTAATATAGATGTTCCACCTGAAGCTTTTTGTCCAGTGTCTAATATGAAGTCATAACTTTCAAAGTTTTTCATCTTGCTTTTTGTCCTTTTTCTTCTTAAATGTTTCTTGGAGACATAGATGGGTTTAATTCATCTATTAGTAAATGTAATTCATTGTAGTTAGCCTTGAGATCTTGGAAGTTCCATTAGATTATCTTATGCATTTTTGTGTGGTTAGCCATGAGGATTTCTTTTTTTTTTTTTTTTTTTTTTTTGAATAAGTGATATCTTTAGTTTATTTTAGTGAAGTTTGATGATTTCGAGGAGACGAATCTTTCTTCTTCCTCTTTTACATTATGTTCTTTTTGTTCATTTCTCTTTGTTTCTACTATCTCCATTGTTCCAGATTTGTTATTTATATTTCTAGTTTTTGAGTTTGATCTGTCTCTTCTGTTTTGTTTTTATTTTGTTTTTTCTCTTGATTTTTAAGGGATTGGTGATATGTTTCAGCTATTTGTTGGTTTGGGTTATCTATCACCATTTCTTCAACGAGATTTAATTTGTTTTTAGTTGGGAATTCTCTCTTGTTTGGTGTTGGTGATGTCTTAGATTCATAATTTATGGATTTCCTTGGTTGGCGTTTAGATTTTTGATAACTGTTCATCAATGAATTTGTTTTTTGAGGAGAGGTCTGAGTTTGAAATGAAGTTAGTGCTTTTTTTTTGGTTTCATTTTTTTCCTCTGGTTTAGCTTTCTCCATTTTCTGAAAGTGTTTTTTCTCTTGTTTTTTAAGGGATTGGTGATATGTTTCAGCTATTTGTTGGTCTGGGTTATCTGTCTCATTTCTTCAAAGAGATTTGTTTTTAGTTGGGAATTCTCTCTTGTTTGGTGTTGGTGATGTCTTAGATTCATAATTTATGGATTTCCTTGGTTGGCTTTTAGATTTTTGATAACTGTTCATCAATGAATTTGTTTTTTGAGGAGAGGTCTGAGTTTGAAATGAAGTTAGTGCTTTTTTTTTGGTTTCATTTTTTTTCCTCTGGTTTAGCTTTCTCCATTTTCTGAAAGTGTGTTATTTTTAGCTTTTTTTGAAAGTTTATCCATTCATTTGGTTCTAGGTGTATTAACTTTTCTATTAGTTTGTTGTATTTGTCCATTTGGTGGGAATTATTTTGGTTTGTTTTTTCTGCTATTTTTGCATATGATTCATTTTTCATATAACTTTTGACTATTTTTCTTGCTTCTGAGAAGGGAATGTTTCTTTTATGTTTTATCCCTAAAATTTCTTTTTCTTTCTTCCAGCGTTCACAGGATTTGGAGAATGCTGCGTGGTTTCCTTGACAGTTTATACATTCAATTTCTTCGTGGCATTCTTCCTTGTCATGATCTGCATCTTTTGAGCCACACTTTGTAGATAACCCTCTTCATATGTCTCTATGATGCCTGAATTTTTGACATTTAGAGCATCTCAAGGGGACTGGAATGTATACTTCCACAGGTTCTATGTTGTAACCAATTTTGTTTTTTTGAGGAGTTTTGGTTGTATTAAAAGAAAAGATATATGTATTTGTTGGTATTTTTTCATTTTTTTCCTTATGAAAATTCTTTTGTATTCAATGACTCCTTGACTGCTCATCTCATTCAGTATTTCTTCTGGGGAGGCAAGAGAAAACTCTTCTGCTTACTACTCCTTTAGATTGGTTTAGTTTTTTATGAGGAGACACTGACATTTATGTTGAGAAAAGTTTTTATTTTTTTATTATCTCATTTTGGTTTTTTGTTTCTATTTCTATCATTAGATTACTGTCTCTCATTTTCTTCAGTTTTTGGTTTTATTTAATGAGATAGAATTCTTTTTATAAAGAATGGAGATAGTTTAGACATGAGTTTATTTCCTAGGGATTCTATTACATAGATCTAGGGAACTGTGTCAATTTCTATTTCATTTTCAGTGTCCAATAGTGATCTTTTGGGTTTTTTATTTTTATCCCTAAATTTTTTTTCATTGTCTGTGCTCCCCACCCACCTCGGAGCTATTTTGGGACCTATCAAGGGGGAAACCCAATCGCCTTGACAGATCAGGGCTACACAGGACAGTATACTCATTTATATGAGAGACTCTGAGCATCCTTGGTCAAGGTATCACATGTTGTTTTCTATGAGTCTTTACCAATTACTGCTTTTTGTATATTCTTGGGTTTTTTTGTATTTTTTTTTTTTTGTAGTAGGCGTTAGGGCTTGACCTGACCAGCCAATTGATCAAGGTGGGCCACTCCGACCACCCGCCCCGTCTAGTCTAGAGGGTCAAGGGTCAAAGTGGTGTGTTGGGGATCAAAAGTTTTCAACTCTAACCATCGACTCCCTCAACCACCAGGATCTCATTTCCAGACATGAGTCACCACCCACAGCCAACAGGTGGCCCCATTGAGGGATTTTTACCCTCTGCAGAGGTGCAGGTGGCATATTCTGAAGCCCCGCTGACAGGGCTAATGAGGTTATTGTAAAGATATAAGAAGAAGTAATATTATAAAGATATGTAGAATAAATAATGGTTGACCCCTGATTTGAAGAATTTAAGTCTGTAGTGATCAAAGAAGACTTGGGAGCCTGTTCCATAACCTAACAGTACCAATGGAATATGAAGGAAATGAGTTAACTGTGTACATGGCATCGCAAGTCCTAGCTGAGAATGTAGTGGAACTAAGGTATGTAACTCATCCTTAGTTCCTGTTTATATTTCTTTCATTGAAGTCAGTTTTTTTTAATATTACTATCAATTCTAGACCATAAAATCTATTTCAACTTTATTTACCATGATATTCTACTGCTGTTGAACTTTTAAGTTAATTATATATATATTGTGGTAGATTCTCCAATCAATTTTGACATATGAAGGCCTACAGTTCAGTTTTAAAAATGAACCATCACTATCCACACATATGATTTGATTATGTGGTAAAGGCTTGTGTAGAACCAGCCACACTTTTCAGGGGAACTGATAACAGAGAAATGGTTTGGAAGAAGTCTCCAAACACTACTCCTCAGGTTTTAATTCAGAGTTGTCTATCTCCTTGTCTGATTGCTAACCAAGGCTAGAGTAGTCCCAGGAGAGAGAGAGAAGAAATTGGAAGTATTTATAGGGTATGATTAATGGGACAGAAAGTGGACAACAAGTCCGGTATACTAAAAGCTTTGATCACAATGACTTCTTGCTAGCACAATCATTGATGGCTTCCAAACACTCATCCAATTTTACTTAGAAACCTGGAGTGAATTTTTGGTATGACTTTTTTTTTCAGTAATTTCTCAATGATATCTCAAACTGGGATCCTCACTCCAAACTAACATAATCAAGTTAATAACTTTACTATATGTAAAAGACTGACTCCATAAATAAAACCATTATTAATCTGAAGAAGGTCCTTCTAAGGGCAAAACATGTTACAGGGGAGTTTTTATTTACTCCCTATTTTATCATTCAATTACCAAACCCCAAACATACAAAACACCAAGCTACAAGAACAACCCTAAAAATGAATCAGAAATTATTGTGTGTATGGTAAAGTCATGATAAATACATTGGGTCTCATCTGATCAATGAAGTATTGTCAAACTTGATCAGTACTTAGGTAAGTGACCATTTATGGATGCCATCTTCTATAAGCAGCTTGTAGACTCAGCTCAAGTGAAGCAAAAAGGAAACTAAATAAACAAATATCTATTATTAACCATTGATAACCATTAACCTTACATAATGGCAAACCAACATTGACTGACCTCTTTAAACTTGAATAAAAATATCAATGCTCTATACTACAGACTTGCTCATGGTGTAACTAAGAACCAAAACTAGTGGCCTTTCAAAATATTTGTATTTCAGAAATTTTGAGAGAAAAGTTAACCTTTTTTTAAAATACATGTATCCAAATTTTGACCCATACTTGGGAATAATCACATCTGTTGAAAGTTAAATGAAAATATATATTTTTGATGTGGACCCTAACAAATACGAAACAAAGAGGAAGCAAAAATTTCTGGTAAAAAGATATGATCCACAAAATGTAGAAATTTTGTTTAGCAGAAATATTACTTTTCACGTATATTATACAAAAGTTTATGGAAGTTTCAAAACTTTTAGAACTGATTCTTAGTTATATACATTTTAATCTTTGAATTAAATATCCTTCTTAAAAATTTCTAATGAAGCAAAAACCATATTAGAACTATGAAGTCTGGGACTTTTTTATATAACAAAATAAACAAGATAATTTATTTATTTTATCGTTTTGAAATGAAGTGTAGTTTTCTTCATCATAGTTAAAAATAGAAAAACTTTCCACCAAAATCTGAGAGACTAGAATTACTGTTCACTTAACCACTGGATGAGGCCTTAAGACTTCTTATTCCTGATACAACCGTTGTGAAAATTTGACTACTACAAAACCCCTAAAAAATAAATCTCCAAATCTCATTAATGATTATACAGGTTAATCCTCAAAAGAATTCAGGACTGATACATTCAAGTAAGTTTAAAAAAGAAAAGAGAGAATAGATAATGCAAACAAGTGATCATAATACTGAAAAATGTTTATGTGTTCTATCACATATCACAATTTAATGCACACATCAAACAAAACATATCAGTAAATTTATTACCAACACATAATTACATAAACTAGAATAACATCTCAACTCTATATCCTGTTACTTTTTTCTGATACATGTTTTTCTTCATAGTTTTTTTTTTTTCTTTTAAATCATATCACCCCGAGCAAGGCGGCATCGCCACTGATGTGCAGGGGCTACATAAGAGTGAAAAGATTGAAACAGAGAAAGCCGGAAACCACATCCTAAACAGGAAACAAGGGATGAGCCTCTTCACCCGTTCAATAGACGTGGGTGGAGTATGAACCGTGCAATAGTTTAGTCTATCTACTCCAATTGAAAAAAAAAAAAAGAAAATAGAAAAAAAGAGTAAAAGATTGGAAAAGACTAAAAGATTGGAAAAGAGAAAGCCGGAAACCACATCCTAAACAGGAAACAAGGGATGAGCCTCTTCACCCGTTCAATAGAAGTGGGTGGAGTGTGAACCAGGCGATAGTTTAGTTAGTATTAACCTGGGAAGATTTCTCTACTAATATTTGGAGTTAGATAATTAAATTTACAGTAACTTGTTATGCTTTTTCTTTTGCTACTACAACCAAAAACCCACACTTGTAATAGTAGTAACCCTCCCCAGGTAATTTTCAGCAGTGGTGGCATACACTACCAACTGCTTCAAAAGTAACAATTGTTTTACTGATATAATTCGGCATAAACATACGTTTTTATGATTGGAGAAGCACCTTGAAATAAAATTGACTCCTAAAAATGAGTAGTTTAGCAGCAGAGTTAGACATAATGTTTTACACATTGAAAATATCAAGTTAAATTTATTGAATTTAATTATGACATTAAGTTTAAATGACATTCCTAATAAATTACTTTTTCATTAATTTTGTAGTATAAAAATATTACAAGTTTTTTATCCATTTTGAACTGAAATATGCTAAAAAACAAAGTTTATAATTAGTGAATGTTTTTTTTTTAATAAAAATTTCATAGAGAAGAATATTAAATTAACTTGAAGTGAAAAATGTTAAATAAACTTCAAGGTGACAAGACTATGGTTCCGAACTAACTTTTCTTTTTAAAAAATTTTGAACAAAAATATTTGTCTCTGCAATAAACCTAAAATAAAGTTCAAAGGAAATAAAATAAATAAGTAAATATTATACTTACTTGAATTAAATAAGCTAAAGTTATTCCACATGTAAAAAGCAAAACATTCTTTGATTTTCTTAAGCTGACTATGGTAACAGAATTACTGCAAACCCAAACTAAAATGTGGGCTTTTGAAATAAGCCTCAAGTTCTGGCCTGTAGTTACACCATGAGTAGGCTTGTAGTATAGAATGCCACGGTTCAGATGCAAGGAAAAGATCTGGAATTAAGTGGTTAAAAATCAAATCTCTTGCACTCTCCCTCAATTTTTAAAAGCTGAAAAACCATTTCATGTTGTAAAAGTCTTTGCTTTTAAAAAAGTTTACCAAAAAGAAAAAAAAACAGTAGAAATATGAGTAACTCAGAATTTAAATGTCAGGAAAATGTCTGATTGTTTAACATCTTTCAAGAAGACTAATTAGTTTATTTTTATATAAGCTAATGTCATTAAATGACCCACATCCTGCAGCATACCTGGTGTTCACTGATGCTCACAGTAGGTGACAACACAGTGTTTAAGATGTCAAATTCTTCATCAGTCATATTATCGGGGTACCATAATCGGATGAGCAGGTTCAGCAACCGAGTGGCACAACTCAAGCTGTTTGCAGCCAACTCTTGTTCAGCATTGTTTCCTTCAATCACATCCGCCAATATAAGAATCTGTGAAAATGCAAAAATAGTTTTGATATTGCAATGAGAAAAGGTATACAAGGCATTCTTTTATTGCATGTACACTGATACATCAATAAATCCATAGCCTGATTTTCAAAAGTTTTTCTTTGATACCACAAATATTTTCAAAATAATTTTGTCAACGCACTTAATTTAATAATGTATATTATACAAACTTTAACTTAATCTCTTTAACCAGCAAGATAAAAAAATTTCAAAAGAGAAATTATGATTCTGAAAATTTACTGCTATTTCTTGGGTTCTCAAAAGTCTTCAAAGAAAAAGTAAATAGAAAGGGAATTGAAAATTTCAAATTGCCTGAAGTTGCAGTCTTAATTGGCTTGTAAAAGTATTGTGGATATTATCCCACCTTGTTTCCCAATAGACTTAACTTTGCCAGGTAGTATTCTATTCAGAAATATAAAAGGAAAGGACATAAACTCACTCCTTCACATTTTTTTTCCTCCAAGATGTAATAGTGACAACATAGAACACTTCCACACCAGGATGACTTCTTAAATTTCACTCAACTATCTAGTGCACTATCACATATAATAATAATAATAATAATATTGGCCACTTGTATCCAAGGGTACCTGTGTACTAATGCAGCTAGCTAATCCCCATTGCAGACGCCTGCTCAGACACATTCATGTTTGTTCAACATCCACAAAACCCATCTGTGATTTATACTGCAACTATGCTGAATGGACTTTAGTTACAGCTTCTGAGAGAGAGAGAGAAAGAGAGAGAGAGCATGTTATCTAGCATGAACAACAGTCTGGACAAGGCCAGGATGCTCAAACCCTCGGTTATGATAACTTGTGACTTTGTGCTAGCACAACCATCAACGGCTCTCAAAGGGCCCTCTCTACTCACTTTCTCTCACAAGGCTTGGGTCAACCCAATGATATGATTTTCAGGCACTTTCCAAAGGTGCCACACGCTAGGACCGCCCCTTCCAGACCGATGACATCAAAAAGTCACCTTCCTGACCCTGGTGAGATTCAAACCTGGGCCTCATGGTCAGAAAGCGAATATTCTAACCATTTAGCCATGCATCTATACTCTCACATATACACACTACACAAATCCCATAAATTTTTTTCTTTGCTTGTTTTGAGTTACCTGTACACACATAGGTATAAATTTCTTTTCATCTTTTTGTGATCTATGTTGTCCTTTATAAAAATATATTCTTGCAAATCCTCCGTATTTTGAATTCCTTAATTCTGAAAGTATTCATCCTCATCAGTAAGAAGTCATAACCCTAACCCTGCTACAAACAGGTGACCAACAGCAACCTTGGCCATTACAAGCCTGTAGCACCACTTTGCTATAAAAAATCTTTAGTTAAATACCAACAAGATAGGTAAATACCCATCTACTAGTCACTGGCTATGGGATTATTGGTTACTCTCGTATGAGAGGGTGCTGAAAAATTCTTGGTTTGGTCAAGTAGAAATTCAAAAGAGAACATCCAGATATTTGGTCATTTTGGTTAGATTTTGGAACATGGGTTAAACCAAGATTTTTTTCAGTACCCCTGCCCATTAACAGACTTAGAAGGAGGGGCAGTCTGTAATTCTTTTTAGTGGTATTTAGTATAATAGTGTACCATGATGATGTAATGAGTAGTAATCTATTTTTGGATTCTTGTTTAGAAAAATAGCCACTCCTCCTCATTCGCATTTGCAGTATGTGCCTCACCGCAGATCATGCCAGAATAGACTTTGCACTTAATTTCACAGCAGACTGTCAAGAGAGTCAAGTAAAGTTCAGAATCACATGACAGGACTAGCAGTCCCTGAGCTGCATAGCAGAGATAAATATGGGAGAAAATTTTTTATGTAACTGAACAATTTAGGAAAATTAATGTCAAAGTGGAAAAAAACTTTTGTATGATGCATTTCATAATTATATTTTTAATCTTAAAAAATTTAAATAAAAGATTATATGAACACAAAAGGGATCTTTTACAAAACACATCAAATGCATTAGTTGCTCACTTTAATGAGTCTGACCATAATATCAATTTTAAAAAATGCTATTTTAAAGGAGAAAGCAATTTACTAAGATGAAAATCTATAGAAAAAGTTTTAATAGCTAGATCATTTACAGTAAATCTGCATCAAGGTTCTTACAGCATTTCATCTTTCATGGCAGGTCTTCTATTATAAAAATGCTGTATACTTAATAACAAAAGTAAAAAGAACTAGAAACTAAATGAAATTGACTAAACTATATTCCCAAAGATATATTAAAATGATTGAAATTTAAAAAGGTTAAAATTTCACTGTCCTCTCTCCTTTGTATTAATGTGCATTTTCATTAACATAAACATCAATAGAGTCCTAAAGAGAGATATATAAACAGGAGACCCAGCTTAAAACGGTGTCTTCCTATCTCTCAGACATTGCAGACGAGAATGTAAAGTCCATGTTTGAGTTGGGGGCATGGGTCTGTAGACCTACACTGACTGCTGGAAGTTGAAGTTTAGAATTTAATCAATTGATTTGTTTTTTTATGACTTAACCTTTTGGGGGTTATTTAAAGCCAGAAAGTATTTTTAGATTGTAAGAATGTTTTATTGATACATGTCCTACTAACAAACCTATAGCAGGGATGAAGAGATGGATTCATACCTTTCTCAAAGAGCATAGGTAAATATAATGAACACAACTGAAAGTGGAACTCAGCTCTCAAACTTCCAATTCAGTGCCATTATCTATTACAAGACCCACACATCTAAATTTACAGAACCTGATATTTCCAAGCAGTCACCTGTGTAGGTACTTATCTGGCTCAACATTGCTTAACCTCAGTGATTGTATGAGAATCAGTGATTCAGTGAAGAGTGAAGTTGAATAAAATGCAATGTTAAATGTAAGAGATTAAGTTTTGTGTCATCAATGGTCAGTGCATCATGACACAGTAAACACAGAAAAGTCTGTACGCCATTAAGTTGCCAGATACTGCTAAAATTCTGAACTTTTGTGTATTAATCCAGTATCTTAAGCTAAATGAACATTGAAATTTTCATCTCAAAATGAGATGCAGATATAATAGAGGGTCATCTTTAGATTGCAGTTAAATGGCAGATAGAAAAAAAAACAGATGGAAGCCCGTAAACATTTGGTGAAAGGCATTGCAACATTTAAAATAAAGCTACAAATAAAAACTGTTTATGAAAAGAAATAAAAATGAAGCCTAGCAGTGAGCTGAAGCCATCACTGACCTGGCGATACGTCTCTTCCATGATAACGTCAAGACCTGCTAAGGGAGTCGGAGATTTGTCTTTGTATTTGATTAAAAGTCTTCTTTGGATGGCACGGAATTGGGATGTTTTCTGAGCAAGTTCAGCTTTACACCTTGTAGATTCCAAGCGATGCTTTCAGTTATAAATAAATAACAAGAAAAAACATCTAAATAAAGAGACATATTTTACAGCATTTGTTCAAGCAAATTAATTTTTTGTCAACCCCGTTCAATATTTCATTCAAATATAAATATGAAAGATATAATTGCACAAAAAAATGTAAAAAAAATTCTGCGTGATGTGCTTTGCCATTCAGAAGGAATTGAGTGATTCTATTTTAAGTTTCTATTTTAATGGCATATCAACTGCTGGTAATTTAATTCCAAAAAGATTCTTAAAAAATATATATGGCTTATCAACAATCCTTTGGGCCATTAGTTCCATCACTCTCCAGTTATGCCTCCAGAATAGAGTTCATTTAGTGCTATAACTTGTGGTGTAGACTGTCTTCAAGTAAGCAGGAATAGTCTTGTGGATGTTAATAAACTTGTGGATTTTTTTTTGTTGGTAAAGATGCTTGTTTACCAAACAAAACAGAACAAAGATACAAGAAGCATACAAAAAGCTTGTTTTTATGCTATAGACGTTTATTCCTTTTATGTTGACTGTATTGAAATAATGTTAAAAGGTCTCTTGAGTATGTCTATTTTCCTTTTTGGTTCAGAAATAATTTATGGGAAGTAAGGATAAGAACGAGTTGAAATGGTCGAGCTCAAGTCAGCCTTGCACTGAGTTGGGATGGCCGAACCTCTACTTCGTGAGTAGGGCTGCTGAAAACACATCCGAATGATCTCATTAAAAAAACGGAAACAAATTCAATCACCAGTGACCAGAAAAAGTAACATTCTCCAGTAAGAACACTATTACTGAGTGGTTCACATCTTGAAAACAAGAGAAGAGAAAGATGTTGATTTGTTTTACCAGCATATCAACCCTCTAGGGTTATTCAATGCTGAAAATCAGATTCTTATTCAATAGTATCTTAGCTTTTGAAATTTGCGAAATATAATTGAAGACTGGTTGTATAGTTCATTAATCGATGAATTTATCTGGATTAAATTTTGGCATAGAATTTCCTTTTCCTCAAGTAGGTCAAAATGGTTTTTTAGTAACATTTTTGAAAAGTTTTTTTTTAAGGCTATTCACCTTATAAAGGTACTTACTGATAGAGACAAATTTGACACAGTTCATCATAAAATGTTTCACTGTTTATGTCTCCTGGCATGTTATGCATTTAGGTGAATCCTCATTTTTTAGAAGAAAAGAATTTGTGATATTGGTATGACCAATTCTGATTCTTGCTAAGACTACTTCTTCTCAACGGGAAAGCCTGGTGGTATGGTGTCTTATTCTAAGTGTAGGTTTGATTTTGCGCAATTTGTTAATTGGATGAGTATTCCATAACTCTTGCCACTTATTCAAGATTTATGCATTAATTACTGTTTTGTAATCTGTATGAGGGACTTTTACTTTTGATATATTCATTTTTATTGATTCTTTAGCTGCCTTATCTGCCTTTCCATTTCTCTGGATGTCTATATTACTAGGGATCCAACAAAATATTATATGTTTTTGGTTACAAAAGTACAATGATTTTGTTTAAAAGTTTGGTTATAACAGGATTGGTCAGGTTTTTATATTTCAATGATGTAAGAACAGATAGGGAGTCTGAGAATATAATGAATCTGTTTAACAAACTATCTATGATCATTTTTTCTATCTTTCTGTAAGTGGACAAGTAGCACTTGTAGAGTAAACTTTATATCGTTTTTTCATAAGGTTCTTGAAAATTAGGGATTTGGTAGTTTCTTATTAAGTGGAACTCGTATATACAATCCATTAAGGATTTGGTATTTTTTTTATTTTTTTTTTTAAATCATAAACAGGAAACAAGGGATGAGCCTCTTCACCTGTTCAATAGACATGGGTGGAGTGTGAACCGGGCGATAGTTTAGTCTATCTACTCCAATTGAAAAAAAAAAAATAAAAAAAAAAAGTGAAAAGATTGGAAAAGAGAAAAACCGGAAACCACAACCTAAACAGGAAACAAGGGATGAGCCTCTTCACCTGTTCAATAGACGTGGGTGGAGTGTGAACCGGGCAATAGTTTAGTCTATCTACTCCAATTATTATGTAGAACTTTTATATACAGTCCACTGCCAAAAATGCAGGGAAAATGGTCAGCTCATTTTATCACTCCAGAAAGTACCTGACTCCTGATATACTTTTATCTTTACAAGTGCCAAACCAAAATTGGTATATAGCTGCAATGTTTCATTTACATGGTCTTGTAAAGGAACATTTATTCTCTGTTCAGTAGCCTCTTTCTCACAGATGGGATGTTGCAAGTCTATCACTACTCAATCACTACTTCCATGATAAATGCTTAGATGAACCACTTTCTTCAGTTCCACTAGTCCAGACTGTTAACACCCTCATGCTATTTCCATGGAATCAAATCAACCTCAATTGCTCCATATTCTAAATGTAAAAAGCAAGTTTCATCTACTTCAAGAACTAACAGTTTGTAGAACAGACTACCATATGGATGCTTCTCTGAATACTACAATTTTAACCTCTTCAAGTCAAGAGTCACTTATTATTTATCTTCCTTATCTTCATAATGTCCATTTCCAGCAACCTCCTCTTTCACAGTAACACTATACCTTGAGCAGCACTTGAACCGTGTAGTAGGTGAACTTTAGTCCATTAAATTTAAAATTATATTTTTTAATGTACTATTAAAATAAACAAGGTCACATGGCCCAGTGGATAAAAGCATTGGTTGGATCGAGTGACTTGACCCAAACAGTTGTGAGTTCAATACCTGGCTACAGCAGTGGTGAACAAAATAGTGTTGAGTTAAATGAGATAACTAAGACATCCAGAAATGGCATGATACATAGAATGAGAACAATCTACCTCAGTGATTGAAATAAAGGGTTCAGTTCAAAATTCCAATCACCTGAAGGAGGTCAGAGCATACAACATAATATGACAGGACAACAGTCCAAATGATGTAAATAAAATAACTAAATCACTTCTATAAGTAAACTGTACAATAAAACAGCTGTTTCAATTAAAAAAGCATTAAATTGATAATTCTTGTCTTACCTCAAAATGTGTGTTGATGATTTCAAAATATTCCTGCAGAGGCAAATTCCCACTGAAGCTTAGTTTGTATTCAGCATTTTGCCTTTTGTCAAAATGATTCTTCAGTCGGTTAACCAGTTGGTCAGCAAGTAAGTAGATGGCCTCAAAACTGTCACACTGTAATCGATACCTGTCTACAGAGGACGAAACAAATTCTCAGCTTAATCAGAGAAAATTAAAATATTACAAGTTACAAAGAATTACAAATTGTTTTAATTTTGGATTTTCACCTAGGTATCTTATTACAACATTACAAAAGACTTAAAAAACATAATCACTTAATTAAGTGATAGAAATATCTGTGTTTAGTAAGTTGAACTTTAGCACAAGCAGAATGCTCAGTCAGAAACAAACTCACACTAAACAACTTGCAAGACTGCCTTGCTAAATAATGTACTACTATATAAGCTGCCAAACTGTACTGCACTCTACCTTTCCCCTAGACAACATCAGTGGTGTGGAGAGGGGAGACATGCTGCTTGGGCAACAGCTGATTTCTCAGAAAACTCTGCCCTGGCCTGTGTCCTGGAGAGGACATTTTAGCATCGTCTCACTATGATGACAAAACATAAGCAACAGTCTACTGATGGGAGGGTTCCAAAGATCTTTCTGTATGGGAAATTGGTCAGTAACAAGAGGATGTCTTCATCTTCACTTCAAGGATGCCTATAAAAGTGACATTAAGGTGATAGACATTGAGAAGTGAAAAGATGTCGCTAACAATTTCTCATGCTGAAGATATGATTTACATCAAGGTTTGGAGTTAGAAGAGAAGAAATGGAGTCTTGCTGCTTGGGTGAAGCATGCTCAAAGGAAAGAAAACAACACAGCGACATCAGGAGAGAGTGTCTTCACATGCATTGGTTGCAATTGAGACTGTCATTCTTGTGTGGGCCTGTACAGCCATAACAGATACTGCACCACCATCAGCAGCTGAGGCACAACTTTTGGATCACAGACCCATGAGGTCTTTTAAGACTGACAGATACCACATTACACATTATATAACCTTAGAAATAAATAAAAACAATATGTATAAATATAAACTGGACTGTGAAATATTACCATTGTATATTGAGTACATTGTGGTGCAGTGGATATCGACTTGGAATGACAAATCGGGGAGCAGAGTTCGAATTTAAGTTGAATTCCTTGCATTCACTTATGCACAAATACCCTTGGGAAAGGTATTAATCCATCTCTTCCCTCCAGTTATGGGTTAAATAATAGGACAGATTGGGTTCTATAGCCTTGGTCGGCAACCAGTCTACCGCAGAAAGCAATGGCAACCTACTGCAGGATAAGTCAGTCATGTCTCAAAAGAGACATGATCGCCCAAAGCATGTATCACGTATGAGCCAATCTGAATATATTGGCTACAACCCCAATTTTAAGTTTGTGAAATAAGAAATAATTCAAACGCTGTGTATAAGCTGTGGCAGCTGATCAACACATTATGTTCGGATGGTGTAGTTTCATAAATTCCCATGAGTCGAGAATATTTTTATAAAGTTTTAATCTTTTCATATCCAAAATGTTTTTAAGTGTAATTTAGAGTATAATTGATGAGGAATTTTTTTGACATTCATCTATTTTATAAATTTTTAACTAGTTCTTTGAATTTTGGTTTCCTTCTTTTTAGAGACAATAATGACGCCATGTTCTAAACATAACAGGATTCTTTTACTAAACCTATGTATCAAATAAAATGCATTCCTTAAAAATCTTGAGACCAACATCCTACAAGTACATCCATTTTTGTGGAACATCTGCATAAATACAAATCAATCAAAACATTTAATAAAGAAAAATTAATTAGGAAATAAGGAACAAGCCACTCACATGGAAGAAAGGAGAACAAAGACTGCAAATACTAAAAGTATACTAGAAAATGCTTCTAAAATCAAAGTAAAACAGTGTTTCATAGTAAAGTAATCAGTGCATATATTTTGGCAATTTTTCTTTTTTTTTTCATAGATGTTGAAATTGGTGAAAATTATTTGCCCTAAATAATAAACTTACCCCACATTTTACCATCAACGTTTTGACACACATTTCTTGTCTGATGCATAAGTATATATGGTAAGCTGTTTTGATTTGCTGAAGTGAGATGAACAAAACAACACAATAAGAGAACAGCTTTTCTTACCTGATTTTGAAGCCAAAATTGTCACTACAGGTCCATTATAAAACTGGAAACCTAATGCAGACCCAGGGCCTGAGGGATTCATCCCAACAAATTCTGAAAAAGTAGGAGGTATTTTCAAGACATCATCATTTTGTAAAAGATGTAAGACTAGCCAGTCATTGTATAATTCATATTCTAGCATTCAATTTAAAACTTCATGGCAATTTTTAGTAGCAATCTTTTGGGAATAACCAATGAACTTCCTTGTATTAAGCATATTTGATGACATGAAAGATTCTTCCGCCATTTGAATTTAATATTTTATTATCATGGATTTAACCAAAGTACAAGTAATGTTAGTCTACAACACCTCTGTAAGCATTGCCTAACAGATATCTCAACTTCAAATATAAATTCTGGGAAATATTTTGAGTTACTTTGCAGGAAAGTAAGTGTTCATAGTAGGTACCGTGACTGAATCACTTCATAGTATGAAGAAAAAAAGGTCTCAAACTTAATAAAAACAAACTTTTTCCATCAAAATATTGATGTTGTCATTAAGAGGAAAGATCTAAGTATTTTTTAATTATTTCTAAAAAATTTTTAAATCTTTTTAATTCATTCAAAGTTTTGGTAAAACTCTTGTTTTTAGCTACATTAGGAGAGAATCAAACCATTATGAGAGTTTACAATGGAAAACTTAATATTAAATAACTCAGTTTTTTTTCTGGTGACAAACATTAATTTGGAAATTCTTGCAAAAATCAAATAATTGTCAGATTTTAATTAAACTTTTAGGACTTATTCACAAATGAATTAAATTAATTTTGAAATTATTTTTAAAAAGTCTTGGTAAAGAATTTTTGTTTTTTTACATTTGTTACCCATCCCTCCATGTACATTCATGAAATTTCAAGAAATTAAATTCTGTAAGCAAAATTGGGTTTATTAGTTAAAAGCAGAGCTCATTGGACAATGTAAATCATGTATTATTTTTTCAAACATTTAGCCCCTTTTACCAAAAATCTGCTTCGAATAGTAAAATAAAAAATGCAATAAACTATGACACTATTTAATTAGATAAGCCTTTAATTCCTTTAATAAATAATAAATTAAAATTAAGGACATTATAGTCTGAAGAAAATAATTTTTTTCAATTCCTAATGAAATTATAAAAGAATTGTTTTCATTTTTTGTTTTTTAATTATAATAATTTATAAAGTTTCAAAAATATTTTTCAAATATTTCTAAGATTTGTAGACATTAGGTTTTAAGTTATTAAGTGAAAACTGTATTTACTAATCAAAAATTGAAAAGTTTAATACATCAAACCATTGTATTCTTAAAATAAATTTAATTTTTTTTGTATTTGAAGTTTTTTTTGTATGGTAATTTCTATATGTACATTAAAAGGTCATGTGTTTCTTCCCATTACAGGAAAAAAAAAATTTCGACAATTTTACAATTCCAGTCGCCATGCACTTATCTTGAATCTGTGAAGCTGTCATCACATTTCAAACATGGGGGGAAAAGTCAGAATGTTCAACACTGTGTTTAAGAAATAGTTTTATTTTCAATTACATGCTATAAATAAGTAATACTTGTGTAAATCAGATTAATTTAACATGAAATTGGCTAATTTTCCAAAAATAATGTGTCACTGATGTATATTTTATTAATTGCAAGATTTTAAAAATTGACAATTAAATTTTGTTTATAAATGTGTCGATCACTCAAAAATGGCTGAAAAGTTTAAATTAAAATCTCAAGATTTTCGATTCCAATCAATATAATTTCTATTTGAAATACACCAGAATATTTTGCTTATTGAAAATAGTAAATTTAATCATTTAGCTTTCAATTAAAACTAAAATAAAATTTTCAAGAAAACGTTTCTATTTTTAAAAATTCAATTTAAAAGTTAGTTATCAAAAATGAATGGAGATACCTAGTTCATAGTTATATATGACATCAAGTATCTAAGTTATTTTACTTCCTGTTTCAAAGTTTGGTAATATTTATTCTTTTGTTTCTTTAAAAGTTACAGTAATAGGAAGTAAATCCTATTTTCAACACAACTAATTACCAACTAAAATACGCTCAAACTTTATTTTCTACAGACAATATTACTATCATGTCCAAATGATTACACAATAAGATCCACACCATTTAAATCAACGTGTCTTTTGATTAGAAATTAACATCACTATGAAAACTAAAACCTAGGAAAAATAAAATATTTTTAAAGGTAGATAACTCTTAAACATTAAAATTTCATTTTTTTCCCTTAGACGAATTTTTTTAAAAATAAGAATTTAATCGTATTACAAAAGTACCTATTATATCTTTAAGATAATTAGAATTCTATCAAAGAGCAGCAAGTTCTAATCTTCCTTGCAACGAATACTTAGAATGTCTGCTAAAAACATCCCCTACCCAAATTTATTGACAAATCACATCAGATGCATGCTGGGATTTCTCTAACCAGAAAAAAAAATTAACAAATCTCATTCTAATCCACACATTTTTGTTCTTTCTTGCCATGAAGTCAGAATGCTATAACCACTTGACTGCATCCATTTTGTATGTGAACAGTATTACAACATTGGAAATTTCTTTCCTTATTTTTTTTTTATTATTATTGAGAACTTTGTTAGTTCCACTTGTTGAGAATTTTGTCAATTACACTTGACCATGTCCAATTATTCCACAACTCAGCATACAAAAACAGTATATTAACTGTGATTTAGAGTAAATTTTTATTTTATGAACTTCCTCTTTTCCTAAATTTAAAATGAATTATCACCAATATTGATATTTTAATGTCTAAATTGTTTCAAGCAACTGCTACAGATGGTTTCAAAGCTCAAAGGCAAATTGTTTACACTTCTAAGAGTGTTTATTTTTACTTTATCAATCAGCTTGTAAACTGTGATGATACACATCATGTGTCTTTTGGAATGTTTCAATTTAAGCTGAAAATGTTTTTTTAGTTCAGTGTCACACATCTCCCAAACCACCTAATTCTCTAATTATCAGGGGCAAATTTCTTAATGGCCACTACTTATATTGTGATAGCCAAAGTTTATATTGAGTAGAATCAATTGCAAAGATCATCTTTGTATTGCATGTAAATAATAGAAGGGGGTCGAGTAGAGATGGAATGATTGTTGTGCTACCACTGGGAACAGCCAAATTGACATTCAAAGCTCCTCTAGCATATCTTTGGTAAAATGCAACATTAACAAAAAACTCACCAGGAAAAATGTTGTTGAGGTTAGCTGAAGGTTTGTTCGACTCAATGGTGATTTTATGATTGGCATTCTTGACTGGAGGACATGGTTTAGTAACTAGATACAAAGGAAGTTTGATGATACTGGTCATCTGCCGAGAACTGCCTGCAAGTCAAAAAGACACATGGGAAGTCATTAAAAAACATAATATATATTTTGTCAAAGCATTTATTATTATTACTATCATTGGTCTTTTTTGCATATGTGTGTGTGTGTGTATATATATATATATATGTGTGTGTGTGTGTGTTTCATTAAAAAATGACTGACAAGGTATTATCATTAAGTTTTTTTTATATAATTTTTCATGTGTTCTTATGATTTTTCTTTTCAAAACTCAAATTATACAAGAATTGTCCAAAAGTTTTGTACTTTTGAGTGCTTTCAGCTATACTTTTAGCCATTATCAAGAATTAATTTTGTTTTACTTGTAAATAAACATGTGTGAAATTTATGTATATAAAGTTATGTGTATGTTAAGTTCCAAACACATTAAGCACATTGTTACCATGTTCATAATTGATGTTATTAAGTGTAGGATTTCTTTTTTTTATTAGTAATGCCTCCACTATTTTTAATCTTCTTCTGCATGTGGATGATGCTATTATGCATGTAGCATCAACAAGTATACCACAAATAGGTCCTGGAAGATCTCGATGTGTGTTTAAATGAGATTGGATGGAACCATTGTGGGAAAGGTGCAATGTCTGAGTTTAGTTTTTGGCTAAGCTCATATGTGAAATTGAAAACAGAATTTTTTTTAAAAGTAGTTTTAAGATTATTGATTTCAATTTGTTAACTGAAAGGGAAATGCCATCAATGTATCGAACATATATGTTGGTTTGCTAACTTTTTTAAAAACTGTGTTTTCAATATGGGACATCTAAAAGTTTGATAAGCACAGACCAAGAGGATTTCCTATACTTGCACCATTAGTTTGCATGTAAATATTGCCATGATGGTTTAAAAAGGTACTTTAGTGGTGCAGTCAAGTAAAATGTTTTTTAGAAATATTGGAATTGGTAGATGGGAGTGGGATTGAATTATGTTTATATGCAGTGTTAATTATTATTATTATTATGTCAACATTTTCAGCAACAGGTACATTAGTAAATAGATTTTTTACATCAAGCAAAGTGAGGGTGGCTTCGTTTGGTTAGTAGATTTAAGAACTGGAAGGAATTCATAGGTGGACTTAATACTATAATTGGTAGAAAGTATGGGGGTGATAATATCATTAAGGAATTTTGATAATTGATATACAGGTGTTGGAATGTGAAAAATTATAGATTGTTAGGGGCATGTAGGTTTATGTATTTTCACATCACTGCATAAATATCCAAGGTTGATAATCACCAATAATTCTGTTGATTTTCATCGATCCTACAACATCATTGTTGGATGTTATGAATCTTAACGTAAGTTTTAAGTTTCAGTGGAGTTCCTATTTAATCTTTTGAATTTTTATCAGTCATCAATGAAGTGCTGTAATTTTGTGATAATTTTGTTTCAAAACAAAATAGCTACTTTGTAGTGATGTTATAACATATTTATGTTATAAATTTTAAATATATATATATATATATATATGGATCTGTTTCAATCAACATGACAACAGAATTAAGAAAAACAAAGGTGGTGTGGATGAAGTAAAAATGAAAAGCAAAAGAAATAAAGAAGAAAAGGAAATAAAAATTTAAAGAAAAAAGACAGACAAGCTTGATGCCTTTTTTTATGACTCTTTTTTTCTTGTTTTTAAATGGATGAAGCTTTAATTTCATGTTTTTTTAGAGCACAGCACACATCTTCTGTAGGTAATTACTATGCTATTAATTTATAAATATTTATTTTTCACATCATTCTCTAAACTCCTTAAAAGCTTAGCCTGTTACTCTTAAGCTTCTTCACAAAACTAGTAAATAGTATTTGACAGTTCTTTAATGACTAATAAAACTTACATTACAGCCATAACTCTTTCTTTTATTAGACTTAATGTAGAGAGAAAAAGAAAATTAAGAAAAAAATCTGAACATAGTTTGAAATCCTTATAAAAATGTTACAATTTTACTTAAATCCTTTCTTTACTATACTTGAGATCCAGTGATCAGCATATCAGCAGCCCATTTACTGAGAGTTTTTTTGAGAGAATACATGGTTTGGGATTATGTCCAAATTATTGGCAACTAAATCAATTCCAGCATCAGCCTTTTCAGGTGAAAATGGTGGCTAGTCACCCAGCAAGACTACAAACAAGATGTGTCAAAGGTAGATGAACCTTCTTGTAGGGGTCAACAACCAGTGGAGTAAAACTCTCTCTCTCTCTATATATATATATATATATGCAAGCCAGTGAGGTGGTGACAACCATCAATGAACAGAGGGCTTCCTAGACTGAAGTCATTGGCCAGAATGGTGAGTTTCCATGATGGAATCAACAACAAAATGTTTGTGACCAAGTCAAAGAACATTGGCTGTGGTATGACCCGAAGAGAGATGGATTCTGCCAGGCCTATGCATGAATGAATATGTGAAGGGAATTGGTAAGGTGCTACGCTATGTAGTGACCCAGTCATAGGAGCGATGATGATGTTTTTTCTCTTAATTTCAGTTGCATTTTACAATGACTTTTCACATTGCCATTCTAGTGCCACTAGTAAGTACTTTTGTATGTGTCTCACTCCAAATCATGGCTGAATACACACTGCACTCTGTGTAATATCAGAGAAGCCAGATGCATCAACTGGATGGCTCAAATAATGACCACCTGACCACCAAATGCAGATCCGCATCTCACAGGCTGCCCAAACAAATGAACATGACATGGCTGTGCATGAGAAAAAAACTTTCAGATACATAAACACTCTTGCAGAGAGAAAGGGGGACTGAAATACTGTAGATGAGAATGTAAGGTCTACATTCAAATGAAAGCCTGAGGCCACCCTCCCCCCCCACACACACACTGGCCAACAATAGATGACAAAGTCCACAGTTGAATAAATGTCATGTTATGTATGAGAAATTTAGTCTCATGTTCTCCTTACAGCAGCACAAATCAGAAACAGAATAACTGAAACGTACATACTTTTCTCTTCAAAAAGCCTATCTTAATGTGATAGTTGCTTTACCAACTAAGCTATAGAAACTTATGAACTACAGAAGATTAAATCTAACCATTAAGTTCTCACTCTTCATTTTCCTTAAACAACTTACTCACTACCATATTTTTGTCTACATACAAGAATTAATAGTAATATGATCTTTAAATTATTAGATTAATCACTGTCGATTATACATTTAATATTTTTGCTATACTAATTTGGTTGATCTTTCTGCAATTCATGCTGTTTACTAATAGTTGTAAAATGACAATTTCAGGATGTGTAATAAAAAGCAACTGAAAGTAAGATGAAAGAAATAATAGTAAAAACATTAATGACAATGCTTCAATCAATATTCAAGATATTGACCTAGTTCTTAACTAAATTCATAAAATCACTGATTTATTGAGCATTATCATGTTATTGGATTAGTATTGCCACCCATTTTCTTTTTCTTTCCTCAACATTTCTCTCTCTGCAAACACATATCGGTACTTCTTATTCAATGCTTTTAACTGTTTTATTGAAATGCTTTGAGGAATGAGCCACTTCAATTGATCAATATCATTTTAAGCATTCATAAGTAATCCAATTTAAAGGATTGCTTTTATCATGATATCATTTTTCAGCTGAAATCTTATTAAGATACTTGCAGAATGTTACGGAAATCAATTTGACAATTATTGTCTTAACAAAGAATGTCAGCTGAGTGGAGCAGACCTCACAAGAACCAGGTCAGTCAATACTGGAAAAAGAGGGTCAGCTAAGTGGAGTGGACTAAGAACCCTAGGTTCTTGAATGACTTTCTACACAAAAGCTGATAGGACAATGAAGGCAGGTTCTCTAGAAAACATTAGTCCCTAGAAGCCTAAATCAGGGAGGGCTGTTCGCTCACCATGTAAAAGGAAAGGCACATCCTGGTTAGACCATTTGTCCCCTCGCCTTGCCTCATTTTTCCTTGCTTGCCTACAGCTGACCCTAACAAGAAGTTAACCAGCTGAATAAAAATTTTTCAAATGCTACAATTTTGTCATGTGATTTTATTTCTTTGATAATGATCTGGCCAAAGAATTAAACCACAAGCATTTTAACTTGAAGTTGCACCCTGCAAATGAAACTGGAATCTGATCTGAGCCACATTGTTACACATTTTCTTTACAAGAAGAGTAGGAACTGGCAAATGAAGTCAGTTAACAATGATTTAAACAACTTGTCAAGGGTATAAAGAAGCACTTTGAATGTATATTTTTTTCAAATTCTTTTTTCTATTAGAAATTTCAGCAAACTTGAATCTTTGTACTCACACAAACAAAATGGAGTGTAAAAAGGACAGTTTTTCCCAATGACACTACTTTTTTTTTTAACTACCTTTATTCTTCAGCAACGTTTACTGTTTAAAAAGGCAATAATTAGAATAGCAATAAAACCTAAATATATAATGAAAGCGAATATATTCTTATTTTTGTTCTTAAGTTACAACTAAAATATTTCACACTATTGTTTATTTACAACATTCTAAAAACTAATACAATTGAAACTAATGCAATATTTGTCATTTACAAATTTATAAAGAAATAAATTTAAAAACAATTTTCTGATTCAAAAATTTACAAACATTTACTAAATTACTAAAATATGTTACCCAACTATAAGAAAATCCTTACTATTTGATAAAGTTCAGATCGATTGACAATTAGCTGATAAATAGTGTAAATAAACAATCTAATGAATAGTGTTTATTATTTTTGTTGTCAATTCTCAAGAAGAAAAGAAATTATTTACATTGTTTGGACTGTTGTACTCATCTCAATTGTCCTGTTCACAATGTTTCAGCCATTATATGCTTCGACCTTCTTCAGGTGAATTGGAATTTTGAACTGAACAACTGAAAGATTGTGAATATGACAATAAAGATGAGGGAAACAGTCTGAACAGTGTAAATAATAATAATACCTCATCTCAGAAAAATAGACAAACAAAGAAAATGTAAAAATTCACTTTCATTATATGTTTAAGTTTTTTAAAATTCTAATCATTATTTTTTAAATCAATATACATTGCTGAGTTGTGAAGATAGTTAAAATAATAGTGGTGTCAAGGGAAAAACTATCCTTTTGACACCATGTTTTTTTGCAGGCATGAAGATCAAAGTTTGCCAAAATTTCTGACTGAGTTCAAATAATGTGAAGAAAGAAGAATAAAAAAAAAAGGTTAATTTTGTGTTGTTTTTAAAGCGCATAAACTTAGTTATCATTGTTGAATAAGACAAAAACCAAACTCAATTTCCAAGCATCTCAACCACCTCACTCTATACCCTCTGAAAATGAAAACAATTAAAAAGTGTAATGATAACAAAAGTTCTATGTGACTGTGTTTTGAAGGGTCAAAAGAAATAAACTCCCATCCTCACAGATCAAGTATGAATGCAGTCAACTCAATTTTAGAAAGGAGATTATCTTGCTTTTCATTTTTCCCCTCAGTTCAAAAAAAGTAAATTTTTAGAAATCAAATAAATAAAAATCTTAAAAATAATTTTACAAACCAAACAGAATACATAAATAAATAAAAATAATTGTTCAAATAAACTTGTTTGAATAAAATATTTTCCTCAAAGTGAATTTCAGACTGAATCTACAGTGATGCTAGGAAATTTTAGAGCACCATAGAGCCTTCGACATGCATTGTGGTGTAATGGATATTGGCTAGAAATGAGAAAATGAAGAGCTGAGTTCAAATTCCAGTCAAATTTCCTTTCATTCACTTACACAAAAATACCCTTGGAAAAGATATCTATTCTCCCTCCAGCTAAATAGCAAGACAGATTGGGTTCTATAGCCTTGGTGTGCAATTGATCTACTGCAGAAGTAATGGCAATTTTCTGCAGGAAAATCTTCTACCCAGTCAGTCACATGTTGAAGCAGACATGATCACCCAAGTCTGTGTCACGTAAGGCAATTAACTGATTGACTGACCATTTCACAAGCAAAGCAAATTTTAACTTCCTCATCTATTATATTCTGAAATTTGATCTACAAAAAGAATGTAAATGATCATAAGATGTCACTTATGATTTGAAACATATTGACAACTGATCAACAGAAAAGTAGTCTGTCTACAGTTTTGTTCCTCAAAGATAAAATTGAATACAAGCTATTCTAAGATCAATATTCTCATTCAATATCTTAAACATCCCTACCTCATTTACAAAGATCATTTTTAACACGTATTTAAATACAATAAAATTTTGTAAAATGTATCTAAGGGAGATAACAATTCCAACACCAAAATCAAAAACAAGGGAAATAACTCTAAATAACTGTTCACACTATTTACATTATTTTTACACTGAGATGTGTTCTCGAGTTTATTTCGGAAGTTGTGCTTATAAACGGACAACTGCCTTCATCTTTGTTAGGGACAGTAGTCCGATTGTAAATGATGAATTTTCATCGAAGAAATTCAGACAGAAACATTTAAATGTAAGCTTTATTCGTGTCGAAGGCAGGGATTAATTCAAGAAATTTTATTTACTCCTTTCGTAATAGAAGATGAACCTGAAGTAGAGATAATGACGAGGAAACACACGTTAATGAAACAAGATAAAGAATTTATTTACAAATTTACACATTTTGAAGCTTTAGATTGTTTCAGGACAAATAATCAAATAGGTTCGTAGTTTCAATTGAATAGTCAAAAAAAAAGAAAATGTTCATATTAAATCATCAGACACGAAGTAATATTTTTAAAAAAATGCTAAAAACAAATTGAGGGAGTTCGTTTCTCACATAAAATTTTATTTTTTAGGCACTTAGCTTAGAATTTGAATAGTATTCGTTGAAATACCCTTGGTCTCGTTAGAGGTTGATAATGTATCAGCATGACACCGGGGTTATTCAGACGTCTATGACTACCTTTTTTTTTTTTTTTGTCTCTCTCTCTCATTCAACTTTTTTCTGCCTATTTATATCAAAAAGCGATCTGACATCAGCTGGTTACTTTTTCTTAGTAAGCCGCTCTCTTTTTATTAGTCAAAGTAAATTTTCACATAGGCTATTTAAACTTTGCCTTGGTCTTTTCTTCAGCCCAGAGCCAATCCCTTTTTCTACTGGTTAAAATAAATTTTCGCACAGGCTCAAATAGGTACCTCCAAAAAAAAAAAAGAAAATCACTGCTCATTTTCGATACCTCAATTTAAATTTAATTTTTAAAAATAAAAATGTTTTCTTGAAGCTTTAATTTTAGCTTTAATTGAAAGCCAAGAGATTAAATTTACTAATTACAGTAAGTAAAATACCCTGGTTTAGTTCAAACCGAAATTATATTGATCGAAATCAAAAATTTAACTGCTGAAAAAAAAATTTTTTTTTAAATTTACTGCCATTATTGACTAATCGACGCATTATGTAAACAGTAGCTAAATTTCTGTTTTAAAAATATTGCAAAAAAAAAAAATACCTCCTTGACACGTTAAGTCGATTTTTATAATTGAAACTTTCCTTTATCTGATTTCAAACAAGTATTAAGTGCTTATTATCGGGAAATTTACGAAATAAATCACTCTTTAATGACGGTAGCCCTCTTGTCAGCAGTTATGTAAGGCGACAAATGATGTGTTGACAAGTAGCAGGTGTGAATGATGTTTGGATGGCGACCGAAAGTGACAAAAAATTCTTGAAGCTTAAAACGTAACATTTGGAAATTAAAATTTTTTTTTGTTGTTTTTTGACTAAATAGTAAAATTAAAAATTTAACATAATATTTTCAGCAAGTATAATATTTTATAGAATTTTAGTCAGACTATGCTTTCTGAATAAATAAAAATATGCTTTCTGAATAAATAAAAATTTAAATTTCTTTTAAAAGAAAGAATTAAATTAAAATAACCGAACTAAGTTATATTATGTTATTTATTAGTATTTTTCTGAAATATTAAATATTTTTATGTTTAGATATTACATATTTATCTTAAATTATTTATTAATATGCTTTCTGAAAAATTAAAAAAATGAAATTTCTTTTAGAATAATTTTAATTTAATAAAAAAAATAATGAAATTAGAATCAAAGTGTGGTTTGTGTCATTTTTGATGTAAGGGGAATTCATCCAAACACTTGTTAACTTCTAAAAACAATACGACAAACTATGGAAACTTGTTATGACCCCTATAGAACACCGTACTTAATAAAAATTTCCAAAATTTTTTTTTTTTAATTATTTTAAAAATAAAATGGGTGAATAATTTTTATTAAACTTTTCAATTGTCGATAAGAATTGATTATTATATTGCCTAAGTAAAAAAGAAATTCAACAACGTTTTTATAAAAGGTTTTTAAAATATTTTTAACACTTTTATGAATTATTATAATAAAAAAAATAAAAACAATTATTTCAAAATTTTATTAGTAAACGAAAAAATTTTTTTCTTCAGACTATAATGTCCTTAATAATTATTATTTATTCCAGCAATTAAAAGTTTATCAAATTAAATTATATCAGAGTTTTACTGCATTTTTATCTTACTCTTCGGAGTAGATTTTCGGTCAGGTTGTCCACTTTAAAATAAAAAACATGGATGATTTATATGCCCCAATGAGTCCTGCATTTAACTAATAAAAAACATTTTTACAGCTACTTAAAATTTATTAAAATTTCATGGATTTACATAGGGGGGAGTAACAGAGTTAAAAAAAATATTTTCACCAAGATATTTAAAAAAATAATTTCAAAAATAATTTCATTCATTTGTGAATGAGTACTGAAAGTTTCATTCAAATCTGATTTGATTTTTGCGAGAATTTTCAAATTAATGTGTTTGTCACCAGGAAAAAAGTGGGTTGTGTCATCATTACGTAACACAGTTGTAAACTTTTTTTTAGCTGCTAACTCAAATAAAAACAACATTTTCTATCAAAATTTCGAAAATGTTAGCAGGGATTCAAAAAATTTTTTAAAATAATTAAAAATTACTTTGATCTTTCCTCTTAATAAAAATATAAATATTTTGATGGAAAAAGTTTGTTTTATTCAGTTTATGAACTTTTTTATTTATGCTATGCTGTTTCATGCTGTTTTTTTAGCGATTTTTTTGGAGGTACCTACTCAAGAATTTGAAAACAGTGAAGGAAAGAGGTTTTTTTTTTGGGGGGGGGGGGGGTTAATTATAAATATATTGCTCCAAGCAAGGCATTTTATTGCTACTGTTTTGCAGGGGGTTACATAGGAAGAAAATTATGAGAAAGAGTGGCAGGTTATAGGGGGTGTCAGGAAGTGAGTAAGAGAAGGATGAGAATACTGATGAGAATGGAGTGAACAGAGAAAGGAGCATGAGAGAGAGAGGATGCAACTTAGTGAGATAGGAGATGATTATTGACTTTACATTTAAATTCTTGGAGATTGTAGCTGCCGGGGAAGTAAGTAAATGGAAGGGAATTCCACAGATGGGAAGTGCAAAAAAAGAAGCTGTTGGAGTAGAATTTGTGTTTACATTTTATTGGTTTCACAGTAAAAGGGTGGGACCTAGTTGCTAGTCTTGTGGCTTGAGTAAATTCATATATAGGGGTCACTAGAGAGCTAAGTTCATTGGAGCAGAAGCCGTGAAAGTTTTTTTTTTTTTTTTAATCATATCACCCCAAGCAAGGCGATAACGCCACTGATGCGCAGGGAACTACGTAAGGGTAAAAAGAATGGAAAAGAGAAAGCCGGAAACCACATCATAAACAGGGAACAAGGGATGTGCCTCTTCACCTGTTCAGTAGACGTGGGTGGAGTGTGAACCGGGCAATAGTTTAGTCTATCTACTCCAATTGGAAAAAAAAAAAAGTGAAAAGATTGGAAAAGAGAAACCCGGAAACCGCATCCTAAACAGGAAACAAGGGATGAGCCTCTTCACCTGTTCAATAGATGTGGGTGGAGTGTGAACCGGGCGATAGTTTAGTCTATCTACTCCAATTGGAAAAAAAAATAAAAAAAAATAAAAGTGAAAAGATTGGAAAAGAGAAAACCGGAAACTGCATCCTAAACAGGAAACAAGGGATGAGCCTCTTTGTAGAAGAGATACACGGAAGCCACATTGCGCCAGTGAGAAAGTGACTGTATCTGAGCTGCCAAGTCGGGATCAATCACATTACAGATTCTCCACTGGATTTTGTGAAGGACACCTAGGTGGATAGCAGAAGCACCCAACCAGATATGGTAGCAGTATTCAATGCACAAGCAGATGGTAGATTTATATATATGCAGGATTGTTTCAGACAAGAAAAACTTCCTAGCCCTACACAGAGAACAGACTTTCTTAGCAGCGGACTTAACTATGGATTCTATATAGTCATTCCACTTGAGGTCTGTTGTTAGTGTTAACCCGAGGAGGTGCAGTGTTTTGCTTTCAGGGAGACTAGCCTGATCCATGCTAATGGGGGTGGGGGTATGAGCGGTTGTCTGTGATAGTTAATAGATAGCAGCTTTGTTTTGGAAGCATTAAAATTCACAAGTTATTTCTTACCCCAGTCTACCATGGATTGGAGGTCCTTTTCAAGCTCAGCAGCGAGGTTCGCTTTGTCAGCCTCGACAGATTTTTGATCGATGCGAGAGTAAACTGTAGTGTCATCAGTGTATATGCCTACTTAGAATCTTATTACATCTGGGAGATTGTTAATGTAGATAAGGAAAAGCATAGGACCTAGAATAGATCCTTGAGGGACACCCGCATTCGTATGATGTTATTGGGAGGCATGTCCATTCAATATTACCTTAATTGTGCGATTTGAAAGAAATGACTGGATATGGTCAAACAATTGTCCAGTTATATGCAGCTTGCGTAGAAGGCCAGCATACTAGGCTCTGTCAAACGCTTTGGAGATATCTAGGTCAACAGTTCAGGCTTCGCCATTCTTGTCGAAAGCCTGGTGTATATACTCAGTAATGATCATGAGTATATCAGTAGTAGACCTGGTGAAGCGGAAACTATACTGTTTGTCAGAGAAGAGTGTGGGGTGTGAGATGTTGAACCACTTTGGCCTTGATGATGGTTTTGAACACTTTACCAAAAATCGGTAGGAGGCTGATAGGGCAATAATTAGAGGGGTCAGAGGGTTCACCAGTGTTTTTATATATTGGAACCACTGAAGGAGGACTTCCAGCAGGCAGGAAAGCAAAAAAGCAGAGAGGCAGTAGTTATAGAGTTTGGAGAGAACAGAGGAGAGTCCAAGGGAACATTTCTTCAGGACAATGATTGGGATTCCATTGCCGCTCACTTTATAGTGGTTAAGCTTTGAAATTATGTTAGGGACCACCAAGGGAGTAATGTGGATGTCATTCAGTTGGGCCTCAGTTCAGGGTGGGAAGTTGGATACAGATACTCAAGACAAGTCCAGTGTCAAGTTGGTGGAGAATCTTTGAGCGAAGCACTCAGCCTTGTCTGTTGTAGAGGTAAGGACCTCAAATCCGTTGATTCGAGGGGGAATTGAGGGTTTGCTATTGTTTAGTACACTTTTACAGAGCCTATAGTAGTCTTTTTGGAACCAAACGTACAGGATGTTATGCGCTACTTCACTCTGGCTGCAAACAGCAGCTTAGCTTCTTTAAGTATCTTCTTGCACTCATTGCAAGCAGAGGCAAAGAGGCACCTGTTATGGTTTGACGCATGATTCCGATAGAGCTGGAAGAAGTGATTTTGATGGGCAATGACAGCCAAGCAAGCAGGGGAGAACCAAAGGGTGGGATTTAAGTCTCAACTTCCTGGCTGAGATAAAAGCTTCGATGCCAACTTTAACACACGAGTTATTTTTATTTCATATTCACCACAAACTCTTATTTTGAATATGTGTTTTGAAGGAAAGAAAGAATGCTACATTCATATCTGGAAGAATTTAACTGAACAAAAATTCAATCTGATAATTTAAAAATAAGTAAATATTGTTCTAAACACTAGTCAAGATAAGAAAAAGTTCAAAAGACTTATCTTAAGACTGACTTCAATTTTCCACATACACTACTTGTGAGGGTTTGATAAATAAAATAGGTATTGTCCTAAACATAAAAACACACTTTGCACTACCTATACCAGATTTCTTAAATAACTAAATCAATATATCACTTATTCTACATCCCATTTTTGCATAATCAATCACACTTAATTTAAATTTAGCTCCACACAACAGACTCTTTTCTTTAGACATTGTTAGGGGTGAAATTGGGCATTATGGTGTAATGTCACCTGAGAGTGAGAAATTGGAGAGCAGAGTTCAAACTTCAGTTGGGTTCATTTTATTCACATTATGTGCAAATACCCTTGGGAAAAGTATGAATCCAACACTTCTCCCATATATGGGTAAAATGGCAGAACAGACTGGGTCCTATAGGCTTGGTTGGTAACCAGTCTACTGCAGAAAGAAACAGTAACAGTAACTGCCTAGTCAGTATTGAATTGAAAGAGACATGATCGCCCAGGTGTATATCTCATATGGCACCTAACTGAAAGGGTTAAAAATTTATTATACTTCCTAGCCCTAAGAACTGGTACTTCAAATTTTGGTGATGCATTCAACTCAAGAATAAATGTGTGCCAAATTGAAATAACATTTAGGTGATTACAACATTAATTGCAGTCAGCATACTGACATTGCACATTTAAAATCTTAACTTCTTTTGAAAAATTTAGAAAGCTGTGTTCAAAGTGGGTGCCGCATTTGCTCACAGTCGATCAAAAACATGTCGATGATTCAGAGCGTTGTTTGCAATGGTTTCAACGCAACAAGGAGGAGTTTTGACATTGCATTTAAATTTATGAAGATCAAAGTTGATTGGAAAGCAAAAAACCAGAAGAGAAGCAAGACGTGCAAGAGAAGAAACAGTTAGCATAGAACTAACAGTTATATATAGCAATTTCAACTGTAAAATGATGAGATCTTGTTGCTAATCTAATACTACTCTTAAATTCATAAAATCTAGATACACTCCAAAAGAAGAAAGCTTATCAGAACAATTACCATGAAAATATTTATAGAAAAGACACAGAGGTGGGAAAGTGACTGAAGCCAAGATGCCAGGTCAGAACCAATAAAACTTCAAACTCTTCTTTGTATTTTGAACAGAATCTCTAAATATATATTATTTAGAATATTGCCTAGAAATTAAGTCATCTTGTTCCTTTTCATAATGAATTAGGTAAATATGAAAAGTGAAAAGATCAGTAACAGAAGTCTTACATGTCAATAGACTATTTTAAAGTATACTGAAACATCTTCTATGAAGGTAGTTTTCTGAAGAAGAAACAACGTATTAGAGAGGTTTAGATTTACACCAATGAAGGTTCTTGTTTTATAATGGGAAATTATAACACAAGGGAAGTTTTTTTTGTTTTTTTTTTACCTGTTGAAGGCCATAAGTAACTTGCACACACCTGTGCTGACAGACTTGACGGGAGTCCCTGCGACCCAAGGTAAAAGGATGCAAACACTTCTTTTGTTTTGTTTGGTTCTAGAAAAAGAAAAAGAAAACTAAACAATGTGAAATCAAAAGGTTATGAACACTGATATTGTGTAAAAGAAATTACTTTCACTTTTTCTCTCTCTCAAATTCTATATCCTCTCTATCTTTCTCATGATTTTATTTAGTAAATATTGTCCAGTAAAGACACACACAAAAAAAAAAAAACAACAGAAAACACACACTATTTCTTTTTATTCAAAGGAATTTGCTTTATTAAAATTAACATCAACAGAAGAAAATTATATATCTTACTTTTTGAATAATTCCATTAGAGACATATTTAGCAGGTCAAGAAAAAAGAAAGACATGAACCACAACATGTATTTAGCATATTGTCACATATTGTCATGTTTAGTAAATCATTGTCATCATTTGTTAATCATTATCATGTTAATATTTAGCATATTATCACAACATATATCTAGCAAGTGAATAAAATTTGAAGAACACGTAAGTCCTAACAAAAAATTTATTGTGTATAAAAATTTATTAAATAAAATATAAAATTGTGAGCAGAGTTTATGATACAATATGCTACCATGAAAATAAGTCATTATTTCATTTACAACTATTCCCATGTCAAAATACTTAGATTCAAATAATACTGTTGCTATTAGTTAGAATTCGAGAATATTCCCTAGAAATTTATTTAATACTGTTTCTCAACAATAAGATAATATAAAATTATGGGCAGAGTTGGATGTTTAAGCATCTGGCTTGATTTTTGCACCTAAATTTGAAAGAACCACTGCTTATGTTGAATTTTAAAATTTGTTAATGGTTAAAATTTTATTTTATAGTTGTGACACTATTTGGTTGCTGATAATTTATAAATTTTATTACTTAGATATATGGAGAGGCGTGATGATACACGTTTCATGAGAGAGTTAACCAGTATAAAAATATTCCAAGGGATTGTAACTCTGTTACAAGTTGGATGTCTGGTGAGGGACTAATCTAATCTAGGTGTTGACAGTTGGCCAATGAAAGAAACTGTAAAACCCCTAAGTGCCAGTTAAAAAAGTGAGTAAAAGATAACTCAACGAAAAGTTAGGTGTTCGGATCTGAAACCATGTGAAGGGAATTTAGCTGGTAAAATTTATTTTGGCTAAAATAATTCACCAGTGTTGAATGATTCACCTGAGAAAAGGAACCAGAATTTTTTTTTGTTTTTGAAACAATACAGAGGAAGAGGAGGGGGATCTGCCTGCAACAATTACCCAACAGAGGAGGGACACAACCAAGATGAAAACATAATTTACCAACACACCCCTGCTCTGCATCTGTTCGCGGCCAATACCAATAAAAGTAAATGTACAAAGTGACACAGAGTTATTGAAATTTGGGCCAAGAGGATTCATGGAGATTTGACTGCACATGACTACTGCCTAAGCATAACTCCAACACATTAGCCTTGAGCCAAACTTACCAAGAAATTACCAAAAATCGACTGAACAAACTCCATTAACTATACTCCAGCTAACCCTTACCAGTTTAACTAAGTGTGGCGTCCATTTTGGGAACAATTTAAATTGACAACCCTTGCATATACACTACTGAGAAAGTCATTATATAATATAATTGAGATAAATCATAATACTTTTTTTTATTATTCATCATTCTTCTCCGAGTATTTATTTAATTTTTTTTTATTATTATTATTATTGTATGCCTTCACTCTGTTCGGATTGAACCAAGGCAGGATACTGACAACAAATCTCGGCCTGTCTGTGATCAATAAATCACAATGTGGAGGCAGACTGAACCAAGGGCTAAAGAAATCAATTTACTGATCAACCACATTTCGGATGACCGAGGAGAGAAAAAGAAGATATTTGTGATCCCAGGTGAATTACACAGGCTGATATAGTAAAAAAAAAAAAGATTATCCAGTTGATTAAGAAACTTGTTTCTTCCTTCATGAAATTAAATAAAAAAAACTAATAGAAAAATGTTTTATTTCAAAATCTTTTGCTTTAAATAAGGATTTTTGTAAAATTGGTATAAGTCAGTGATTAAAAAAAATCATTTTCATGACAGTAGGAAAAAAAAGAGACAGTAAAGGTTAAAGTATGAATTTATTTTGAAATCAAAATCTGTTAACAGTGTTGTAGTTAAAGTACTTTTTCATAGGACAACATTGATATTTAGTTACTGTAATTGATTCACATATTTTTATGAACTTAATATTCAAGTGACTTATCTGGTTAACCAGTTATCTAGTCAGCTTTTTATTCTTTTTTTTTTTTTTGCAGAAGCCTGAAGCCTGTAACTTTTGTGTATTTTTCATTCATATTATCATTATTAAACTTTAAAATGTAAAATTAACATAAATAAACTATCTAATAAAATATATACACACTCACACACACATTGTGGTGCAATGGATATTGGCTCAGAACGAGAAATCACAGAGCTGAGTTGGAATTCCATTTGAGTCCATTGCATTCACTTATGCACAAATAACCTTGAGAAAGGTATGAATCTATCTCTTCTCTCTCCAGCTATGGGTTAAATAGAACAAATTGGGTTCTCTAGCCTTATTTCGCAACCAGTCTACCAGAGAAAGAAATGGCAACCTACTGTGGGAAAATCTTCTGCCTAGTCAGTAATGTCTCAAAAGCAACATGATCACCCGAAAGTGTATCATGTATGGCACTTAACTGACTGACTGAATAAAATAAGTAATGATTAATTCTATTGATTCCAATTCTCAAGAAATAAGAGAATGCAAAAATCTAGTTCCATATATTTGGGCTTTATTGAAATTCTAAAAATTTCCTTTAAAATGTTAAAAACTGTCCAGGAAATATACAGTAATAGTGTTGTCAAAATCGAAATTGGAGAGTCAAGTTCCAGTTGAATTCATTAGATTCACTTATGCGCAAATACCCTTGGGAAAGGTATTAATCCATCTCTTCTCCACCTAGCTACGGGTTAAATAGTAGGACAGATTGAGCTCTTTAGCCTTGGTTGGCAACCAGTCTACTGCAGAAAGTAATAGCAACCTACTGCAGGAAAATCTCCTGCCCAGTCAGTCATGTCTCTTTCAAGACATGATCGCCCGAGTGTGTATCATGTATGGCACTTACCTGACTGAGTTTTGTCAAGCAAAAAATCATCTTTTTGATACAGTATACCACCATACTTTTGGGTATACATTTGTTAAACTTTGCTATTTTTTTTTAGTTCATTGTTAACTGACTTAGCAATGAAGAGAATGTACATACCAAGAGATGAGATTTCAAATTCCGAATGGTCAGTGAAAAGGGGAGGAAGAATATTGATGTTGATAGTGATATTTTCCAGAAGGATCTTTGTATTGAACGCAATCTGAAAAAAATAAATATTGACGACGACGTTTGAATAGCAAAATGCACTTTGCAGTCAAGTTTTCAATTTATTTTTATTGCTTTACAGGATTCTCCTTGTTATTCAATATAATTTTCGCTATCTCAAGTTTAATCACTTCATGTCTATACAAGATCTTTTTTATAGCAAACTATCTTCCTATTGAAAGTGAAAATAACGTTACTGCACATATTATTGCTTATACCAGAGGAGCAGGAGGTAAACCTTTTTGATGGAGGGATGCATCATTGCCAGCCCTGTGTAAAGTGAGCCACTCTACAATAACACATTTCAAGAGTAAAATATATAAGTAATGTGATGTAACCATAACTTCTATGCTAACAGTTGATTACACATCTTACTTGTGGAACTCTTCCAGCTTCTTGCTTTCCAGTCAACCTTGATCTTAAAAAAATTAAATTAAAATGTCAATCATTCTATCTTCTTAATTCCTATTTTTTTTATTGTTCCCTCTTCTTAATAAAGTTATTTTTTCTCATTCTTTCACATACAGTTATTCCTTGCATATTAGTGGATTTACTGCCTTGCTTGGAGTAAAATGATTTTTAAAAAATATGACTATATAAAAAAACATCCATACAAGTGAATGTTATTTGTTTTACATTTATTTGCTTATTGTTTTCATTTGTTTTAATCAATTCACCTCAAGCAAGGCAATAATGCCACTAAGATACTCGGGGTTACTGGGAGTGAAAGAGAATGAGAAGACTTTAGAAGTAACCAGAAACCCAACACTATGCAAGGTAATAATGCCATTAAGAGGCAAGGGGTTAGTGGGAGTGAAAGAGAATGAGAAGAATTTAGAAGGAACCAGAAACCCAATCCTGAACAGGAAACAAGGGATAAACCTCAAGTCTTGTTCAAAAGGCCAGAAAAGAATATGAACCTATCCACTCCTATTGAAGAAAAAAAAACCCAAAAAAAAAAACAGACATTAGAAATATAAAGTTGAAGTAGACATTAGAAGAAATCATAAACTCAATCCTGAACAGAAAACAAAAAATAAACTTCTACTCCTGTTCAAAAGACACAAGGAGGAGTGTGAACTGGGACTAGAGTGGTGAAAATTGCTTGAAAATAATTGTAAAACTCAACACCAGAAATATTTTACAGAAAGGAATTTTTTATCCTAGTGTTCCCCCTATACAAGTCCCAAGAGCCATTTGAAGGTTGCTGTTGTAGAAAAATAAAAATGAGGGAAAGAAAACAGTTAATCCTAGATTTGAACATTGTAGTGGTTGGAAAAGCATCTTCTTTGTAGCTGGTTCTACAAGGTTCATGAGAAGAAGCTATTTGAGTAGGACTTACTATTCACTAATGAAATACAAAGGTACAAAGGGAATGAGGGTGGTTTGCCAACCCAGGGTTTGAACTCACAACCAAAACATGGGTTGGGCAGTGTGTACTTAATCTCAGTGAAAACAAGCAAGCAATAATACAGTACAAGCAATAATACAGCAGTACTATAAATAAGAACGAGATGAGGTATCCTTAGTCATGGGCAGTAGAACAAGAACAGTTTACCCTGTAGATTAAATAAAGTGTTCAGTTGAGAATTTCCTGTAGGTTATCCACATCAATATTCACCAAAGATTGGAGGGCACAACAGCCAAAACTTTGTGATGATAACAACAACAAGGATAATAACTGTGCCGTAATCAAGAAAACTGAGCCATACTAAAATTAAGAAGTAGACAAGCTTTTCCTAGACTTTTCTCATAGATTAAATAAAGTGTTCAGTTCAGTATGCCCTGTAGGTTATCCAGATCAATATACAGTGGAAGACACAACAGCTAAAATCTTATGATAGCAACAAGAAAGATGAGGGCAATAGCCTGAATATAAATAGTAAAAATAATGATAATTCCACATCCCAGAAATTTAGATAAAGTATTTATAGAGGACCATAACTGAACTGAGAATCATTCAGGGCCTCAAAAACCACAAATGTCCACCTGGCTCATGTGCATGCTGATTGCGCAAAGTTGTTTTTTAATTTTAAGTTATAATTAAAGTTGTTACAGTGATGCTCATAATTTACATGACCTATCCTAAGAAGTGCTGAAAAGTTCTCAGCCAGACCTACTTTACAAAATCAGATAAAATGATCAGGTTTCTTTAAGTGTTTCTTTGTCAAGCCAATAACTTCTCAGCACCCCCTTATAATACCAATTCCTAAGAATTGAAGATAAAGTATTTACCTTGAATGTGACTAAAGGAACTTGATAATCTCCATCTTCTTCATGGTCATACCCAACCTGAAATGAAAGACACAGAAGAAAAAATATTAAGAAAAACAATCAATTATTAAAGTAATTTAATGTCAAATGAACTCATAAAAATGAGGATATTGAAACAAAACATTTAAGTTTTAACCACATATGCAGCTTATTTTCTAAATATTAAGATTTAAACTGCAATAAATCTTAGAAAGTCACTAAGAAATGTTTTACCTTTTCCAAAGCTAACATGTAGCTGTACAAGAATTCCTTTGAGTTTAACTTTGTATTTATATTAAAAGAAAAAAAACAAACTAAAAAACAAATTTGTGGTCCATGGTGAAAATATCTATAAATCATCAAGTGATGATTCAGATACCAGTCTCACATGATGTATTTCAAAGTGACAAGTGACCTTCTTTATTCAATGATTTGTAAATGTGATCTTGTATTAACATATCCCAACTGACTTACCATCTGATCATGTCCTAAAACAATTTGGTAAGTTCAAACTCATGAGGAGTATTTATCAACTCTAATCTCACTCAGCTTCAGGTATGAGTGGTCAGTACAAGCTGTCAACAAATGCCTTATGGCAAATAAGCATTTTTAGGAATTTGACATAGAACTTCTCATAGAACAGTGGTTAAAAAGATCAACTTACAATTGAGCTTGCACCTGAGTCACTGCTCTATGAATGTGGCTTTGCAAAAGTTATCATTCAAAAAATATTGCTACAAAAGGATAAGTAGAGTACCCAACATATAAAAATTTTCATCTTTGTCGCTGCATACCATGAAGATGACCATTTGTCAAAGCTGATATCATCAAAGAGTAGTTTCAAGAATTTGGTAAAAATACTTTCATGAATAGGGAGAAAAGAAGTATACAAAAATTAATTCAGTCAACAAAATTCTGAATTTATAGATAATTTTTTTTCTTTTTTGTGGGGAGTACTCTTTACTTCCACAATACTTTAAGTGTATTTGGTAAATATTTACTACTTACATGTATCGTTTTGAATCCAGGTTGTATTTGACTACTGATTTCAATAGCTTCCGTGTCTCGAATTTGAGGCATGAGAGAACCTGTGAAAAAGTTTTTAAAAATAAAATTAAGATAATGAACAATATATCCAAGGCAGACTAAATGAATTGCACAATTCTCTTGCTAAAATCAGTCATCATTTTTGTTTATTTGAAAAATCAACTAGTGTACATGAGCGCAGTTTGGCAATCTCTGAAAGAGTCGTGGGGCTACAAAGACATGATTTGGTGTGAAAAACAATTAAATTTCCGTTTGTATTGTACAGATTCTGAATACCTCACAAAATGTTTCTCTTTAATGTTTATCAAGTGGCAACTGAAATTTTCATGATTAGTCAAGTGGCTTTATGAAAATTTCTGTCAAGTAACTACAAGGAGTTTCTATCTAGTTTCAGTCATAACATTGTGTCTATACATATACATAACAAATTTGATTGAATTTCAAATAGACATCAAGGTTAACCTCTGGGTTACAGAAAAAGATTATAATCTTTTTCTGTAACCCAGAACTGAAATGCAATGTGCAGGCTTTCGAAGTCCATTATACAGCTTTTTCTGCATTTAAAGAATTTGTCCATTTAAAATACTACTATTTATTAGGTTGTTACATATATTTGTCTGTTTAAAATACAATTTATTAGGTTGTTTGAGTTTTGTTTAATGGCATATCAACCACTGTGGGTTATTTAATGCCAAAAAGGTGGAGTTTTAAGGTATTTTTTTTTATGTTTGGTTATAGTGAGAAGGTTGATTTAACCAGATTTTAATGAAAATCTTTGTTTTTATTCTTTTTTATTTTAGAAAACTGAAAATGTCTTCTAGTTTTTTATTCAAAAATGTTTTGCTGAGAGTATTTTTTTCCTTCAAAAATGTGTTATGGTAATAATTTTTTCTTCAAAAATGTATTGTTGGTAATATGTTTTCCTTCAAAAATGTATATTTTCCTATAAAAGTCTATTTTTATGTATATATTTCTATAAACATGTATTTTTATACTTTCATAGAGTTTTGATCCCAGTTTGAGGGTTAACTATTTGCCCATAGCTGGGACCCTAACAGGTGCTACCATTCCAGGTCAATGTGGACTTGGGAACACCAGCAATTAAGAGATGGTTTCATGCTACTCACAACCTCCCAATCAGAGGTCTTGCTGCCAGATGCAGTTTATCATAATGCCCAGGACCACTTATTAGGTTATTACATATATTTGTTCATTTTTCTCTGATGTTCTGCAAATGATCTCAAAGAATAAACTTTCATTGCATTTTTCCTTCTTAGTAACTTTGGTCATGTGGTAAAACTTTTTTTTTTAAATTGTTTCACCCCAAGTAAGGCTACTGGTGTGTAGGGGGTTACAGTGATAGAAGAAGAAAAAAGTAAAAGGGAACAAGGTACAGAGAATGTTGAAAGAAGAATAAGAGAAAGATGGGATCACAGAGATAGAAGATGGTCACTGATGTTGCCCTTAAACTTTTGGAGATTGTAGATATCAGACAAGCAAGTATATGAGAGGGAGTTCCACAGACAAGAAGTGCGAGAAAAGAAATTGCTTGAGTAGAAGTGGCAGTTACATTTGACAGTAAAAGGGTGGAACTTAATTGCCAATTTAATAGCAGGAGTAAATTTAGGGCATCAGGGAAAGAAGCTCATCAGAGGAGAAGCCATAAAAATATTTGTAGAAAAGACAAAGGGAAGCCACATCTCATTGGTGAGAAAGTGACTGAAGTCAAGCTGCCAAATAGGGATTGATTACATTGCAGCTCCTCCTTTGGATTTTGTCAAGACTGAAGTTTTATTTTAGATCAGACACCCAAGTAGACCTGAATGAGTATGTTTGACATCTTTTTGCTTTTAATCAAAGTCACAAAGCAGGTAAAGACATTTCTGCTGTTTACGGACATGAAATGTTTCAAAACAAACAAACGGTGAATGCTAAGCTTTATGTTGAATGAATGAACAGACTCAAAGAGGCAATTCAGCTAAAAAACATGATCGGCAATACAATGTATTTATTTAAGATGACAATGCTCACCACCATGACACTAACGTGACCAAACAAGTAATTAATGAAGTTGGGAAGTTCTACCACACCCACCATAGTCTCCTGACTTAGCAACATTCAGATTACCACTTTTTTCGTCACTTTCTAACAACTTTAGGCAGGAGTCATTCAACAATGATATGGAGTTTGAAAAATGTCTTGATGGTTTTTTTCATGTCGAAACTTAATGATTATATCAAGACATTAAACAGTGAATCATTGGCAGGAACACATAAACAATGAAAGGGAATACATTGATGAATGATTCATCAGAGCTATTAATAGACAGTATTAAAATTGTTGTATTTCCGAGGTGTATACAATACACAGAGAAAGTGTGCTGCAGTATTATTCAGCACAATATCTGGTGCTAAACAGATGTACACAGTACAATAGTCACAATGACAGACAAGACAGAACTTACAACACAGAGAGGAAGGGTTTAGATTGCAATAGTTGCCAAAGGAATGACTCAAATATTACACCTTGAATGCTACTATTCTTTACTTAAATAGACCATTTTAGACTATGGGCCATTCCGTCATTGAGAGTGTTGCTGGGGTGTCAGCAACTCTACAACAAAAATAAATTAAAAAACAAATTTATGTAACAACCTAACAGATTTGAAAGTTGATCATTTCATCATCTAAGAAGGAGATACAAAGCTAGTGTTGAAAAAATAATAATTTGAAAAAATATACTGAGAAAGGGAAACACTTCGGAAATAAATTCTATTTCACTTACTTTTGTCCAAATCTTCAAGTCCAAAAAAATCTCATTTGCTGTAAACAAATGCAAAACTACCATTGACAACAATTAAGGAAATTTAAGATCCAAAACTAATGACTGCAACTGAAGAGTGTACCATTCTAATGTTCGGCTGTTGACTCTTAAACAGCATCCACATATCTAATCACAAAGAATATAAGTGTCACGTCTATGCACTTTACAAGGTCCTGAAAGACAGTGATTAAAATAAATCCCTTACCTGTTCTGTTTGACATGTCTTTAATCCTTCTGTTAAGATCAGTGATTTCTTTGTCAACATCTTCATACCTAATATCCCGAGCCTCTACCAAGGGGGGAGTGAATAAGTCAGGATCACTGCCTAAATATGAACACTGCAGATGACCTTCTTCTGTTAGGCTGACAACCATTCCATTTATTCCTCTGCAACAAAGTTGTCAAAAATTCTAAGTAATTCATATTATACATAAACAAACAAGTATGCATTAATTAACCTGAAAGACCCCTTCCTGCCCCCCATCAGCATGGCTGATACTAACCTCCATGTGATTGACTCATTGCACCTTTCCAGATTTATATTCTTGACTGACATGAAGTGGAAAAATTATATAGCCATTGATAGGTTTTCTACTAAGAAAGTTAGCTCACTGTGTCATGCTAGACAATTTTCCTCTCCTGAATCTATTTCACCTATTTATAAGATTGTATCTTGAATACTGCTGCCATATATGGTCTGGTGCTCCTGCTAAATATCTAGAGATTCTTGATAAAATTCAAAAAAGAATTTGCAGTGTTGTTTGTCCTGATCTGACGTCTGATCTTCAGTTCCTTTCTCACTGCCATGATGTATCTTCCCTGAGCCTTTTCTATAAATACTTTCATGGTAATTGTTCAAATGAACTTTTCGCTATGGTAAATAGACTTTATGAATTTAATCGCAGCACATGATTGACATCAACGTAACATCCATTTGCAATTAAATTGGCAAGATGTAACTAAGTTCTATGCTAACAGTTTCTTTTCTTGCACTTCTCACTTGTTGGACTCTCTTCCGGCTCTATGCTTTCCAGCTAACTTTGATCTTCAAACATTTAAATGCAATGTTAATCATTATCTACTGTCCACCTGTTTACTCTTCTATTGATCACACGCTTTCATAATGTTTCTCTTTTTCTTGTTCTTTCACACTCAGTCATTCCTTGAGTTAGTGGCTTTACTTGCATGAGGTGATATGATTTAAAAAGAAAAAAAAAACAAAAAAAAAAAACTTTTCAGGAAAAGTCTTGCTATGTATGACAAACAAAAAGTATATTTTCATAGTTTCTCCCGAATAAGAGGAATCTAGCAAAACACACAAAAATGAATTTACAAACATGATGTAAGAATCTTTTATGTGCCATGTCACTTCAATTAGCTCTCAACAACTTCCAGTCCCTTGTAACTCTATGCAATTTTCAACTTCTTTATCACTGCTATGCCACCCATTCACAAAAAAAAAATCATATGGTAGGTGACCGTTTTCCTCTTTCCCTTCTGCCTTCATTATGTTAAATTTTCCAAGCAACTCTTTCGTCATTATATGTGCAATAAATTTCAATTGTAAGTGTAAGTGCCCTTCTAGATCACATTTTCTTTAAAACTTCCTTGTTACCAACACAATCACTTCATGGTATTCTCAGTATTTTTCAAGAGAACTACATCTGCCATTTCAAGCCTGTTTATCTGTAGAGAAATCATTCAGTAATCACTACCATATAGAAAAATAGACATAACAATTCATCTTTCTTTTTTTTGTGTGTATATTTTTCAGATGAGTTATTGTAACTATTTAAACTGTTTGGACTGTTGTCCTCATCTTTAGTGCCATATTCACAACATTTCAGCAATTGTATGCTCCTGCCTTACAATGGCTGAAACATTGTTAATATGGTAATAAAGATGAAAATAACAGTCTGAACAATGTAAATAGTGTAAATCTTTTCTTTGTGTCTAATAATTTCCCTATCTCTTAAAGAGAAAGATCAATTATGAGCTTATAAGGCAAATTCGCTTTTTGCTGATTGGTGCCATTCAAAGTCATTTCACATATTTAATGAGTGGGTTTATATTATTTATGCAAGAAAATGAAATGTTGCCCCTTCTTCATTTATTCTTAAAAGATATCTTTTATGGCGTGTACCTATTTGAGCAAGAAAAATGAAAAATCTCTTTTACTAATCCGTCATCATTAACATGTTAAAGTACAGGCATATAGGTCCTTTCTATAAGACTTGTTGGAATATGACATTTCTTTCAAATATAAACCAGTAATTTGTTAAGATTATTTTGTAAATCTTCTCTCTCTTACTCTCCAATTCTTTTTGGTTTCTTTTGCTCTCAGGCAAGATTGGCCTCTTTTTACAACACCCTATTTGGTATAATCTGACACTGACATCTACCATGTGAAATCTGTAGTTTGAGTTCAGCAAACTGTCATCTTTTATTGAGTGATTTGTTTTTTTATGGTTCATCAACCCTTTGTGGATTATTTGAAGCTGGAAAGATTTTTTTTTTTAAATGACTATTGCATTAAAAATATTTTGGAAATAATGATTTATCTCACATACAAGTTCTATTTAATCCATATCTGGTGGAGGAAATTCACCTCATTGGAAAATTTTTGCATTTTTTATAATGAATTATCTGCATATTTGATAGTTCACAGTTGCATCTTTAATTGCAAAACACTTTTCTTCATAAAGATTTGTATATTAAGAATATTTAGTATTATTTTCTTATGTGTGCACAATTTCTGGGAACATGTTATCCAACCAATACAATTTTAACACGTACTTAGAGTTTTTCTCCCCACTTTGCCAACGTAAGTTAGCACTAGTTTTATTGACATCAAATTGAATGCAACCAACTCAATGTTTTTTTTGTGATAATCTATGCCTTCTATTTCCAATGTTGTACACACTCAGTTAAGTGCCATATGTGATACACGCTTGGGTGATCATGTCTTGAAAGGCACATGATTGACTGGGCAGAATATTTTCCCGCAGTAAGTTGCCATTACTTTCTGTGGTAGACTGGTTGCCAGCCAAGACTATAGAACCCAATCTGACATGTTATTCAACCCATAACTGGAGGGAAGAGATGGATTAATACCTTTCCCAAGGGTATTTGCACATAAGTGAATGCAATGAATTCAACATGCTAAATTACCAAAAAAGTCTTTTTATACACGATACATCACACTGATCAAATGTTTTTCTTTTTTTAGACAAGGATTATTTTTTATAATCTTAAAGTTGATCAAACTTAAGAGTAGCCCACAGCTAATTCAAGTCATAATTCTTGAACAACTGAGAATCAGAAAAAGGAAGTGTTTCAGTTTAATATTGCTTAGTGACTTACTGAAAAACTCCAGTAGAAACCTGAACAGGTGTCTGGTCCATTTTTGCTGCCCACAACAACTCCACATCCTGATAGACAAGCAATGAGGCAGAATGCGTGGCCACCAAAAACTTTATAGAATCTGATAAAAGAAAAAAAAAATGTCTGCAACGTTAACAAATTTTCAAGCTTATAAATTACAGTCTACATCAGTGGATACTAAGATTCTTGGTAAAACTTGTGTAATGAAATTGTACAAGTAAGTAGAAGGGACTACCTTGCCTCTTTCCCTCATTTGAACTGTTCTGTATTTATTTATTTACTCTTTGGTGCCTAAGAGAAGAGAGGTGACTTTTATCTTTTTTTTTGAGGAAATTTTCCAACTCCCACAAAATCATTAAAACTACCCCACTTATAAATTTTACCCCTTTTTGACATTTTAAATGATTTTCCAATCACCTATGATATTCTTTACTAAAAGCCAAGTTATAGTGCAACTCATGCCCAGAATTGATGGGCTATCTCAAATCTCACCATTCCACTGAGAGTGAAGATTTTTACTCTAGGTTTGCACTAATTCACTGTTAAAGTCTGCTTAAGAAACTCAAAGAAAAAAGTAAAGATTAAGAGCATAATTAATTTGGATTGTAAAGTTAATCCTCTTTATCTTGGTATTTTTTATTTATTTATTTATAATTAATAAATAATTTAATGGAGCTTTGAATTAATCACTTCCAACCCCATTCACAAGGGTGGAAAATGTTATAAGCATTTTAATCTTTGAATTATCCATGTTAGAAGAGTTTTAATGAAGCAAAAAACATATTGGAATTATGAATTCTAGAATAAAAGTATAACATGAAACAAAATAAACATTAAAAAGAAGTTTTTTATTTTATTCTTTAGAAATAAATTAACTGTTTTTTGCTGGCTTTTTTGTCATAAAAATACTTTATGATTACAGAATTAGAAAAGTCGAAAAAAATTGACTCAAAAATGCATGCTTTAATATCAGAGTTACAGTTACCATTTTGTATACATTGTTTACAATATCTGAAAATATTGGATTTAATTATGACATTAAGTTTACATAACATTACAAGATGTTTCATTAATTTTGTTGTATAAAATACAACATTTGCTGATTCTATGTTGTGTGTTTTAACATTAAACTAAACTAAGATTTAACATTTTTTTAAATACATTTTAGAAAGAAAATATAAATTAATCATGAAAAATAAATGTTATCAATATATTTATTGTCAGAGAAAATTATTGAATTAATTTTATGTAACAAATAATAGCATTTTTAAATAGATTTTGTAGCATAAAAACAAAATGGAAAAAAGTCTTTGAAAGTAAAGTTTGTTAAAAATTAAACATAAAACATTATTGAAAGTAGCTTTCTTGGAAAAGGCTTTGTTACTTGTAATAAGAAAGACTAGAAAAAAAAATTGAATTAATAAATTATTTTTTAAATCAAGTAAAATTAAGATATTACATTTCAGCTTTTTTTCATTAGTTAGAAACAGAAATTCAGATTATCAAAAAAATGAAGTTGATCATTACTGAATTTGCTTTTGAGTAGAAATTTCATGAAAAAGAATATTAAAATAATATTAAAAAAAACCCTAACGGAAGGGACTCTTTACTCGACCTTTGTTTTACTTCCATCCCAGACTCCTGCACTACCAGGCAACTCTGCCCCCTTGGAAATTCTGACCACGCCGTAGTCTCCGTAAACATATCAATCCGCACTAACTCTTCCCAAGAAAACCAGACCAGCAGAATATCATACTGCTACCAAAGAGCCGACTGGGACTCGTTCAGGGACTTCCTCTGCGACGTCCCCTGGAACAACGTCTTTGATCTTCCTGTCGAAGACTGTGCCTCCGAAGTCTCCTCTTGGGTTAAGGCTGGCATCGATGCTTTTATCCCTGCCAGAAAATTCCAACTAAAACCTAATTCGTCCCCCTGGTTCTCACCCGCTTGCTCGGCCGCTATTGCCCACCGGAACCATTTCTTCCGGCTCTATCGAAGCTGCTCGTCGAACCAAAACAGGCGCCTTTTCACCTCAGCACGGAACAAGTGTAAAAAAGTACTGAACGAAGCCAAGAGGGCGTTTGCTACCAGAATTAGGCAACGCATAGCATCCTCTAAGTTTGGCTCCAAAGATTACTGGCGTCTCTGCAAAAGCGTGCTCAGCAGGAACAAGACTTCAATACCCCCACTAATCAATGAATTTGAAGTTCTCACCTCCCCAACCGACAAGGCTGAGTGCTTTGCCCGTAAATTCTCAACCAATTCGACACTGGACTCGTTAGGAATACCTACACCAGACTTCCCACCCAGAACTAAGGCTCAACTAAATAACGTCCTCATCTCGCCCTCGCTGGTCGCCAAGATAATTGCGCAACTTGACCCACACAAAGCGAGCGGCGGTGACGGAATCCCAGTCATAGTACTGAAGAAATGTGCCCCAGAACTCTCCTCTGTCCTCTCTAAACTCTATAACCTCTGCCTATCTGCTTCCTGCTTTCCTGCCTGTTGGAAGTCCTCCTGCGTAGTACCTATATTTAAGAATTCTGGCGAATCCTCAGACCCCGCCAATTACCGTCCTATTAGTCTCCTTCCAATCTTTGGCAAAGTTTTCGAAGCCATTATCAACGCCGAGGTGATTCAGCACCTTATGACCAACGGGCTTCTCTCTGACAAACAGTATGGGTTTCGCTTCACCAGGTCTACTGCTGATATGCTAACGACCATTACCGAGTACATATACCAGGCACTCGACAAGAATGGTGAAGCCCGAACCGTTGCCTTGGATATCTCCAAAGCATTCGACAGGGTCTGGCATGCTGGCCTCTTGTGCAAACTGCGGAGCTATGGGATAACTGGACATCTGTTTGACCTCATCCAGTCCTTCCTCTCTAACCGCACATTAAAGGTGGTATTAAATGGGCATGCCTCCCAAAACTACCAGACGAACGCGGGCGTCCCTCAAGGTTCTATCCTAGGTCCCACGCTATTTCTGATCTACATTAATGATCTCCCCGACACAATTAGATCCCAAGTTGGCATGTATGCCGACGACACAACAATCTACTCCCGCATCGATCAGAAACCAGGTCTGGACGACAAAGTGAACCTCGCTGCCGCACTGGAAAGGGACCTCCAATCTGTAGTGACCTGGGGTAGGAAATGGTTGGTAAATTTCAATGCCTCCAAAACAAAGCTGTTATCAACTAACCACCATAGACTATCGCATCTACCTCCCATTAGCATGGGACAGGCTAGCCTCCCAGAGAGTAAAATACTACGCCTCCTTGGCCTTACACTCTCGGCGGACCTCAAATGGAATGACTATATTGAATCCATTGCCAAATCTGCTGCTATGAAAGTCGGCTCTCTGTGCAGGGCCCGGAAATTTTTCCCACCTGAAACTATTCTGCACATATACAAATCTACCATCCGCCCGTGTATTGAATATTGCTGCCATATCTGGTCGGGTGCCCCTGCTGCTCTCCTTGGGCTTCTTGACAAAATACAAAGGAGGATCTGTAACGTGGTTGATACTAACTTGGCAGACCGGCTGCAGCCGCTCTCACACCGGCGTGATGTAGCTTCCCTGTGCCTCTTCTACAAGTACTTTCATGGCTTCTGCTCCGATGAGCTTAGATCACTGGTGCCGCCCAAGCACGAATTTACACGAGATACTAGATTAGCAACTAGGTCCCACCCTTTTACAGTTAAACAAATAAGATGTAACCGTAAATTCTACTCCAACAGCTTCTTTTCTCGCGCTTCCCGCCTGTGGAACTCCCTTCCACAAGTCTGCTTTCCCGACAGTTACAATCTCCAGGTGTTTAAATGTAGGGTCAATAGACACCTCCTATCACACTAACTCCCAACTATTCTCACAACACTCTCATCTACCCAACCCTCATTCTCGGTATCCTCACCCGCCTATCACCCACCCTCTGTTATGTCCTATATTTAACCAGCCTTTCTCCTCTCTACGTAGCCCCCTGCACAGTAGTGGCAGTGACATGCCTTGCTCGGGGTGAAACGCTTATAAAAAAAAAAAAAAAAAAAAAACTTCAAGTGAAAAATGTTAACTTTTAAGTAACAAGATCAAGTTTCTTAAATTACATTTTTAGTGAATTCCACACAAAATATTTGCAATGAAAATATAATATAGCAATTTTAAAAGAAATTAAATAAATTTAAAAGTTTGTTTATTGATTTTTCTCTCAAGAGGAGAATATCAAAATTTATATAAAATATTTAAATTAAAAAAAATGATTAATAAAAAGGTAAAGACATCAAAATATAATAATAGACTAAGTTTGTTTATTACACTTGCTTTTAAGGGATGTGCTTAAAATAATTAAAAAAAGACAGAGGTTTAGAAAAAAAAAATAATAAATAACTTTAATGTGTAAACTTTCTAAAATAGAATAGGTAAAAAAAAAAAAACCCTGTGAAAATAAAGTTGATCAAAGGAAGATATTGTGTTACTTGTAAGAATTTCAAATTTCCAAAAAATGAGATACGCTTTGGGGGTTTTTGACCATTGAGAAAAGCAATTTCCACCTCAACAAATTTCATACTAGGATTGAATCTGAAACTTGTTTGAGGCTATTTAAGAAGTTGAATTGGTGTAAGGAACAGAAGGATTTGGCATTCACATACAAATGGCCAAGGCCTGCTACTGATAATAACAATGACCACAGCTCCATCACCGCCACCAACAATGATAAAAAGAAAGAAAGAGATAAAGAAAGTTAAAGAAACAGAAAGATAAAAAAAAGCTCAAATAATAAAGGTTTTTAAATTTAGGAGTTTCAACCCTAACTTTAAACTTTTATAAAAAAAAAAAAAAAAAAAAAAAAAAAACAAGACTCATATTGTAGTTCATTTTAAAAAATGAGCTATTAAAATTTCCAGTAACACACTTGAATTTGCCAACTTTCTTAAGAGATTTTTTCGATTCTTGTAAATTAATGAAAGTGTTATTGAAAAATTTATATCGGCTTTTATGAGCTATAATTTTTTGAACTGATTATTTTGCCTTTAATAAGGTACACAAAAGAAAAATTTTCTACAAGCTTATATGTGAACCTTGTATTCTGTTCTATTGCCTTTTATGTCATTGTATTAAATGTTTGTTTTTTTAAATTTCACATTATTGTTCTAAAACTTGTTTGTTTACATATGCATTTTATACAATATTCAAGATAAGAGAATACATCTTCACATATTCTTTTATTACTGTAAACCCAAATCAAAACTAAATATCTTCACTCTCAGTGAAACGTCAAGATTTGAGATGAGCTTCCACCACTGGGCATGAGTTGTAACTTGGCCCTTAGTAAAGAACACCACACAATCACCTCTTCAATTAAAGACATCCCCACAGTTAATTCAATATTAGCAACAATTGCATCCCCACCAATTATTAAGAACACTCCTTGTATTAATCACTTATAAGTATTTAAAATGATATTACTTTTCACATTAGTAGCTTATAATTTGATAAATTTCCATTGTTCTTTTTGATGCCAGACTTGCAATGTTCTTACCTATCAAAATGAAACCTGGATAATACAAAACAAATCAATATAAGAAATCATCAATGGACAAGTTTCAAAATGATACATACTAGGAACATAAGCACAGAAGCAGCTGGGATTATATTCGAGTTTCTTCATGCAATGGAGCGTCCCTGACTCTGTCAGTAAATAAACATAGCGTTCACCTGAAAATACAAATTTGCAAATGGTGTAATTGTTTTGACATTTGCTTATCATTCAGTTCTGAATTTCACAGCATCTCATAATTTTGTCAGACTTCTAATATTAAAGCATCAACACAGCCAGAAGTGCTTCAAGAATATCAACATCAGATGGTCACTTATGCGAAATTCAAAGGATTTTCAAGTCTAAAATAATATTCATCTAAATTAGATACACACATTTTTAATTTTCTACAAATGAGTATACAAACTGCATACATGTTTTTACATTGGATGTTTGTATTTATTAAACCTGTATAATTCAGTCAATAAGCTCTCAAAAGTCAAAAGAAAGTAAAATTGCTGTTTATCTTAACCTTCCGTTAGTGCTGAGATGGAAGGGTGCACAACCCACAAAATGTCTTTAATATTTAGTAAGTGGGGCAAGTCAAATTTTCATGATTAGTCAAGTAGCTTTCTGAATGACTGTGAAGGAGCTTCTGGTTTTAGTAACAATCAGTCAGTTAAGTGCCATATAAGATAAAAGCTTGGGTGATCATGTCTTGAAAGAGACATGACTGACTGGGCAGAAGATTTTCTTGCCATTACTTTCTGCGATAGACTGGCTGCCAACCAAGATTATAGAACCCAATCTGTCCTGCTATTTAACACATAGCTGGAGGGAGATTAATACCTTTCTCAAGGGCATTTGCATTTAACTGAATGCAATAAATTCAACTGAAATTTGAACTCAGCTCTGCAACTTCTTGCTTTGGGCCAATATCTACTACAGCACAATGAGCATCACTATAACACTATTAGTAACAATACTTGCGTAAATTAGAAGCACATGATCAATAACTAAAACAAATGTCTTATAACTATTGTAGAAACACATGCAAAGCTTACAGGAAGCTTCTTGTTCATTGCTTGCAATGTGAAAAAATAGTTGAAGAGGAGTTAAACTGACCGCAAATAGCCTGAAAAAAATCACATTGCAAATAAAATGAAAGCTGTTCATGTTTGAATTTATGAAACTTACAAATCAATTTTAAAATTATTTGCCCTATTTACATTCAGACTTGTCCTCATCTTGGTTGTTGTTATCACAGTGTTTCAGATATTGTTCTCACTGTACTTCATCAGTCTGAATGTAAATAGTATAAATAATCCTCATCTCAGAAACAGCATTTTTTAATGTTGGCCGATTAATACAATTTTTTAAAATAAAACATTTTTTTTTCATTTTTATTCATCTTATACAAACAAAAGAAGCACTCAAGAGAATAAATAGCAGGAAAGTTAAAGACTAAATGATATATCTATAACATTTTCAATGGGATGTTTGAAAACACCAGTGGACTAATGTTGTGACAATGCCTAACAGAAGATTAAACAGTAGAAACTAGGGCAGGTGGGATCATTTTAGATTCCTAACCACCATACCCACCAAAAGATTATATTATATTGTGTGCATAATGCACTATATACCTACTAAATCTATACTTTTACTATTTCCCTTTCTACCTATGGATTCATTAATGATCCTATTCAAACAAAAATAAAATTTTCGATATCCATCAATGAAATAATGTCAAAAGTCAACTTGCAAAGTTGGAATATATATGCAGTTTATTTGGATTGGCAATGGAGAAAGCAAAAATTCAACAAACAGAATTTAGACAAAAGAGAAAAAATATAGCTCAGTAAGAAACACATCTTTGATGATAGGCTTGAAATTTTGCAGCAATATATGTGTGTGTGTGTGTGTGTGTGTGTGAGAAAGAGAGATAGGGAGGATGAATAGCTCAGGCATACACATACTGATTTGTCAGCTAATATGTAGTCTTGAGAATGTGGTGTGAGCATGTACACACTGGTGCTGAGGGCAGGTTATTTAAACTGTCTGAAATATCATCATATCAATCAGAGGCAAACCAACTATGCCAACTTGCGTCATTGTCCTGCTAACAATACTTGTATTGTTTATAAATCATCATCTGGACTGAAAAGACCCATGGTGATACACAAGAGAGTTGTTGTCCATGCAGATCCAATCAACTCATTCAAGGATACAAGGTTTAACTGTCATATATGCAGGACACCTGAAATTGAATGCTGGTCTCAAGAGTCATAGATGCCAAAACGAGATAAGCCCTTACAAGTAATGCAAAAGGTGAGAAGGTGGCTTTCATCTGAATAAGATGTGGCAATCATCATATATGTGTGTGTGTGTGTGTGTGTGTGTGTGTGTGTAAAAATTAAGATATAACTAAAATATATCTGTAAAAAGACAAAAGGAAAACTTATCTTAGCCAACACGTTTTGTCCTCTGATGGATTTTATCAAGGTAAATGTAAGGATTTTATTTTGCAACAAGTATTTATAAACAAAAGTAAAAACGTTATACTTAAGAGACACTCAAATATTCATCAGATTAACTGAAAGTCAAGGTAAATTATGGTGGATGCTAAGTGATATATTTTAATGTCTAAGAAATGAAAGTGAGTAAATGTTGAAATGTTTTTATGCATTTAACATTTAAATTATTTTTGTAGGAGATAAATTTATGTATTATATATTTTAAATAAAAGATTATGAAATTAATAATTTTTATAGTTTTATATATTATCTGGGGAAAGAAGTCATTCTTTCAAGAATGGAGATATTTGAAAAAATCTAATGCACAGATTTGTATTTTGATAAGATTCAAAAGCAACACTCTTGTGAATTTTTCCTATCCAAGTTACTTTCTCTTTTAATAAGTGCAACCCAAGTGGATTTTATTGCAAAATAAAACCCTTACATTTGCCTTGATAAAAATCCATCAGAGTACAAAACGTATTGGCTAAGGACAGTTTTCCTTTTGCCCGTTTCCTGAAGATATTGAACAGAGAGAAGAACACAAAGTCCAATTTTATATTCAAAAGAGGTAAAACAAGATGGAAAAAAAAAAAAAGAATCCAAGCTGCTTACCCAAAATGAGAATCACACAGGAAGTTTCTTGAGAATGATAAGTGATGATGTCAATGTCCAGAGCTTGATCTTCAATACTATAAATCCAATTTGCCTGAAAAATTACTTCAAAAGGTTAAAATCATACTTTTGTCATTTAACACATGACATTCATTAAAAAGTGCCAACACTGGTTAACCTCTTTTTCAGACAAAAGATAGTTTATGTAGAGTTGTTTAAGTTACATGCTAATATGTCTGTTAGTACAATTGTAATAAAGTAAAAACTAGTGGGATTCAAGTTTTGTAGAATTCTATTTGTATTTGTAGATTCTATTTGTAGAATCATTCAACCACTGTCCCTCCTACCCCCTACCCCCATGGACCAAGTGAGTCTCCCTGAAAGCAATACACTGCACCTCCTTGGTTCCACCCTCTCTTCCGACCTCAAGTGGAACCATTTCATTGAATCAATAGCTAAATCGACTGCTAGGAAGGCTGGGTTATTGTGTCGGGCCAGGAAGTTCTTCTCGCCTGAGTCCATCTTGCACATATACAAATCAACCATCTGATCATGCATTGAATACTGTTGCTATATCTGGTCGGGCACCTCTGCTATTCATCTCAACATTCTTGACAGGCTCCAAAGGAGAATCTGTATATGTGATCAGTCCCAACCTGGAAGCTTGACTCCAGCCACTTTCTCACTGGTGGGATGTAGCTTCCCTCTGTCTATTCTACAAATATTTTCATGACTTCTGCTCTGATGAGCTTAGCTCACTGATGCCCTCTCCACAAAAATTTACTTGAGCAAACCAGACCAGCAACAAGGTCCCACCCTTTTACAGTTAAATCAACCAAATGCAGCCACCACTTTTACTCCAGCAGCTTCCTTTCTCACACTCCCTGCCCTGCCTATGGAACTCCCTTTCGTATATTTACTTCCCTATCGGCTACAATCTCCAAGAATTTAAATGCGATGTCAATTCCCATCTCTTATCCACTTGACTCCAGTCCTTCCCTTGTCCTTTCCCCATCACCCCATCTATCTTGTTCTTTTCCTTTCTCTCTCTACCCTCGCCACTGTCTTCACACTGGTATTCCCATCCTTCTCTTACCCTTTCTCCGACACCCCTTGTATTTGGTTTGTCTTTTTTTTTTTTCACTCTCCTTCTGCTTAAACTTTCTTCTCTTATGTAGCCCCCTGTGCACCAGTGGCAGTACCACCTTGCTTGGGGGTGAAACGATTAAAAAAAATATTCTTAAGTCCAACATCAAGTGAATCTAGACAGCTTTTCAACTTCACCACTAATTCAGTTCTCAACCAAATTTCAAACAGTTTACAAAGTTCGATAGGACACCTCCTTAGGTACATTTTGAAAACAAAAATTTTTGAATTCTGGTTCAGCAGAAAAAAAATTACATCAAAATATGTGAAGTTCAAAAAAGGAGACTAAGTACATAAGTGAGTGACTAACACTAATAATAAATCTTATTCTTTATAACATTTTTTTCTGTTTAATATTTTTGCATATGGCTTTCAACATTTAAATTCTGATGATAACTTATCATTTTTGTCAATCAAACTTTGCTTATCACTTATTATTTTATCAGAATTGATTATCAGCATTAATTATAAATAATTTTTTTTATTGTTTTTTTTCTATCAATTTAATATAATTTTTTTTTCTTTGAAATATTTTTGAATGTAGTTTTCAGCATTAAATTTATATTAAATTAATAGTAATGCCTGGAGAAATCATGGATTACATGGACAAATGTGTGCATGAAAAGTAATATTCTTAAGATTATATTAAACCTGAAAAAGAACAGGACAAGATATTAAACCTGAAAAAGAACAAGATATTCTAGTGAAGTAAAAAAATAAGAAATTTCTTACTATTTACCAAACTTTAATTAACTGGACATGAAGAGAAAAATTGAAATCCTCCAATCATTTTTCAATTATCTGAACTGAACTGAACTGATTCTAATAATATTATATCATACCAGACAAGTGTTTTGAGAATTTAGCAAACTATATTCAATTTTTTGATAAAAATGCAGACAAAATGAGCTCTGTTAATTTCCTTGTTTTCATGTGAAAAACATACATTGGAATTATCACACTAGAGGAAGACGCCGCATACTTCCTGTTCTTCCCTACTACTGTGACAATAGACTGCTCCTATTTATAAATATAGCAAGTAGCCACATTAGAGTATGAGGTTTCTTAGTATTTTTAATCAAGTTTAAGTTGTTTTATTTGACTTTACATCTTTGATACAAATATTGAACTCGTAACATTACTAGAAAAGCATTAAAAGCAAATAAAATAATGTTACTGTATAATGAATAAGAATAAAAGTATATAAAATGTTGATGATCCACAGCCATCTACATCCGCAATGTAAATAAGCAAATTGAATGAAAATATTGATAAATTTAACATAAATTAGTTTATTTTCTTTTATCATAAAATAATTTTAATAACTGTATTTGTTATTTAACCTTACAAAAACATTTTATTTTATAATGTCTTTGAGCAAATCACATTTACAAATAAAGAAACCACAATGTACTGTAAAGATCACCAAATTGTAAATATCTACATTTACAAGTATGTACATACATGTATTTGTAAATTAAGATTACTTTTTTTCTGTACTATATTAAAAACTAAAATTTATTTGTAAACTTAAAATAGATTCTAATCGATCATATATTATTAAAATTGGAACAGTTATTTGTGGTTTAGCCTAGAGACAAGTAAACTCGACTTAAGTTGCCTTTCCTGGAAGAAATTACCGACATAAAGTGAGGTATAACTGGATTTAATAAACTTTTGTGTTTCCTCTACCTAGTCTTCTGCACCTGTGATAATCTTTCTAACTATAGCCTTCCTAATTCTCAGCTATTATAAAGACACCATTAAAATGGACATCATTATCACTCCAGAGATTATGGCATATGCAATTCTCAAATGCATGTGACACATCTGAACCATATTTGATTGGGAAATGGATTATCTTTTTGTGTTTGCCTAGCATGTAGCAAAGTCTTGTTTTGTCATAAAACATAAGCTGGACAAACATTGAACAAAGAATTTGGAAATGCTGTTTGATGATAGAAATGTTAAATTACTTTCATCATATGACTTTTTGCTTCATTTGTTTTTGAAAATTTAGGCACCCAATTACCTAGAATTTTGAATTAATCAAATGTATTTTTTTCAACTCCAGTCCCAAGGTGTTTGGAATTACCAAAGTACTACATAGGACATTTATAAATAGAAGTATTAAGGTATTCCAAACTCATTGAAACAAGTGTATCCTTAAAGGGATATTTTGATACAACAGCCTTAAAATTAAAGATCATTTCAAAAGACTTGTTACCGTTACACGTTTTCCTTGCTTCATATTCTGGGACTCTTCTTTGGATTTGGCATCAGTAGCAACAGCTAGAACTTGGTACCTGACAACAAGAATAAAATCAATTAAAGAGTTTTTGAAAAGAATCATAGAAAAATTTTTTTTTTAAATTTCATCATCATTTGGTTTATATTCATTAAAATTAAAATGAAGATACACAGGACAAATATTCTAAGTTTAAGATGAGTCATCATCATTGTAGAAATTCCTTGCCTTAGGCTTCACCTAATAAAGATTAGCGAACACTTTTTAGTTGATTCTTATTTTAAACAAATAATTTATTTTTAAAGATAACCTCTTTTTTCAAAAACTTTGTTAACCTCTCATATTACAGAAATATTCCAATTGGCACTGCTACATGGTCTAAAGGTGACCTATAAATTGCAAAATATTTTGTTCAGTCAAGAAAGAAGAAATTTTCATTTCTAATCTTACTGAACAAAATATTTACCATTTTGTCCCATGTTCTGCCACCTTTCAAGTAATTTCATGATTCAACTCACCCCTCAAAAATTTTTCATCTTTCTCAACAAAAAAATAGTCAAGGTGCCATTTACTGTTTTCAAGGGAACATAAATTCTTTCACTCTGTAAAGACCAGAATCAATGGTAATCTGAATGTGTTTGGTTAAATATGTAAGATGAGTGAAAATTTGGAAGTTGCAACAATTTTTGGCAAATCACCAGAAAACGTGTCATCTAGCATTATCCTAATGAAATGCTACGTTTTTTTCTCTTAACAAAGCAATTTTTCAGTAATTTCTGCTTTCAGTTAGTCTAAATGGTAACTTTCCTTGTTTGAACAGAAAATAGTTTCTTTTGCTGCTACAGAAAGTGTCTAACTCCTCATAACATGCTCTATCTTTATGAGTCCAATCAGATCAAAAGGGAAGTATTTCTGCCATATCTTGGCTGGAGATGCTCAATCCTCAACTCTTAGGCAGACTTCAAAATTGTCTACATGGCTTTGTGGCTGATGAATTATTCTCCTCCCTACAATTCAAATGAAATTTTGCAAGCCTCTCACTACTTTATCACTATTTCTATTGCCAATGTTCCAATGATCAATATTCCCAAGTTCTACCAGTTCAGACCTTTAAAGCTAAAATCTGCCATGCTGTATATAAATAGCTGAATCATCCTAAATCTCTTTACATTGATAAGAAAGAAGTTTCATTTGGACAGCTTCTTCTGTAATCCCCAACCCCGTCAACTCACTACTCAAACACCCATCTTGGTCTCCTCTAGGTTTATAGCTCTACCAACTTTGAGTAATAGTGACTTTACAGGTCATCTGGTTTTCTTTTCCCTTTTCAGTTTGGGGCTGGTGTATCCTATTGATAGGGTTTCTTAAAATCTTATGATGTTGGAAGATTGATGGTAAAGTCTACTGTGATTGTCTGTGTACATTGTTTACCACCAACAAAATTGCATGATTCTTGTCTGTGACCATGATAACTTTTGCTTCTTTTCATCCGAGTGCATATCAGAATCAGAATGGAACAAGAACTTGTGATGGATATGAAATAACTTTTTTTTGCTTTTTACAATTTGCAAACTCAATGTTATTGGATAAAAAATACTATTAAGCCATCATAGGACAATTTACTCATCGCAGTTTGGTGACAATTTATCGCTTAATTTTTACTAGATAAATATTGTGCACTTTCCTTGAAAGCAGGCTCTAGTCAGCTTTCTTAATTTTTCTAAAACTTGAAATCTGATTGGTTAATTCACTTCCAAAAAAAATTTCTGCACAAGATGTGATTTTTCTGCCAAGGACTTCCACTACTATTTAACTGAGAAAAATCACCAATGATTTCACCCAGAAACAGACACCTGTGTACATCTGTTATGTAATGTAACAACAATCACCCACTTCTTTTGCCATTGGCACTAACTTGAATGCTGATAACAGAATCCATGTTAGTAAGAACTTCACTTATTTATTTCACCCAGTTTAATTATCATAACAAGAAAGTGAGTTGGCATCAGAGTTGGGAGAGAAAGAAAGCAGATACTATGCTTCATTGATGTTCATTTCATGCCAATACATTATTAGCCTGTAATGACTACTGCTGATTGCAAAGTCTTTTTCTACTGTTGAAGCTAAGTACCTAAAAATATATCTCTTATATTGAATTCCACTATAATATTTTTAATATGAAAAATGAGTTTTTTCAATTTGTTTTGATCATTTTGGAAACTTTGTTTATATGGAATTCAACCTGATACTTTTGAGTGAAAATGAATTTTAGAAATGTACTTGGTATCTAATATTGTATTATTAACATTTGCTCTGATTATCAAATCTACAAACTTTTAATGTGATTACTTCTCTTAAAATAAGCTACTGACAATTACAACTGTGTAAATTTGTAAATAAATTCCTTGTTTTTGTGGTTAAAATATACACGCATGTTTCCTTGTCATTATACACAACAACCCCCCCACTTTTCTTTAAACTCATTGAAACAAATGCACAACACTGTTGATAACTCTAACAACAGGTTTATTGAATATCAAGAAAAACTGGTTAAATAAAATGTCTCTATTATCTACTGCAAAATCAAGTTCTCTTACTGCAGGATGGTGATTTGGGAAATCTAGTTGCAAATGCTGAACTAATAACCAGCCAGTCAATTTTTCTTCAATTCATCAAAGTAATAACCAGTCCATCAATTTTTCATTTGATTCTTCTGTCATGCATGTCTGTGTTTTCACCCCAACCACAGAAATTGCAGGTATGTTCTTTAGCGACAACTGTTTTATGAGCAACCCAGATCACTCCAAGCTAACTTCTCCAGGGTCTTTATCTGTTTGCTTTTTTTGTGTTTCCACTCTGGGCATGAGAAATGCAACTGGAGCAAATCTCTTGCAACTTTCTTTGTTGGGCCCAATTCTCTGTCAGCCTGTAAAGCTGTCATATATATATAAATGACTCTTCCACCCCAAAGTTTGACATTGATATATTTAATTTTTCTACCCTGTCTTAACCTTAGAAGATCTTGTCAATTAACTATTACTCACTTTGTCTAGAATCCCCCTAGATATATTTCTGTAAAGATAATTGTGTTCTTGGTCTATCAACATAAACAAATCTCCAATCTGAGAATTAACATAATTCAAAATTCTTCTTTGTCTAGAATAATTTATAAGAACACACATTTTGTACAGATAGTATAATTTAAACTAACTCCAAGCCTGGGACCTAAAGCAAGACAGAAAAGGATTTGGATCATTATTTTCTGTAAGACATTTATTTTTTTGACAGATAGAATAGTGTAAACAACTTCCAAATTTAATTTCTCATGATTGTAGGAATTCAGACAACACATTAATCATGTCATTTTTTTTTTTTTATCAGCAGGAAGTGGAGAGGGTTGGGAACCTTGGTTTTGCTCAATTTTACTTAATCTTGTTGAGTTAATTCTGGGTTCAACAGGAAACAAAGGATAAGCCTCTACTCCTGTTCAAAGAATGGAGGAGTGTGAACTTATCGACTTGTATTGACAAAAGCAGAATCTTTTTGACTAACCTTCACCAACTTTTTTTACTTGTATCTACTAATAAAAAAAAAAAAAAAAAAAGGAAGTACAAGGCCAAAAAAGCATTCATTAAACAACAAAGCTAGCAAGTGTGATAAATAGAATATGCAACATATGGCAGAGTAAAATAGGAGAAATATTTCTGATAAAATATCGAACAATCCATGACTTTGTATTAAAAAAAGCAGGTCAAGACACAGGAAGGTTCAAGTAACTGTAATAATTTCTCTTGCTGGTGATATTTAATGTTGCTTTGGTCTTTTCATCGACAAATGTAATCAGATTAGACCAAATTTTTTCTCTTTGACCTGTAATGGTTCCTATCTGTTGCTGGAGGTTATGTTTTGTCAATGAAGCTGAAGTGTGTAGGATATGAAGTTTTAGTGTCTACTCCAGACCAAATTATCATCTTTTCTAACAATTTGAGATCTTCATTCTGAATAAAAAAAAAAAGATTAGATGGTCTATTATTCTTGCTTTTATGATTTTTGGAGCCTCTAAAAGCTTAAGAGTTTTAAGAGGTCAAATTTTCATTACAAACTTGCTGGAAAACTTGAGAAAGAGTGACAGAATTTAATAGAATCTGTTTTAATTAAATAACATTATATTTAAAAATATGCCATTTTATTTTTTATTCATTATTAGCCTTTTCCAGTGAATTAACCTTTTGTTCACACACCTAGACATATGTAAGATATCACACATTGAGTACTGGTGTTAATAAAATAGTGCTCGATGTAATATAGCAGAGCAATTAAGTATATATTAATAAATATATATATTATTCCTCAACAATAGCACGACTCAGAGTTTCATGCAAAAAGCAATCTTCAGGTGCTGAGTCATGCTACCAATGAGGAATTTTTTTTATTTTTATATATATATATATATATATATATATATATATATATATATATACATATTCCTCTGACATTGTGCCAATGGTCAGAGGAATATGTATATCAAATCAGTCAGATTTCAGTCCCAGCTTGAGGCAAAACTTTTCATCTAGTCATACTGGAGAGTTGTGATACAGCAAAACAGGTCTATCTGCAGATAGTTTATTTACGCTCTCACTTGCAATTGAACCCTTTAGAGAGGGGAAAATTTCATAACCAACAGTTATATACAGCTTTACGCTATGTTCTCTGGTTACGGTGTAGAGCGCCCATTCAAAGCGGTTATCAGATAGAACACTCTCACTGCTGGCATTGTTTACATTTCGTAAAATACACTACATGCTATGAAATCAGCCTTTCTCTGACATTGCGCCAATGGCCTGGTGGGCGTATATCCAACTGCTGTCAAATCAGTTGAGTTTCAATGTCTCCTCAGGTGGTGTGGAAAGGAATGGAAAGTCTCTTTTCTTATATTTGGCAAATTGTGTGTGGGATGTAGATGGGGTTAGTGATAAGGAGATGAGTCTTGTAAATTGTCCGTTGGAATTTTGGAAAGAGAGAGTTTGTGATTGATAGAGTTGATTGATGACCTTGTCGGGAATTTTGTAGACAGATTTAACATTAAAGCTATATCTTAATGTTAAATCTGTCTATAAAATTCCCAACAAGGTCATCAATCAACTTTATCAACCACAGACTCCCCCTTTCCAAAATTCCAACAAACAATTTACAAAACTCATCTCCTTATCACTAACCCCCATCTACATCCCACACACAATTCACCAAATATAATATATAGAAAAGAGACTTTCCACTATTTTCCAAACATTGTCATTGAATGTCGAAATAAAATGTACACTTTGTAGTGGATAAAAATTTGTACATGTTCTAAACTATAATTTATATATATATATATATATATATATATATATATATATACTTTCATACACAGGGCAATGTAAAGAGAACAGACGTTTTTGAAATGGATATTACTTAGCCCCAAAGGGAGGGATATATATCTAACAAGTAGTATCCAGTCCATGGTGTTTTAGCATTTTTTTTTTTTTAAGCTGAAGGCATGGTGCTGTGGACAATAGAGCATTATGTTTGCTGACACTATTTGGTTCCCTTGGTACCCTGATTTTTCCATGAGTGATTATTTATTGTGCAGAAAACCCTCAAGGAATGTGTGTATGAGCATAAGCCTCATATATTGGATGATTTGAAAGAAGCTATTTGTGTACCCAAATTGACAGAGCAATGTTGGAAAGAGTAGAATGCATCAATGAAAAAAAAGATATGAGAGATGTTTTCCACATTTGATTTTGTCAAATGCTAATACAAACATATTGATGTCAATAAAATCTTTTTGAAGTTAAAATTAATGATTTTGCAAATTTTTCCAAAACATCCATCATCTCTGCTTCACCCATATATGTATGTCTGTATATATATATATATATATATATATATATATATATAGGTAGATATGCATATGTGTGCGTGTGTGTATATATAAAAATTACAGATAATTACAAAATATCTGTGAAAGGACAATGTAAATAAAGAAAAAGGGAAAATTATCTTAGACAAGGCATTTCATTCTCTGATAAAAAAAAAAAATCCAACAATATCATTAATTCACTTTCGTTTTTTAGACATTAAATTACGTCACTTAGCATCTTTCGTAATTTACCTAAACTTTTTGTTAGCTTGAGGAATATTTATGAACATTTCTTAAATTTCAAAATTTTTACTTTTGTTTATAAATACTTGTTGTGAAATAAAATTCTTACATTTGCCTTGATAAAGTCCATCAGAGGAGTAAACGTTTTAAGGCTCTGTTTTTATATATATATATATATATATAAAGGAAAACTCAACATGTCATTTAAATTGGTTATAAAGTATAATTCATTTCAATGAGCTTAATTAGGTCATTTCATCAGACCACACAGTATTCACCTTCCATTTAGCAGGAATAAGCATTTTCTTTAACTGAAGAGAAGGATAAAAAAATATAAAAATAAAAATAAGAAGGAAAAGAGAAAAAGGAAAAGAGAGTCAGGACTTAGGCATTGTTGTCAGATTGGTTGGGAGTGTTCAGACCAGTCAAGAGGTTGACCTCTGAAGAAACTTCTAATTCCATGGATATGTGTGACCCCATAAACTAACCCACCCATTTACATTAACCTATATCCATATATACATATGCATACTTTCCCACATATACTTACAACTGTGACTTTGTTTATGCTTATACATACTTATCTACCTACCCTTATTTCTGTCTACATACAGATCTTGCCTTTGTATACTCACACATATACATTTCATAAAGGTATATATATATATATATATATATATATATAATTATGCTAGTAATTCTCACACATACTCCCAAATTATGCCTGTTTTCATATTTCCATACATCCTCACAGCCATACATATACATGCTCATGAATGAGTTCTTCATACCTACATTTATCACTTTACATCCACATACAATTACTGTGTTCACACACTCACAAATCAATGAGGAGCAGATTCACGCACACATGTATACAGATCCGTATACATATATTATATATACGAGCAACTTTTTATATACCCTATGTATAAAAACAATGTACGTCTGTGCACACTTAACTCCCAAACGAGGTTGTATATTTTCTTTTCATACGTCTTAATAAACATTACACATATATATCCATATTTACCAGCATACCTCATTTGGATTGTTGATACTAACCTGTACGCGTATGGGTAGAATGATCAGTACATGAAGGTATAATCAGTTCAAGAATACACAATTGAATGCATCTAAAATTAACATAACCCACATATAATCAGGTGTTCTCACAAGATGAAAAAGTGTATACATAATTAGGTCCATTCTTATGTATGAAATACACTTATACTTCGGTGCCCCCTTATACATACAATAATATATATAAACATGCACAAAATTCAATAGAAGCATGCACAAAATTAGGTGCACCCATATATATGAGAAACATATCTCGCCTTACACTTAGGTTCCCCATTATTCACATGAAATATTATTAGCATCTAGGACATCTATATTGTCCAACAATAATTCTACTTGGATAAAGAGCCAAGGTGATAATTTTGATGTCCCAATAGGTGCTTTTGATTCTGCCCAAATCGCAGATTTAATAGGAATCTATATCCTAAACACCCTTAGTAGAATAGTGAACTCCAAACAAATAAGTCTATACAGAGATGACAGACTCATCATTATCCCTAACAGTAATGGTCCACTATTATCTCAGGTAAAAAAGAATGTAATTAGGGCCTTTAAATGGCTCGGATTGAAAATAGACATTTCCTCTAATTTAAAAATAATCAACTTCCTAGATATTACCTTAAATTTGGCAGATAACACATTTAAACCATACCAAAAACATAATGAAACCCCAACCTACATAAACGTCCACTCCAACCACTCCCAATAAATAATTAAACAAATCCCTACAATCGTAAACACTAGAATCAACAAACTATCATCAAATAGCAAAATCTTTAATGAAAATAAGACACAGTACAACACTGCCTTAAAAAAAAGTGGCTTCAAACAGGAATTACATTACTTAGAACCCCCCAAAGTACCAGAACTAAAGAACCTAGAAATAGAAAAGAGTGATATGGTTTAACCCCACTTTCTGTAAGCTATCTAATATTAATATCGAGTAATACTTTCTGAAATTAGTTGATAAGCACTTTAAGCAGAACAGCCCATAAAGAAAAATCTGCAATAGAAAGACATTAAAAATAGTTATTCCTGCACTAGCAATATTAATAGCATCATCAATTCTCTTAGTCATAATATACTCAAGAAATTTTATAACAATAAAATGACAGATAGTACAACCCTCCGTAACTGTAGAGTAAAAAATAAATGCCCAGTTGGAGGCATATGTAAATCCAAAGAAGTAATATACCAAGCAACCATCCATCCTCGTGTAGACAATAGCAGGAAAAAAAACATATATAGGAATTTCCACCGGACCATGGAAACAACGCCTATATAATCACACTCAATCAGTTTCTAAACCCCACCTAAAACATCAAACCACTCTCTCTAAATATTTCTGGGAATTGAAAGACAGAAATCTTTCCACTCAGATTGAATGGAAGATTACAGGGAAATCTCAAACCCATAATAGCTTGAGAAGGAGATGTAATTTATGCTTAGACAAAAAGATTAGAATTATCAAATTCAGAGAATCTAGCCAATTATTAAATCAGAGAAATGAAATAATTTTCAAATGCCGTCATAAAAATAAATTTAAACTAACACAGAATCACCCCGTTCCAACACACTTGCCAGCTCTCTCACATTTGTGTGGATCATTCGTAGGAAGATTTACAGACGATAGAAGTGAGGATAAGGACCTACCATAAAATGGGTTGACACGCCAATCTAAGGACACAATGACTTTATATTATTAGTGTACAAAGTTTTAAAAGAAATATCCTATCATGAACTATGTGATTGGAAATGAGTTCACTATAATGACTTTGACATAAATATTTCATGTGTATAATGGGGCACCTAAGTGTAAGGTGAGATATGTTTCTCATATATATATGGGTGCACCTAATTTTGTGCATGATTCTATAGAATTTTGAGCATGTTTATATATATATTATTGTATGTATTATTGTGTGCATAAGGGGACACCTAAGTATAAGTGTATTTCATACATAAGAATGGACCTAATTATGTATACATTTTTTCATCTTGTGAGAAAACCTGATTATATGTGGGTTATGTTAATTTTAGATACAGTCAATTGTGTATTCTTGAACTGATTATACCTTCATGTACTGATCATTCTACCCATATGCGTACAGGTTAGTATCAACAATCCAAATGAAGTATACCGGTATATATGGATATATATGTGTAATGTTTATTAAGATGTATGAAAAGAAAATATACCACCTCGTTTGGAAGTTAAGTGTACACAGACGTACATTGTCTTTATGCATAGAGGTATATAAAAAGTTGCTCGTATACTTATATATATGTGCGGATGTGTATAGATGTATGCGTGAATCTACTCCTCATAGATTTGCGAGTGTGTGAACACAACAATTGCATGTGAATATAAAGAGATAAATGTAGGTATGAAGAACTCATTCATGAGCATGTATATGTATGGATGTAATTTTGGAGTATGTGTGAGAATTACTAGCATAATTATATATATATATATATATATATATATATATATAACACTATACGCACAGAAATCCCATCTTTATGAAATGTATATGTGTGAGTATACAAACGCAAGATCTGTATGTAGACAGAAATAAGGGTAGGTCGATAAGTATGTATAAGCATAAACAAAGTCACATTTGTAAGGATATGTGGGAAAGTACGCATATGTATATATGGATATATGTTAGTGTAAATGGGTGGGTTAGTTTATGGGGTCACACATACACACATATCCATGGAATTAGAAGTTTCTTCAGAGGACAACCTCTTCACAACTGGTCTGAACACTCCCAGCCGATCTAATGATAATGCCTAAGCCCTGACCCTATTTTCCTATTTCTCTTTTCCTTCTTCTTATTTTTATTTTTTTATCCTTCTCTCCAGTTAAAGAAAATGCTTATTTCTGCAAAATTTTTTGTATCAAATGGAAGGAATATTGTGTGGTCTGATGAAATGACCTAATTAAGCTCATTGAAATGAATTATAATTTATAATTAATTTAAATGATGTGTTGAGTTTTCCTTTATAAATATCATATTGCTCTGGATGACATTCATTGAGCTCTTTATATAGATATAACAGGATATTTTATATTAAGTTAATCTTGTTGGATTATCCTCACCGTTTATGGACTGGACATCTATATATATATATATATATATATATATATATAGGTGCACACACACACACACACACACATATATATATATATGTGTGTGTGTGTGTGTGTGTGCACCTATACATATAAACATATACTTAAATATGCCAACACACACATTGATTTGATATGCAAAAAAAGTAGATATAAGTAAAATAAATAGAAACAAACTTGTAGCATTCCACTTGTCGTTTGGAAGAGACAGTGATAAAGCAATCTGTGCTGGGAATATATTTCAAAGGTCCTGGGATTAAGGCATTGGGGAGGAACCGACTGAAAGCATAACTCTCCTGTTCAAACACTGATACTGTGCCATCAAGAGACTGCACACAGATGAAATCCTTGCCTGAAAATAAAATTAAAATAAAAAAAAAATAATCAGAATATTTAACATTTTCTTTCGTCATTTTCCAAAGAGCAGTCTCACCTCTTTAATCTTCTTAGCACCTGGCTATTGCAAAATCACAGAAAATGTGAGACAAAGGAAAATGACTTTTTATAAAGTAAATTTTAGCAGTTTATCAATTTTTCTAAAAAACAGAACAATATATTTTTAATTCTCCTATTATAATTGTCCTTTTTTATCTCTTCATCAGTTCACATGAATGTAATGCTCTGCCAATACCTCATAAATAATGGAGTATTCCATTTTGATTGTGTGGAAAGACCAGATAAAAGACACTATTTGGTCTCAATGAAAAAAATGAAAGAAAAAAAAGGAAGATAGAAGTGGAAAGAAGGAATCAGATTAAACTGATAAAAACAGATACTACACTTTGTTCTTAGCCAAAAGACTGAAAAGTGATGTTTACTGTAACAACTGTGCCATTTTTCCAAAAAAAGTATTTGTAAGTAAGCAAATGTAATGAACCTGACTGGAATTAAAACAGCTCTCCAATTTCTCATGCCAAGCCCATATCTATTAAACCACTCACCCATATCTATAAACATCTATAAAGTGTCTATAATCCTGGATGAAGAAATTTATGAAGTTACTTCCATTTTCCCTATTCATAATCCTTTTAAAAATGACCTCAAACTTATATAAAAAGCAATCAGAGGATTTCTGGTTTAAGTAAGAAAAAATGCTGCAAACATTCATAGGTTTGTGAATGCTTATGAAAATGATGCACTTGATAGATGTACAGTCAAGAGATATATCAGTAGAATTAATGGCGCCATAGAGAAACTTTCCCATCAAGGCTGACACAAGTCTCCTTGAGAGCAACACACTGCACCTCCTTGGCTTCACTTTTTTAATGAAGCTGAAGTGGATGTGCGTTGTGGCACAGTGGGTATTGACTTCAAATGACAAATTGGGGAGCTGAGTTCAAATTCCAGTTGAATTCCTTGCATTCACTTACACGCAAATACCCTTGGGAAAGCTATTAATCCATCACTTCCCCCCACTTATGGGTTAAATAAAAAACAGATTGGGTTCTATAGCCTTGGCTGGCAACCAGTTTACCGCAGAAAGCAATGGCAACCTACTGTGGGAGAATTTTCTGCCCAGTCAGTCATGTCTCTTTCAAGACATGATTGCCCAAGTGTGTATCACGTATGACACTTAACTGACTGAAGTGGAACAAACATATTAGATCTATAACTGCATCTACCACTAAGAAGGTTGGGTTTCTTTGTCAGGCTAGAAAGACTTTTTAGACAGAATCCATCTTGCACATTTATAAATCTACCATTCGTTTGTGTATTGAATACTGTTGTTATAGCCGGTCAGGTGCTCCTGCTATTCATCTTGAGGTTCTTCACAAAATCCAAATAAGGATCTGTAATGTAATTGGTCCTGACTTGACATCTCGACTTCAGTCACTTTCTCACCAACATGACATGGCTTCCCTCTCTTTCCTAAAAATATTTTCATGGCAACTGCTTTGATGAGCTCCCCCCCACCCGAGTTCCCTGTCAACAGGAATTTAAGTGTGTTATTAGACTGGGACCTAGATCCCACTCTTTTACCATTGAAACAGTTATATGTAACCACTACTTTAACTCAAACAGTTTCTTTTCTTGCACTTCCTAAACTTTATGAATTTAAGCACAATACGAGACTGACATTAAGATTTCATCAATTTACAGTTGATATAATTTATAGTTGGTATGATGCAGTTGCAGCCAAATGATACACAAAGAGTCCACAAAATAAACAAAAACTCATATAACTAAAACAATTGTATAGTTCGGAGATGTAAGTTATTGTGGCATGTGGCCAATTTTTCTACTTGTTTAATGGTGAGCTATGAGAGCAGAATTGGAAACATTAGTTCATAACAATTATGGGAAGCTACTAAGGATTCATCTTCAAAACCTGTTTACAGTTAATTTTCTATTTCTGTTTGCATCATGAAATAACAATTAGTGTATAGCTTATTTTAAACCGTACCACCTTTAAAATAATGTTAAGATATTTAGTCAGGTAGTATTTAAATATTTTATGATGTCACTTTCTGACATATTTCTTTACCGAATGAGAAAAAAAAAACCTCAAATAGTCGGGAAAATTAGTAAGAGAAGCCAATCTTGCAAGCCATTCAGATTGATCAACACCAGGTGCTTCATAAATGAAATCATATGCCAAGCTATAAAATTCAAATAATTCAAATAAATTAATATGTCACATAATTTACATTTGAACTAATATCTTCATCTGTTATTTTAACATTTATTATAATTATTATCATGACATTTCAGCTATTCTGTTCTTCAGCATTCAGGCTTCTGCCGATTCAGATAATCTTCAGGGAATTTCAAATTTAACCCTTTAACACATCACTCAATAAGGCCCAGGCCTAGCATATAGATGGCATCACTAATAAAAAATCCATATGATTTTTATGAAGTACTTACCTTGTCAAAATTTTTATGAAAGACTAACCAAGACAAACTTTGGGCCCAATCAGATTATTAGTTTACAAATTAGTTATTTAAGTGAAGCTACTGTTGAAAATTTTCAAAACAATGAAAAATTCTGAATTTTGAATGTTGATAAAACATTGCTTTCTGAAGGGAAAAAAACTGTTCAAGCAAAGCAATAACTTGATAAGTGTTATTCAGACCCTGCTCTGTCGGGAACACTGGTTAAGAGATGATATGCTGACTTTAAACACGGTCATAAAGACACAAATGATGTTGAATGCTCAGGTCACCTAAAATCAGCAGTTGTCCCAGAAAACACCAAAAACTCCACAAACTCGTTTTGACTGATCATAAACTGAAGTTGCATGAGATAGTAGAGGAGTTTAACATATTAGAAGGCAGTGTATTCACCATTTTGCATGAACATTTGTCAATGAGAAAGCTGTGTACAAAGTAGGTGCCGTATTTGCTCACAGTTGATCAAAAACAACAACGCATTGACAATTCAGAGCATTGTTTGCAACTGTTTCAATGCAACAAGGAGTTTTTGCAAAAATATATAACAATGGATGAAACATGGATCCACCACTTCAGAGTCAAATCAGCAGTCAACTGAGTGGACAGCAGCAGGTGAAAGCCATCCAAAACAACCAAAGACGCAAACATCAGTAGGCAAGGTTCTTGGTTATTGGTGTGTTTGAAAGAAAAAACAGCCACAAATGTAAAAGAAAAAAGGGATCTTTCACACAAGACAACACACCGTGTCACAAGTCAATTGCAACGATAGCAAAACTACATGAATTGCACTTCAAACTACTGGCTGTTTGCAGATCTCAATAGAATTCTCCAGAAAAAGAGATTTGGCTTCAATGAAGAAGTGATATCAGAAACTGAGGTGTATTTTGAGGCCAAAGACAAATTGTTCTACAAAAAAGGCATTGAATTGTTAGAGAAGCATTGGAATCAGTGTAACACCCTAAAAAACTGTTGATGAATAAAGTTGAATTTTGCCTAAAAGTTGTTTTATTAGTTAGGCCCGGGATTTATTGAGTGATGTGTTATTTAATCTACAGGAGTAGACAGTTCTTTATTTTTTGTCTCAGTTATTGCTGTCTCAGGAACCAACCCAAGGATTGAACTTATAATTATTATGTCACTTAATTCGTGAACCGATGCTTTAATCAACTAGAATATTCACAAACCAAGTTTGAGCCTTAAAACTGTTCTAATTGCCTGTCTACTGCTGCTGTCAAACCTGATCTGTTGATTTATGGATACTGAATTAAGAAGCAAAAATTTTTAAGCTCACCATAAATATTTCCAAATGGACCATAACAGAAATTAAAGGCCGATCTTTGCAAGTTGTGTTCATAGATGGCATGGATCTGGTACTGATTACCTTGTTCAACATGTCCAAGAACTCCTTAAAGATAAAAATTTTTAAAAAAAGGGGTCAGATACATATCAAGCTAAATGAAAAGAAAAAGAAAAATTTTCAAAAAAGCAATTGAGAAAGGGTTACTTTTATTTTTGCTTTTTTAGCTAGCAATGAGCAAAAATTATTTTTAGAAATGGTTTTTATTTTTGTCTGTGAGAAAGAAAAACATTTTCAATCAAATACAAATATAAGTCAGTCAGTTAAGTGCAATATCTTATACACACTTGAGCGATCATGTCTCTTTTGATTTATGACTGACTCGGCAGAAGATTTTCACATAGTCGGTTACCATTTTTTTTCTATGATAGACTGGTTGCCAACTAAAGCTATAGAACCCAATCTGTACTGCTATTCAATCCATAGCTGCAGGCAGAAGAGATGGATTAATACTTTTCACAGGAGTATTTGTGCATAAGTGAATGCAACAAATTCAACTAGGATTTGAACTTGGCTGTTCAATTTATCATTTCAAGCCAATATCCATTGCACAACTGATATTTATATGAAATACAGCTTGTGGGAGCAGAGATATATTGAAATTGTCAAAAAAGTTACAAGTGGCTTAATTCCTCTTATGTAGTCAGCTTTTGGATTGGTCCTTAATAAAGAGGATCATCAATAAGTTTAAAATATTAATAGAAAATTGTGAAAAAGACACCAGATAATTTCAAGGAGTAAAAAAGTCCTGCTTTCTCAGAGATGGTTGACATATAAAAATAAGAAGAGATTCCTAAATCCTAAAAGATAAACATACACTTGGAATATTAAATCTGCCATATGAAAAACTGTTGGCATAAGCAAGATTATCAATAACGCATTGCCAATCATTGAATTTCAAATACTCTGTGAAAGACTTTTCTTCCAGCAGTAAAGCTAATCTTCCTCTCATCACAAAAGTTCTGTCTTCAGGCAACAGTTAGATTTTCTGTCATTAAGAAACTGTTTTCATATATATATATATATATATATATATATATGTGTGTGTGTGTGTGTGTATTTGGACAACAATCTCTTTTATACAGATTTCATTAAAAAATGACAGACAAGGTATTATCATTAAGTTTTTTATATAATTTTTCATGTGTTCGAATAATATTTTTTTTTAACTCAAACTATATAAGAATTCTCCAAAGCTTTTGTACTCTGGAGTGCTTTCAGCTATGCTTATTAAAAATTTCCTAGAGCGTATGAGAATTCATCTTCCCAACCACTTTTCTTCAAAGAAATACACAATTTGAAACAAACACTTGTCAACAACGGCTTACCAAATTATTTATTTGATTACCATATCAAACTTTTTCTTCATAACCTAACCAATGACAACCACAAACATTTGGACAAAAGCAAGAAGATTAATATTTTTTATAAAATTTAAATGCACAATAACTACAGACAGGACAAATCTTCACTTTGCAATATTGTCCAAGATTATGTAACTCTGACCAATTCAAACAAGAAAATTAAATTATCTATTATAAAAACTTAAAAACCTCATTATCAATAATAATTCACCTGCAAAATCTAAACTGCAGAGGACAAGTGTCATTTATGAATTTATATGTCCTTTGAAGAACTGTGTTCCTCAACTATCCGAATCCATAAACAATTACATTGGCTATACCACCACAAAATTGATGAGAAGATTGACCTTACATCTTTCCCATAACAGTTCCATTCAATCTTATTTAAACACACATCGAGATCTTCCAGGACCTAAATGTGATATCCTCACTGATAATACATATATAATATCCTCCACATGCAAAAGAAGATAAAAAATAATGGAGGCATTAATAATAAAAAGAGACATCCTACACTTAATAACATCAATTATGAAAATGGTTACAATGTTCAGAACTTAACATACACAAGACTCTATATGCATAAACTTTTCACATGTTTATTTATATGTAAAACAAAATTAATTCTTGATAATGGCTAAAAGTATAGCTGAAAGTACCCAAAAATACAAGAGCTTTAAACAATTTCTAAATAATTTGAGTTCCAAAAAGAAAAAACTTATAAAAACACATGAAAAATTATGTAAAAAACTTAATAATACTTTCTTTGTTATTTTCAATGAAACCTGTGTGTGTATATATATATATATATATATATAGTCATCTGCAGACAGATCTGTTTCGCTGTATCATGGCCCATCAGTACGGTTAGACTCAGGATTGAAACCCGACTGAATTGGCGTCAGTCAGAAATTCTACCTCTAGGAAGGTTACTGTTTGAGACCAGGAAGTTTTTTTTCTTGTCAGAATCCATTTTGCACATTTATAAATCTACTATTTGTCCATGCATTAAATACTGTTGCCATATGTTATTCATCTTAAGGTTCGCGACAAAATGCTAAGAAGAATCTGCAATTGATCCTGACTTGGCAGCCCATCTTCAGTCACTTTCTCACCCAAATGATGTGGCTTTCCTCTGTCTTTTCTACAAGTATTTTCATAGCAACTGCTCTGACAAGCTTTTTTTTCCTGGTTCCTGATCACGTGTATTTATTCATGCTACTAGATTGCTACAACTGTTTACAGCTGAAATAGTTAAATATAACCACCTTTTCTACTCTAACAATTTTTATTCCTCACACTTCCCATTTGTGGAACTCCTTTTTGCTTGCTTCCCTGATGGCCACAATCTCCAAAAGTTTAAGTGCGACATCAATTGCCATCTTCTATCAATTTGATTTCCATCCATCTCTTATCCTTTCTTCAACATCCCCTGTACTTTGTTTTTTCTCTCATTGTAACCGCCTGCACACCAGTGATGGTCCTACCTTGCTTGGGGTTAAATGATTATTAAAAAAAAGAAATTGTATTTTCTGATTTGGTGTAAGTGTGTTTTTTTGTTTTCCATGTTGACTGTGTAAAAATTCTAATTTATAATCTGAGGAGTTAGTAGTTTTTTGTATACATGAAATCAGAAAACCCAAAAATCTACTAACTCCTCAAATCATAACTGAGAATTTTTATTCACATGTGTGGGTAAAAATTTCAGATAGAGTATATCTGTAAAAGGACAATATGATTAAAGACAAAAGGAAAACTTAGCTGACTTTCTTTTTTACGTTTTTGTAGTCATGTATATATAAATTAAAAGAAAACAGTTAAACACATGACCTTGTGTTATTTAAAATATATAGCACAAATTAATCCCAAACTAAATTAAGTACTACTTTGTACAAAAAGAAAAAAATTACTAAAACATCACTTACTCACTTTTGTTTATTTCATTTGTGTCACTTCATGACCTCCATAACTTGCCTAACATTTCAGCCAACTTGAAGAATATTCCTAAACTCAAAAATTTGGCAAAAATCAATAAAATTTTTGCTTTTGTATATAATAAGTCAGTTAAGTGCTATATGTGATATGCGCTTGGGTGAAAGAGCCATGACTGACTGGGCAAAGATTTTCCCGCAGTAGGTTGCCATTACTTTCTATGGTAGATTGGTTGCCAACCAAGGTTATAGAACCCAATCTGATTTGCTAATTAACTCATAGCTGGAGGAAGAAGTGGCGAATTAATTCAATTCCCAAAGTTATTTGTGAATAACGTATTTTAGTTATGTATCTAGACCATAGACGCTGCATGTCAATCTAAGATGTTAGCTTTAACCTCCTTTCTCCTTATACTTTTCATTCTTCTTTTCTTACTTTTTTATTTTTAAAATTTTTCTTTTTCCTTTTTTGAATGAGCAAGGAAAACTTTTTGTAGATCGCCATTACAAATATCTATTCTCGATATGGGCACATGAGTGTCTGTATGTGACTGTTTTCGGGATGATTTTAAACATTAACTATTGTATGATTTGGGTCTGAGAAGCAGCTGCTTAGCTGAGAAATATTTATTATCTATGGATTTGTAGAATATCCAAAATGTTTTTCAAGAGTGCATATATATATATATATATATATATATATATATATATATATGCACACATCCACACAAAAAAATAAATATTCACAAAAACTGAAAAACTATTGAATGAAGTAATAATGTTTAAAATACGTTGAAAATTGTTAATGTGGCAGTGTTCATTTTACCCAGGATGCAAGGATAAAAGCTTTCCCTCAAATACTTTGTCCTAGAAACAATAGGACTAAAATGTCACCCTCAAGTTAACAGTTCAAACATGTGTTACTCAAAATATACAGTGTTATGTTTTTGCTTTTCTGAAACAATGAGAATTAGAATGTCTTCTAATCAGAGCAGCAAGCAGCCAATTATGGACAATATCTATGATACTTTATTTGGTGAGGGGAGGAGTTCACTTGCCTGCTGCTGAGCCGCTGTCATACCAAACAGTGAACAGCACACATCACACAGCAGTACATCAGCACACAATAGAGCAAGAGTAGATCATCAATCAGTCTCTTTGTAAATTATTTTCCTGATATATTTTTCTCTCTCTCCAGGTGGACACATGCACTTGCCCATACATACATGCATATATATATATATATATATATATATATATATATATATACACACATACACACACAATGAAAGAAGAAAAATCAACCTTGTACCAATGAAAAGAGTATAAATTATTTTTCAAAGTAATATATGAAATGATAAGATAAAAAATCAATTGCTGATATCCCCTGACGAATGGAGCAAGTACTGGGATCCATCTATGAAACTAAGAGTTGGGATTCTGAAAGTAACATCAATATGCTAAGTGAAAAATTTGTATTATATATATATATATATATGAGTTTTTGGTCATAATTAAATTAGATCAGTACACAGTTGTATTAAAAAGTGTTCAATACATTTATATTGCAGAACTTTTGAATATTTTTCATTTGGAAATGAGGTATTTCTGCAACCTTTTGGTATCTTTAGGTGATTTATAACTGATTTTTCCGTTTTTCAAACATGCAAACAGGATTTTTTTTTACAAACACACAACTGGAACTTTTAAACAAACAAAAATTTTTAAAATTAGGGAGGAGTTATTTAAGAATCTTAAAATACTTTCATCCATGTTTGTATGATCCTAGTATGAATTTATAAGTTTGATTACATCTGGACATTATTTGTGCTCTTTCATTTAACAATTTCTTTTGTTCTGGGGACAACATAACAGCTAACTATTCCTCCAGGCACAATGCATACATCACCACCTTTATATGGTTTGGCTATTTTCACTATCCTTCAAGTTATATCAGGGTCTTTTCATTTTGAAAACTTTCAGTTAAGTTGCTTGGTCGTATCAGTAAAGATGCTAAAGAGGCCTGGAGTTGTGTACGGATATGTTTGCCAAAGATAGTCACATCTGGGCTTCTCTGTCAGCATCCAAACAACTTGGCACATCCAGATACAGGCATCTCTGTAATTTATCCAGACCTAAATCCTTGTCAACTGTATCATATCAATAAAATCCATATGAAAACCAGCAGTATACATTTAGCATAACTTGCTTTATTATCATTGCTGATTCAGTGTCTTGTAAAGACATTCCACTGGGGCATTTAGTAATGCCATGCTGTGATTTTTGAGGCAGTGGACTTGTCATTATTCAGTATTCTCTTTTTTTTTTTATTTCATCCCATCTCTCTCTCTTTTCTCAGCCTGTTCCTTCTTAATTGTTAAGAGAACAACCTGTTATTATGTGTTTCCCCAGCCTCAACTTACCCTTGCCTTATTTTTCTACAGAAACCTATAATACTGGATTTTTTTTTTTTTAGTTTCTATAGTCAATACTAGATTTTATGGCAGGCATTAAGGAGTTAACATTAGTTTTTATTTATTACCATTGAATAGCACAATTTCTGTGTTACAATAATCAATAAAAGTGTTGTATTAAGATAACTAGTGATGGCAGAAGCAATAACTATGAAGACAAAGTGGTATTATGTATGTTAGAAATTTACTAAAAAACAAGCATATTTTGGATATAATGGAATAAAAGACAAATATAGATATAATCTCACTCTTTCTTGAATTTTTATAATAACCAAGTCAAAGTACTGAATTTTAATTCAGTTAACTTAGTGAGAATACCATAGATGGAACATGTGAGCAATGACAAAGTGTTATGGTAACCTCCTACGAGGAATGAACTCTTCCTCTTGCTATAGACCTGCATGACTTCTAAGAAGTGAAGAGGAGTTATGAGCAGTCAAGTACAGCAGTTAACAAGAGCAGTTAACGACAGGTACTAGTCAGGCAGCATAATAATACCTTCAGACTTATTTCTATATTACTATTTATTAACACTTCTTTTGAATATCTTGTTTTCTTGTTATACTAATACAGTTTTCAACCTACCATCTTGTTCTTTGTTTTACTTCTAGCACAAACCAGTCACTACAACTTTATGGCAAAGTTTCACTACAACTCCCCAACAAATTGGCAACGGAAGATCCACAACACAAAGTTTTAGAGAAAATTGAAACAAAAAGGACACTTATACACATACTCACTTATATCTCAGGAGATAGTTAGAATTTCTAAGTCACATGATAAGGAAAGTTGGCCTGGAAACTTGATACCCACATGACAGACTGAAGGTAAGAGAGACAGAGGAAAACAATGCATAAACTACCATCGGAATAAGATTTAAAAAAGATAATGACAAAAAACTTTGGAACTTCTGCCATTACAGATATAAAAATTACAGTTTTTACTATGCAGACAAAGAGCCTGTAAAAACTGGTCCAAACTTTCAGTTTTTATTTTCCTTGTTATTAAAAAGGCCAAACAGCAATAACTATTAGATGACAGAAGCAGGTTTTGGGGAAAATGGAAGCTTCTGGTTCTAAATCTGCATGTTGGTGGCAAAGTTAGTCATCTGCGTCATCATCATGAAGGAATTTATCAGCAAAGAAATTAAAATTTTAGATATGAAATAAAGTCGTCTTTGCTGATATATTTATGATTAAGACAAATAAATTACATTGAAAAGAAAGAACAAAAAGGGATAATAAACTTAGCTAGGGTTTTATTTGCCTTAGCAAATCATAAAAAAACAAAAATGAAACAAAGGAGTGAAACAGTCTATTCCAACTTCAAGTGGAGGCATAAGGCAATCCAGCTCCACTTCTGAATATTGAACACTTTATTTACAAAATCTGTTCATCTTAAATGTGTTACCCCTCAGTAATTTATTGGTTAACATATTTTGTTATTCATAAACAACCATTGTTGTTATTAAATATATGGAAGTCAGTAAAAAAATGAATACCTGTTCTAATACAACATCCGGCTATATTTCTGAGATGAGGTATTTTAACTATTTACACTATTTACATTGTTCAGACTGTTGTCCTCATCTTCATTGTCATATTCACAATGTTTTGGCTGTTCTACACTCCAGCCTTCTTCAGCCAGCGACCTGATCCAAGAAGTTACAAGAGCAAAAACTTTGTGAGTTGACTTACTAAAAGGGAAATAACTGAAACTGAGATATCCAGAAAAGGCATGACATGTAGAACTAGAACAATCTACCCCCCCACCCGGACTAAAAGGGTTCAAAATTCCAATGTATATCACAATGGCCAAAATGTTGTGAATATGATAATAAAGATGAGGGCAAGTCAAAACAATGTAAATAGTATAAACTGTTCTAATCCAATTTAAAAACTAATGTCAGAATTCCTATTCCCTGCCCTCTACCAGCTAAAAAGCATAAAGTATCACAAAATCCATAAGTTACTGTCTCATTTTTTTTAAATGCTTGCACATAGAAAGCAAGAAACTATCATATAATTTCTGATTTTTGAAGCAGAAAGTGCTTCAAAAAATGGTAGTGATATTTACAGAAATGTTGAATTTATTGCAAATACATTAAAGAAACGAGTCATTACAGCCAGTGGCAATCCTAGAGAGAAAGGTGAAAGTAATGCAAGTGGCAGGCCACCTGCTGCAGTGAATATGAATAAGGTCAAACAAGACGAGATCTCTCATTACAGATGATAAAATACCTGCTATTGCAAAACCATGAACACCTATAGGTAACCTGTGGTAGTGTCTGTAGTTTTCTAGTAGAACATCTGTGCAAATGTGTTCTTAGTATGCTGACACATATTCCATGTAGGACATCTCCAGGCTTTCATTTAATGAAGTCTTCAGAAGACGCCAGTTCACCAGAACATGTAAAATAGCAACTTCCATCTTGCTAAGAAATCAACAAGCTACTATGAGGCATATACATAATGTATATTCAGGCAACAATATCTGTGATGCAGGTTTCATTAAAAATGTCAGACAAGGTATTATCATTAGGTTTTTTATATAATTTTCTCATGTGTCCTTATGACTTTTTTCTTTCCAAAACTCAAATTATATAAGAATTATCTAAAGGTTTTGTACTTTCAAGCATTTTGGTTATACTTTTAGCCATTATCAAGAATGATTTTTTTTTTTATTAATGATAATACCTTGTCTGATATTTTTAATGAAACCTATATATATATATATATATATATATATATATATATATACACACACACACTGAATGGATATGTATTGTGATGCAATAAATATCAAAGAATGAGAAATCGGAGAGTAGATTTTAAATTCCAGTTGAATTCATTACATTCACTTACACACATATATCCTTGGGAAAAGTATGAATTCATCTCTTTTCCCTCCAGATATAGGTTAAATAGCAGAAAAGATTGGGTTCTATAGCCTTGCAACCAGTCTACCACAGAGAGAAAACCTACTGCAGAAAAATCTTCTGCCTTGTCAGTCATAGATCAAAAGAGACATGATCACTCAAGTGTATATCACTTATATATATGCTACTAAATTGACTGCTACCTTGCCCGGAGGATAAAAGGGTTTGCGTAGGGGTCAACTCCTCTACCTGTAAAAAAAGCAACTTACAGAACTATTGACAATCCCCTCGTCAATGGCAAGGGGTTGTCAATGGCCTTTCCTCTACTGAGAGCAATGGGTTTAGTATATATACTGAACTCTTTTGTCATTTTTGACATATGAAATACAGCAACTAAGATCTTAGAACTTAACAGCCAGATTATAGTGATGAAAGATTGTGTAGAACCAAACCAACTACACTTTTTGAAAGAGCCGAATTTAAAGAGAGCTGGTGCACATAATGTGTTATAGATCCCCAAATGACCTAGTTCAGGTTTTAAATTCAGAGTTATCCTTTTCATAGACTGGTTGGCAACCAAGGTTGTAGGAACCAATCTGTCCTGCTATTTACCCATGGATAGGAGGGGAGAAGAGATGGATATATACCTTTCCAAAGAGTATTTGCATATAAGTGAATGTAATGAGCCTGACTAGAAGTCAGGCTCAGCTCACCAATTCCTCAATCCAAGCCACTGTCTATTACCCACTATGCCTATGCCCTCATTTAGAGGTTGAGTATTATGATTGCGATGGAAGCAGGACTATTGGATTTGGAATCCTGAGGTTTTTTGTTTTGGTATGCTCTGTGTTTCTCATATTAAATCTGTTGTAATTAAATAGGTAATACATTTTGATCAACTTTCATAACATGATTGAGAAGAAAAAATGACTATGTTGATATCTAAATTTAGAAGTCTGAGATTTTGTGTTCATATTGCCATGCTTTGGATGATTTTAGTGTTAAATCTATTGTAATTAAAGTAGAACAGGTATTACATTTTGATCAACCTTCAGGACATGATTGAAAAGAAAACAGATTAGGTTGACTACTAAATTTGAAATCTGAAGGTTTTTGTGCTCATTTTAATATGCTTTGCATGCTTTTATTAAATCTACTTGAATTAAAGAATAATAGGCATTAACTTTTGATCAATATTCATGTGCATATAAGCAGACAATTACATTTTCTATGATCATACCAGTGCAAAGACACAAACTATCAACAGCAGTTCATGTCTTGCTGTGAAAATGAAGTGACTTGCTTAGATAGTCACATCAGTTTGTCTAAACCCCAGCTGGAGACCTGACAGCTAAAGGATAATATGTGTGCATACATTAAGAGCACCTTTCCAGCTCTAACCTTTAATACTTAGTTATGTCCTTAGATGATAAAACTGCATTAGATTAGGTTTTTTGTTTTCATAATTGTTTCACCCCAAGAAAGGCAGAACCACCACTGGTATGCAGGGGATTACAGCAAGAGCGAAAAAAAAAAAAACAAGGCACGGAGGATGTTGAAGAAAAGATAAGAAAAAGATAGGAATCAAAGAGATAGAATTGACGTTGCATTTAAACTTTTGGAGATTGTAGCTATCAGGGAAGCAAGTAAATGAAAGAGTTTTCCACAAATAGGAAGTGCAAGAAAAGAAACTGTTAGAGTAGAAAAGGCAGTTACATTTAACAGAGAGTAAGTTGGTTGACCACTAGTTCAAAGGTGACCTGAAGGCTTCTTTTACTTTTGCTGCTACCTTGCAGTAGGGATGGGCACGATATCTATCACTGGATTTTTCCACTTACTCTCAATCTTTCTCTTTGTTGCTGAATACCCAGCAGAGAGGCGTCGAGTATCATTTTTAAAGTTTTGGAGAGTAACTACCACTAAAACACTTTATTTGTAAGTACATTTAATCTTATATAATTTAGTACACATTGTTTTTTTTACTTTTGTTAGTTATGTTGATTAAATGTTTTTTTACTATAAGCTTGCACTTATGTTTAAGTCAGACTCTTTTTGTGTTTCTTTGATGAGACAATACAATAGGGTACTGAGTTCATCTATAACCAACATCAGGAAACACAGCAAAATGACAAGTGAAAACAAATTGCCACAAAATAAAATGAATTTCTGGGATGAATAAATAATGATTACTCCTATCATTATTCACTACTTACATGCAGACTATTGTCTTTATCTTTGTTGCTGCCATCACAACATTTCATCCATTGTGCTCTCTGACGTATATCGATCCAAGTAACCTACATGGAATTCCGACCTGAACCCTTTATCTTGTTCCATTTCCCATATCTAGAAATATCGTTTTTTTTTTTATTATAAACATTTCACTCCAAGCAACCAAAACAGTACTGTCATAGGGGGTTGCATAAGAGGTGAGTGATGAGAAAGAGGAACAAGTTATAGGGGGTGTCAGAGAATGAATAAAAGAAGGATGAGAACAGCAGTATGAAGAGGACTGCATGAAAGTAGTGGATAAAGGGAGCAGAACATGATACACGGGTTGTCAGGGAAAGGATGTGAGTCAAAGAGATAAGAGATGGTAAATGACATTGTATTTAAATTTTTGGAGATTGTAGCTGTCAGGGAACCATGTATACAGAAAGGAATTCTGCAGGAGGGAAGTGCAAAAAAAAAAAAAAGAAGTTGCTAGAGTATAAGGTTGCAGTTACATTTGATCGGTTTCACTGTAAAAGGATGGGACCTAATTGCTAGTCTAGTACCTTGAGTAAATTCATGCAGAGGAGGCACCAGGGAGCTAAGCTCATTGGAGCAGAAGCCGTGAAAGTATTGGTAGAAGAGACAGAGGGGAGCCACATTACATCAGTGAGAAAGTGACGGGAGTTGAGCTAACAGGTCGGTATCAATTATATTGCAGATTCTTTATTGAATTTTGTCAAGAACCCTAAGATGAATAGCAGGGGCACCTGACCAGATGTAACAGCAGTATTCAATGCACAGGCAGATGGTAGATTTATATATGTGCAAGATGGATTCAGATGAGAAAAACTTACTAGACCTTACACAGTGAACTGGCCTTCCTAGCAGCAGATTTAGCTACGGATTCACTGCAGGCACAGTACTTTGCTTTCAGGGAAACTAGCCTAATCCATACTGATGGTAGGTAGGAATGTTTCTCTATGTTGGTTAATGACTAGCAGCTTTGTTTTGGAAACATTCAAATTTACAAGCCATTTCTTACCCCAGTCCAGCACAAATTGGAGGTCCTTTTCAAGATCAGCAGCAAGGTTTGCTTTGTCAGCTTCGGCAGATTTCTTATCCAGGCGGGAGTAAATGGAGGTGTCCTCAGCATAGATGCCTGCTTGGAGGCTGATTACATGAGGGAGATCATTGATGAAGATCAGAAGAAGCATAGGACCTAGAATAGAGCCCTAAGGGACACCCGTGTTCGTATGACTGTTCAGTTATTGCTTGCTTTGTTTCCACCAAGTCCAAGTACACATTGCCTGGGCCAAGGATTGAACTCACAATTACTATGTTGTCAAATTCACAAAACAATTTCAATATATCCTGTACATGTCAAATTCTCTAAGCCTTCTTTTCTCATTATACAACCCTCTTTCTGATATTATATATAATTTTCTTTTTTGTTTCCATTTTCTTTAAAACTTTCTTGTTGCTTACTTGCTTTTAGTTTTCATACTTATCTGTATTAAAATCTTACCTGTGACACCATAGACACTCAATTTTTGCGGATGCAGGATGGCCAAATATTTATTTTCAGAACCTCTGAAGTAATTAGAAAAAAAATACACTTTAGAATATTGAATAACAAAGATTTTAAATCATTAATGCATTACATTATCAACATCACTGGGTGTTCATGGTTTCTCTGACACTAAAGTAGGCCATCCTAAACTTTTGGAATCAGGACACACTTTGATTCTCCCCACCACCTGTTTTGTGAAAGAAATTCTAGCCCTTCTGGGCTTGAATGACTTCACACATTTTCAGTAAAAGCAATCATTGGCAATTTTCACTATAGAAAAGTAAGCAGGTCAAAATATACTTTAGGAAACTGCTTATGAGAGAATTTCTTTTACTGTTAAGAAATTTAAATAATATATATTCTTTAGAGTAAAACTCAATTGTATGGCTTTTTTTGTTTTATTTTCTTTTATTTATAAAATCTAATTAAAATATTTTTTGATTAGATTAAATTTAAAAATAATACAAAAAAATACAATGAGGATATAATACTAATGATTATTCTTATCTCATTTCATTAAATTTTGCATAGTGCAGCTTCATGTCAAATATAATATTTTTTACCAAAGGTTTTCCCTCCACGCAGTTCCTCCATGTGTCACCTATCTATGATTTCAACTGAGTCCATGGTGAAAAAATTTAATTTGTAAATTAGATAAGTTGTGATAAAAAAATGATTTTTTTAAAAATTAGTATGAAGGAAAACATTGTAACAAGAAATGGAACCTCTCCAATTATCTAAAATCATTCAAAGTGAAAGGCTGTTCTGTTATCTGAAATCACTCAAATGGGAAGGAGTCACTGTGGTTGTTCTGTTGGGCAAAAATTAATAAATGAAATCAAATTTTGGATTACAAAGTAAAGCTAGAACAAAAAATTTAAAGAAAACAAAAAGAAATTTCACATTTATACTCATAACACTGAATATTTGCACAACTCCCACATGAGAAAGTCCTGTATTAATGGAAAAGTTAAATGGAAAAAGTTTTAGCACTACTTATCCCTTAATAAAATGAGGGGACATAAAAATGGCTGAAAAATTAATGACAATAAAAAAAATGAATGCTTTTATTGCCCAACATATTAACCATAATAAAGTCAAATAATTTTCTTTCATTTAAATTCTCAGTCTTTTATTAAAAATTCAAGGTTATCATTAGGTTTATCAATTATAAAAAAATATAATGCCATGTTCCTTCAGGGAAAGACTATCATGTCTCTCCATAGATTCTTTTTCTTTATTATCTTGTAATTATCAGATTTTCTTGGAAAAGATAGCGGAGTGGTTTCCTGTTGCATTCTCCAAGGTCTTAAATTCAGAGTTGTATTTCTCCTAAACTAGCTGCTACCTAAGACTAAGAAACCCAATTTACCCAGCTATTTAACCTAAAGCTGGAGGGAGAGATGATATGGATTTATCCCTTTCCTCAGGGCATTATAATGAAAACATATGCAACAGACGATGACAGAACATGAATTTGGCATGCCAATAACACTTTCTGTGTTGATAACCATTTTGTAGCTTTACTCAACATTGCCTTCTATATTCATAAAAGGCAAATCTTTTTAGTCTATAATCACATTAAAAAATTCTAAATTTGACAACACAGAAGGTTCCTGGTAGGGGAAATTCCTTATCAAAATTATTCACACCTTGTCAACCATCATGTTTAGATATCCTAGATTTTTTTTATTAAATGTAAACATCATTAAGACTGAAAAAATCCTGGAAGTGGTTTCAAAATTATTGCATTTTTATAATTTGGTCATGCTGGCATGTTGTAAGGCAAGAATCTGCCATTTTGAAAACTTTTTTCAATAGTCTTGTCAGATCAAGACTTTCATATTGGTGTCATGCACAGTGTTGAACTTGTTCAGAAATATCAAAAATGTCAGCCGTATACCATCACTTTCTCAGAACAATGAATAAAACTGGCTTATAAAGGTAATAGCTAATATTGACATTACCATTTGTATAATAAGCTCTAGACCCAAAAATCAATACCAGAAAGTTGATGAAGGTGAGGAATCCAAAAATACTATTAAAAAGGCCACAAGAATTTGAATTGTGGATTATTTCTGGTATTTTTCACCTGCTATACCAAGGCATAAAGAACTAAATTAGTTGGCAATCTTCTCTTTTTTTTTTTATTTGCATAATTTCATATGGATTCATCCATGTATTAATTTCTATATAATGGTCTTATTTTCAAATCAGTACTTTTGGTCTTTAATCACATATTTAATTTTCTGATTGAAAACTCCTTACATACTGATTCTTATAATAACAAAAAGTCATGTAACATCAAATAATTTTCAAAGGAATATTGCATCTTCAATCAATCATCAACTTTTTAATTAATTTCATTATTAGAGCAAAACAAGAATGGACATAATTAAAAAGAAGAAAACAACTATGGTATCTAAAAGAAATAAGTAAAAAAAAATAATAACAAAAGAGGAGAGATCAAAAAAATAATAATAAATGATACTAACAGAATGAGCTAACTGGTTATCACTCCCCGCTCAAGCATTAACACAAAAATTGCACAATTCTGTCAGTCAAAACCTCCCAAAAAGTGTTGTGCAATATTAGTTTTCAGTTAATTCACAAATTACATTCTCTTCTTAATCTATGTCGAAACCTGTTCATAAGGAAGTCCTACCTATCTTTAAAACTTGTTCTATAATTTCTTTATTTAATTTTGATTGTGAAGCTGGCTTCCTAGGTAGAACCACTCAACTTCAAGAAGAGAAGAATTTCTCAGCATGTCCCAGTGTTCATTAGAAAATGCCAATTTGCGCAAGTATACCATTATGTCTGGGTCTGCGATTGTAGAATATCTTATACAAAATCAGAAATGTGTATTGTCCAAGAGGACATATTTTGTGTTCTATGAAGGTCACATTCTATCACTTAGAATTCTTTGAAACCATTTTTCATTAAATCAAAATAGTCTTCTTTGTATTATATTGTTTATAAAGATATACACATTTCAGTATATTATTGATATGCATCTATTTTATTCTACATTTTTCTTTTTTTGTCAGCTGTGCACAAAAATTTTACTTTCCTTCATCATGTTAGGTGAGGAGTGATAACAAGTTGTTCTGTTATTCTCTCTGTTATTTCATGTCAAATCAACAAGGGTCTGACCATCACCCAAATTCTTTTCAAATTTGGTACACTTAGAGAACATCAGGATAGAAATTGAATGGTACCTATATCAAAAAGTTCCCAAGATATGATCCTTTGACCCTTGCCAAAAAGATGAATTTCGGAAAATAGTCAAAGTTTAAATATCAATATTTCAGTTGTTTTTTTTTCACCCACAAAGCTAAATCACATACCATTTTAAAGGACTTGGATAAACTTAAAAGGTGATCTATATATTTTTTTGTTTAAAGGTCAAATAAGATCCTTGGCCATTTATTTTCTCGAAAAGCAGATATTTAATTTTTAAAAAATTTGACAACAAATTTGTTTGCTTTGTGGCAAGATATGTACACAATTTTGTAATGGATAACAATCCAAACAGTTTTTCAAAATTTACTGATCTCAGACCAAAAGAATTTATCCTAGCAGGTGGTGCTGGAACATACTGTGTCTGTATGTCAAAAAATAAAAATGATGATTTTGGGGGCTCATCTCTGTATTTTATATGAATATCTTTTAACAAATTACCATTAATGCATAGCTGCTGTTACATGCAATGAAGCAATCTGTAACTGCTACTTGGTGATTGCTCAACTTGTAACAATTTGATGGAGAATTTTGTTTTATATATAGAAGACATTCTAAATGAAAATTTAATAGATGATCTACCAACAGTAGCTATCATCTGATAGAACCACACAGCAAACTGTATCATAATCTACAAAAGAATTTATTGAAACTTTTTTGCGTAGGCCTTCAAACATTGAAAAAGCATGAGTTTTCATTATCAAAGAACAATCAAAGTTTTGTTCTAATAATAAAAGTTCTTTGATGGATGGTGAAGTCATATATTTTAGATTTGGTTGAGAATTGTTTATTTTGCAGGATGCTGCACAAGGCTTCCACTTGGAATAATTCTCAAGTCACATTACACCCACTTGTTTGTTATTATGGAAATGACAAAGAGCTGGAGCATATTAATATTGTAATTATATCAGATTGTCTCAAGCATGATACACTAGCTGTTCATTTGTTTCAAAGAATACTTAAAAGTACTGAAGAAAATTGTAATCTTAAAATAAAAAATATGAACTATTTCTTTGATGGTGCCACTTCACATTATAAAAATTTTATTAACTTGTGCAACCATTAGGTTGACTTTGGTATTGATGCAGAGTGACACGTTTTTGCTATATCTCATGGGAAAGGACCATGTGATGGGTTAGTTGGCATTATTAAGAGATTAGCAGCAAAGGCAAGCCTGCAGCGACCCTATAAGAAACAAATAATAACACCAACACAGTTGTTTGATTATGAAAGAAAAAACATTTCAGGCATAAATATTTTGTATTCCTCAACAAATGAATGGATAAATGAAGCAGAAACCTTAAAAAATAGATTAAAAATGCCTCAACAAGTACAGGAATTCAAAAACTGCCTAGTTTTAGTCCTATGTCTCAGGAAGAGGTAGAACTAAAAATAGTGTCAACTCAGAATGAAAGAAAAATAGTTAAAATTATATAACAGTACAATATAGAGCTTGAAAACATCAATGGATTTGTTATAGGCAATCCAAGATAGAAATTGGTGGTTAGGATGTGTGCTTTAAAAATACCCTGGTAATGAAGAGGTAAAATTGACATTTTTTCACAAGATATATTAATTCTAAATTAGTTTAATATTCTTAGTTTAGTTGATCCAATAACTAACATTAGAAAAACTTATAAACTTTTGAAAATTGAAATTGAAAAAGCTTCAATAATTTAGAAAAGAGAATTTCTTGAAAAAAACTTAGATAAATGAAGGTTGGTCATCACAAAAAATTTGAGTGAAAAAGTAAGTGGTTTATACATCCAAATTTTTATTTTCTATTGAAATGCATTTCAATAAGAAAAATAAATTCACTTGTTAATCTGTCAAACATTTGATGACCATTGACATCATTTGTTGCATATTTTATGTTATTTTAACATTAATTCATGGCACTTTTAATTATTTTCATTATGTAACTTTTTCATATAAAAATCTATTTGTTGTATAATAAAAATGCAAACAAAACCAAAAATATGGTTGGTTATTTTCCACTAAATTGAACAATATTTAACTACAAATAACAAATTCTGCTGATTTTATGATCAAAGTTCTTATATGAACAATAATCAGAATTCAAAGAGCTTTCTAAAGATATACAATATGACAAAATTGCAAGATATTTTTTTAAAATCATTTCACCCCAAGCAAGGAATTCCACTGCCACTATTGCGCAGGGGGTTACATAGGGGAAGGTGAAGAGAAAGAGTGGTTAGATATAAGAAATGTCAGAAGAAGGGTGATAGACGGGTAAGGATACCGAGGCTGAGGATTGGGCAGATGGGAAGAGTGTTTGAGAGAATGGATGCAAGTTAGTGTGTTAGGTGTCTATTGACCTTACGTTTAAACTCCTGGAGATTGTAGCTGTCAGGGAAGCAATCATGTGGTAGGGAATTGTGAGAAAAGAAGCTGTTGGAGTAGAAATTGCGGTTACATTTTATCGTGGAAGTATTTATAGAAGAGGCACAGGTAAGCCACGTCACGCCGGTGAGAGAGTGACTGCAGCCAGCCAGCCAAGAATGAATTTTGAATTTGGCACAACTCAGTAAAACCCTTGTAACTCAGGTCACAGTCAAAAGTCCACCACAAAATTGTGTACATATCTTGCCATAAAGTAGACAAATTTATTGTCAATTTTTAAAATAAAAATTAAAGATACATTTTTTGAGAAATTAAAAGGTCAATATTTAAGGGCTAGGTCAAATTATTTTACTTAACCTGTAAACAAAAAATAAATCACTGTTTAGATATATTAAAGTACTTTAAAATGGTATATAATTTAGCATTGTAGGTTAAAAAACAATTGAGAGATTGATATTTAAACTATGACTATTTTCCAAAATTCTCCTTTTTAGCAAAGGTCAAAAGATCATACCTCAGGAAGCCTTTAACCCAGAGATGTAAAATAGGTACCATTCAATTTCTACTATGAAGCTCTATAAGTATACCAAATTTGAAAAACATCTATGTTGGTGAGGGTCAAACCCTTGTTAATTTCACATCAACTGATTCCATACTTTCTTTTTGTCTTTTCACAAACTGCCATTGTTGATTTCCCACTTCTTGTCTCTTTTAATTATATTTCCTATTTTTTACCCTAATTAAAGTTTGTACTTCTAATACGATCTTCACCCTCACTATTTCAGAATATGAATTCTTCTATCTACTTGGAATGTTACAGTTTAAACAACTTATTGACAAATGGAGCTAAAAGAATTCATAAAGTTTAGGATTGAAATCCAAAGCAGAAAAACAAACTGACTCACGAGACAAATTGGCCAACTGCAACTTGAAGAATTGGTAACTGGAATGCTGTTTCCAAGAGAAGATGCTGTGCTTGAAAACCACTCCAGCCATATTCTGTCTTCTTTGGCTGAGGATTATATATTCGGAGCATACCCTGAAAACTACCAGTGATGATTTGATCTATGGAAAGAGATAAAATTATCTTATTAGTGGTAGATGAGATATAAATATATTCAATATTACTTTTTGCATACAAATTGGAGTATAGGTGCATCAACACTAGATATGGTAAAACAAGTACAATCAAGATCGTACACAGATGTAACAGTCACACAAACAATGCAGAAAAAAATCCTTAACAAATAGCTTATGCTAATCTTTAATCAAACTTGCATAAGCAAAAAACTGCTGCCCACATACAAGCATAAGGAAATGTTTATCAATCTAACATGTTTCATTTTTATTAAAGCTTCATCAGAGAATGAAATATGGAGAGAAAAAAAATTCAGGTATTTTTATTTTGTTTTGTTTGATTTTCATTGGTTATTCAGGTTTGACATGCATTTGGTTTTTTTTTTTAGCAATATTAGTATAATTTATAGTATTCAAACAAGGAGAGACAATGTATTCCTTAGCTCTAAAAAATGAACAGATCTCAAGTCCAACCAAAAAAAATATTGCTTTATATACATAAGTGCATCATAATTCTAGTTTGTCTATGTGAGATTCAGATTATAATATATATTCATAAATTTGTGTGTATGTCTAGTAGGCATTATTTATATTTGGAGGTTTTCTACATGTTGATTTGGGGACATTTTCAAGAAAACACTAGTAATGGTAGATAAACATACATTAGATTATTAAGAATGATCTAATAAAGGTCGATGATTTAATATAGTGTTTTGGCGTGTTTATTTTTTACAGTAAAGTTCACCCAGTACATGACCCAGAGGCCACTCGAGGTAGAGGGTTACATTAAGGGAGTAGTTTATATTGTTACAAGGTAAAGAAAATTGTTAACTCTAGAATTGAACAATTTAGGATTGTAGCAATCAGGGAAATATCCTCTCAGATGTCTCTTCTACAGAGCAGTGGTTCATGGAAAGAAGCTGTTTGAACAGAACTTCTTGCTGATGGAATATGGAAGGAATGTGGGTGGTTTGCTAATATGCAAGCAACATGGTGGGTCATAGCCATGAAGGTTAGATCTGGTGAAACAAAGAAATGTAGTTCTTCCTAGGGTGCAGGGCAACTCAGCACCACTAAGTCAAAACTATTCACAAAACTGGGACAACTATTCACAAAACTGGGACAACTCAACAGCAGAGAAACTCAGCACCAGAAAAACATTTTTAAAAACCAAATAAAACACATTAAAGATGAAAACATTGGAAGAATATTTTCCTTCAAATAAAGCATTTGAAAAGGCATGATGTAAAATATGAACCTGTTTTTAGTTTTTAATTATTTTTGATAAAGTAGATCAACATTCTAAAACATTTTTATAAAAAAAAATAACTTATGATTATAAAAAAAGTCATATTTTTCTACTGCTGAGTTGTCCTGGTGTTGACTTGGTGATGTGGAGTTGTCCTTTCTTGGCTTTTCATGGAAGTAGTAATAGAGCAGTGAGAGACTTCAACCTGTCAGAAAGAGGTTAGAGAGTGGAAAATAATTTTTCTCCAAGAAAGACTTGGAGACACTTTCTGTTTATATAAATGTACTGGACATAATAAAGAAATTATATATATGTTAGTGTGTGTGTGTGTGTGTGTGTGTGTGTGTGTGTGTGTATATATATATATATACACACACACACACATACATAAGTGTGAAATCTGATTTAGCATAAGCCAGTTGGTTTATTTCAATTGTCATTTTTTTCCAGTAGTTAGTGGGATTGAAGGGTGGGTGTTAAGACCCTATAAAGTTCAAAGACAATTCCAAGTAATAATTCATTTTGCTATAATTAAATGCCTTTTATAAATTGCATACTTGGCTTCCCGTATAGTCATTTCTGTCCATTTTCGGCATATCTAATTCAAAGAATTTGGTTTCTCTTTAGAGATTTAATGTCATGTTTTATATTGTCACAGACAGCCTATAAGTGTGTATATGTAAAGAGAAATGGCTGTAGAGAAAGCTATATATCAAATTAGACATATATAGGGTGCAATGGATGAATTACCATATAAATTATGCCAAAAATGAAAATAACAGTGATATCTCATTTTAACATATATATTTACCAAAATTACACAAAAATATATTGAAATACTAACAGTAAATTTATTCAATAAAAGTGGCATTAGTTTTAATCACGGCCTCCAAACAATTTTGGAATCTCTTGCAACTCTTCTGAACAGTCCGCTTGTTTAAGTTGTTGAATGTTGCCATAATCCTTGCCTTTGGTTCATCTTTGATATAACAATGAATTTTGTTGATTTTAACTGCACCCCCACATATAATAATAAAGGGGGTTGCAGTCTGTGGAGTTAGGTGGCCAGATGTAAAGAGTGATGTGGTTGCAGAAATTGTCTGACAGCCATGACTAGGTTCTCTGGGCTTGTGTGACATGGTGCAGAGTCCTGTTTCTAGACATACAGTCTTCCAGCAGCCACCCACTTGACCTAGGGCAGCACTACCTCCTCAAGGTACTTGATGTAAGCCTCAGTGTTGTGTCTCAGGCCCTGTGGACAGATGAATGGAGGCATAACATTCTCATCACTAGTAATCACTCCAAGAGGGCGTTTGCTACCAGAATTAGGCAACGCATAGCATCCTCTAAGTTTGGCTCCAAAGATTACTGGCGTCTCTGCAAAAGCGTGCTCAGCAGGAACAAGACTTCAATAACCCCACTAATCAATGAATTTGAAGTTCTCACCTCCCCAGCCGACAAGGCTGAATGCTTTGCTCGTAGATTCTCAACCAATTCGACACTGGACTCGTTAGGAATACCTACACCAGACTTTCCACCCAGAACTAAGGCTCAACTAAATAACGTCCACATTACACCCTCGCTGGTCGCCAAGATAATTGCGCAACTTGACCCACACAAAGCGAGCGGCGGTGACGGAATCCCAGTCATAGTACTGAAGAAATGTGCCCCAGAACTCTCCTCTGTCCTCTCTAAACTCTATAACCTCTGCCTATCTGCTTCCTGCTTTCCTGCCTGTTGGAAGTCCTCCTGCGTAGTACCTATATTTAAGAATTCTGGCGAACCCTCAGACTCCGCCAATTACCGTCCTATTAGTCTCCTTCCAATCTTTGGCAAAGTTTTCGAAGCCATTATCAACGCCGAGGTGACTCAGCATCTTATGGCCAACGGGCTTCTCTCTGACAAACAGTATGGGTTTCGCTTCACCAGGTCTACTGCTGATATGCTAACGACCATTACCGAATACATATACTAGGCACTTGACAAGAATGGTGAAGCCCGAACCGTTGCCTTGGATATCTCCAAAGCATTCGACAGGGTCTGGCATGCTGGCCTCTTGTGCAAACTGCGGAGCTATGGGATAACTGGACATCTGTTTGACCTCATCCAGTCTTTCCTCTTTAACCGCACATTGAAGGTGGTATTAAATGGGCATGCCTCCCAAAACTACCAGACGAACGCGGGCGTCACTCAAGGTTCTATCCTAGGTCCCACACTCTTTCTGATCTACATTAATGATCTCCCCGACACCATTAGATCCCAAGTTGGCATGTATGCCGACGATACAACAATCTACTCCCGCATCGATCAGAAACCAGGTCTGGACGACAAAGTGAACCTCGCTGCCGTACTTGAAAGGGACCTCCAATCCGTAGTGACCTGGGGTAGGAAATGGTTGGTAAATTTCAATGCCTCCAAAACAAAGCTGTTATCAACTAATCGCCATAGACAATCGCATCTACCTCCCATTAGCATGGGACAGGCTAGCCTCCCAGAGAGTAAAATACTACGCCTCCTTGGCCTTACACTCTCGGCGGACCTCAAATGGAATGACTATATTGAATCCATTGCCAAATCTGCTGCTATGAAAGTCGGCTCCCTGTGCAGGGCCCGGAAATTTTTCCCACCTGAATCTATTCTGCACATATACAAATCTACCATCCGCCCGTGTATTGAATATTGCTGCCATATCTGGTCGGGTGCCCCTGCTGCTCTCCTTGGGCTTCTTGACAAAATACAAAGGAGGATCTGTAACGTGGTTGATACTGACTTGGCAGACCGGCTGCAGCCGCTCTCACACTGGCGTGATGTGGCTTCCCTGTGCCTCTTCTACAAGTACTTTCATGGCTTCTGCTCCGATGAGCTTAGATCACTGGTGCCGCCTAAGCACGAATTTACACAAGATACTAGATTAGCAACTAGGTCCCACCCTTTTACAGTTAAACAAATAAGATGTAACCGTAAATTCTACTCCAACAGCTTCTTTTCTCGCGCTTCCCGCCTGTGGAACTCCCTTCCACAAGTCTGCTTTCCCGACGGTTACAATCTCCAGGTGTTTAAATGTAGGGTCAATAGACACCTCCTATCACACTAACTCCCAACTATTCTCGCAACACTCTCATCTACCCAACCCTCATTCTCGGTATCCTTACCCGCCTATCACCCACCCTCTGTCATTTCCTATATTTAATCAGCCTTTCTCCACTCTACGTAGCCCCCTGCACAGTAGTGGCAGTGACATGCCTTGCTTGGGGTGAAACGCTTATAAAAAAAAAAAACACCTTCATAATCATAATTAGACTCATTCAAATCCTGGATAGTTACTGATTTCCAAGTCCTCTGCACTGTCTTCAGATTAATACCCAAACACTCTGGAATGTTCATATCGGAGTTTCTAGCATAAATGCCAAGCAGTACAGCATGCAGTTTTCAAATTTCTAGTGGTGTGTATTGCATCATGTTGCTATTTTTCTCACAGATGGTGCCCAACTAACCCTACTATACTGTGAAGTTGACAAAATCAAAAACAAACAATGCACATGCACAAAATTAAAAATATGATATGGTGACAATTTACCCATCACACCCTGTATACACATCAATTTCAACCAACACAGATATAGCTGGATAGATACTCTGATAGACATATAGAAAAATGGCAGTTTTCCTTACCTTGTTTCTCAGCATTGTTATTAACATTAGCAACACAAAGACAGCCCTGGTCAAACTCCTCCTCAACACCAACCTTTGTTGACCACCAGTCTCGGACTTTGAACAATGACATGGATGTGTGTGTTTTCAACCAGATACAAACTAGAAACCAACTGAAATCAAACAAGTGAAACAAAATGCAAAGTTCAGAATCAATAGACATTTTCACTCATTCAGCTCCTCAATTAAGTTATATAACAGAGGAAATAATTGAATATTAATATTTTAGGACATGAATAGAACTTTCTGCTCTGCTGATTTTTATGTGTCTTCTGGGTGAGACAATCAAGTTCATTTGTATTTCACATTAGATAAGGATTAATTTCTATCAATTTCATGAATAGAAAAAACAGAAACAATGACTGGTCATCCTCAGTTAATTATTGTTAAAATCCAGTTATGTACTAAGAGGATGTTTTACAGTTTGTTAATTTGTTTATTTAGATTTTTTGTTTACTTTCTATTGGTTAAGTTTTAATAATTATGGTTGGATAGATGGAGGAAATGATGTTCGACAACATAAGTCAGCCACTAGTTAAAAACATAGCACCTAAGAAAAAGTTAGTGAATGCAGAAAAAGCATGAGCAATTCTCAAAAAGAAAATGAACCAATCACTAAATATATTCTTCATTTGAAACAGGCTGCCAAATATTGTGAGTTTGATGAACTGTGATCAAAAAACCAGTCAATTGAAGATTTAATTCAAATGAAATTGGAAACAGCCTTCAAACTAAGAAATATTGACAAATGACTAATGCAGTTACAACTGGGAAAGTTGTCACTAGAACAATGTGCCAAATTTGTTCAGCAACAAGAACTGATTCAAAAATTTAATTCAACAAAAGTTATTGATCTGATAAAGGAAATGGATACATATGTGATAGAGAAAAATGACAGAATAATGTGAACTTGGTGTGGTTATAAACATCAAAGAGAAAAGCAAAAAATGTCTGGCATATAAAATAAAGAAGTGAAAAATGTTTTGAATGAATCATTTTAAACATATGTATAAATCCAAAAAAAAGAAATGTGGAGAACAGTGATTCAACAAAATAAAGAGGAAACAAATATGAACATCTTTTCATTTTTTTTTAATTTAAAAAAAAAAGAAAAGAAAAAATTAAAAAGGGTTATCAAACATCTGAATCAATAATGTTTTACTGGACATGCAACTAGATACAGGAAGTGATTTGATTTTGATACCTAGAAATTTTTGGAAGAAATTAGGGTAACCGAGTTTAAAGAAAAGCTTTGTTTAATTGAATCAGTTTGACATATCCATGATAAAAATATTAGGCTATTTTGAAGCCTACGTGGAACTAAAAAAATAAGTTTGACATACTACCAATTATTATGGCAAACAGTGAAAAGAATCACAGTCTAATAGGAAATAATGTGTTTGACAAAACTAGTGAACAAAGTCAAGGTAGAAAAAACTGAAAGATTAAAAAAATATGAAGCAAAGTTAAGACTAAAAGAAAATGTCTTCCCTTCATATTTTCAAGCACAAAATGTGCCAGTTCATCTACGACCAATAGTTGTGAAAAATCTAAAAAATTACTGTAACAAGATCCACTTAAATGTTTTACGCTTGGAAAATACATACACACAAGAACAAGTAGGAAAAAAGTGTCTTTAATCTAACATGTTTCACTTTTAAGAAGCTTCTTCAGAGAATTATTAAAAACGAATGATTGATACTGAGAGACAGTATGTTGAGTGAGATATAGTTTCATTGGTCAGATATGTGTCACATGTGATAAAGCAATGAATGAATATTAAATGTAGAAGAAAAAGATTGTGTCTGTTTAAGTGTGTGTGCCAGTGCAAAATAAAAACATTAGGTGTTTAATATGCATGTAAGTATCTTCTTCTATGTGCCCTGTCCCTTCAGGACGTAGGCGATCATGGATCTCCACGTCTCCCTATCCCTTGTGGCTCTTAGTATGTTTGCTCCTGTTGCTCCTGGCAACCCCCGTTCCGTCATCCACCTGATCAGACCCTGCAAATATGTTATCCGCTGCCTTCCTCTGTCTCTCCTTCCTTCTATCTGTCCAGTCAGTATCAGGTTCTCCAGGCTCTCTTTCCTCATTGCATGTCCCAGGAACTTCAGTTGTCTCTTCCTGATGCTCAGCATCAATTTCCTTTTGTTGCCATTCTTTCTAACACTTTGTCGTTGCTTGTATGCTCAGTCCACAATATCCGTAGCATCCTTCTGTAGAACCACATTTCGGCCGCTTCCAGTTTTGTCCTCATTTTCGATGATATTGTCCAGCATTCACAGCCGTATTGAAGAACTGACATCACGTAGCAGTCTAGCACTCTTTTCTTCGTTTCTATTGAGATCTTCCTGTGTGTTAGTATTTTGCTCATCTTCTGGAACGCGTCCTTTGCCAAGCCAATTCACCTTCGGATCTCCGTGTCGCACTTTCCATCTCCTGTTAGAACACTTCCTAGGTACTTAAATTCTTGAACTTATTTGATTCTGTTATCCCCCACCTGTATTTGGCATTTTGGGTTGTATCTTTTGCTGATGACCATGCACTCAGTTTTCTTAAAGTTTATTTGTAGTCCCTTCTTGTCACTCTCCACTGCTACTTTCTGTATGAGATATTGCAGTTTCCTTTCTGTGTCCGCAATCAGTACTGTATCGTCCGCGTATCTTATGTTGTTCAGGTTGTGGCCTCCAATAACAAATCCTGGTGTGTCATCTAGGGTCCTCAAAATATTCTCACTGTATAGGTTGAACAAATCCGGTGAAAAGACACATCCTTGTCTTACGCCTTTTTCTATCTTTGTGTATCTACTGAGGTCGTTACCTGTCCGTATGCAGGCCGTTTGCTGCCAGTAGAGATTCTTGATTATTCTTATGTTTTTGCCGAAAATGTCGAGGTTGCCTAGCATTTCCATCAATTCTTTGTGTCATATTTTGTCGAATGCTTTCGCGTAATCAATGAAGCATAGGTACAAGTCTTTCTTCATTTGTAATGCCCTTTCAGAGAGCATCCTAATCATGAATATGGCGTTCCTTGTTCCAGTGTCTTTGACGAACCCGCACTGTTCCTGCCCTATCTCTGGCCTGATTCTGCTTCTCGCTCTATTCATCAGGATTCTGACAATCAGTTTTGTAATGTGACTCATTAAGCTGATAGTTCTGTGTAGTTCGCACTCGTTTGCACCAGGTTTCTTCGGCAGCGCTATAAATATCGACTTGCATAGGTCGTCTGGTATTATTCTGCTGCTATAAATTTCGTTTATTATGTCGGTAATCTTTTCTATGCCATATTCTTCTAAGGCTGTCAGCAGCTCTATCACTATGCCATCTGGGCCATGTGCTTTGTTTCTGTTCATTTTGGCCATTGCAGCTTCCACTTCGGATTTTAGTATTTCCGGTCCATCCATCTCCTTGTGTATTCTCGGTTGTTCTCTCTTGTCGCAAAAGAGATCCTTTATGTATTCTTCCCATCGCTGGAGTATTTCCTCTTTCTCTAATATGATTGTCCCTTCCTTGGATTTTATGCATCCTGTTGAGGAACAGGTTTTTCGTCCTGTCAGTTCTCTTATCTCTTTATGCATCTCTGCTTTGTTGTTCCTGCTCAGTCTCTCTACTTCTGCACATTTGTTGTTGAGCCATTCCTCTTTGGCTTATCTGCATTTGTTCCTTATCTCCCTGTGAAGTTTTTTGTACTCTGCTCCATGTCTTGGCATTATTTTTTGTCTCCTTTGCATCATGTGGAGAATCTCTTCGGTCATCCACTCATTTTTTTCTTCTGCGTCTGATTTCCTTTGGGGCTATGTTGTTCGCTGAGGTCACCATTGCTTCTTTTAGTGAATCCCATTTTGAGTATCCTTTTCCAATTTGTTCTTCATATTTCTTTCTCACGCTGTTATTATATTCTTTCTGCAGGGTGAGATCGTCCTCTAGTGTGTCGTATTGCAGTCTTGGTGATATGCTGGGCTTCTTCAGTTTTCGGAGTTTCACTTTTAGTTTGCAGATGACTGGGACGTGGTCACTTCCGCAGTCAGCACCTGGGTATGTTTTGCATTGGACTACTGCGTTCCTGAATCTCTTGTTTATAGTTATATAATCTATTTGGTTCTTCGTGTCCCCTCCTGGGCTTCTCCATGTCCATAAACGTCATGGGTGTTCTTGGAACCAGGTGTTAGTAATGACCTGGTCATTGGCTGAGCACCATTGGATCCATTTTTCTCCTCTTTCGTTGCGCTCTCCTAGTCCGAAGTTGCCGTTCGTGTCTCCTTCTCTATCTTTACCTACCTTTGCATTTAAGTCCCCCATTATTATCCTAACTTCTTGGCTTTTGCACTGAGCCTTAGCACTGTCCAGTATTGAATAGAATGATTCTATTTTGTCCTCCGAGCTTTGAGTTGTTGGCGCATAGACTACTATAATAGCTATATTGAGGGGCCTTCCCCGCAGTTTAACCAAGAGGACTCTCTCTGACAGTTGCCAGTATCCAAGTACACATCTCTTCACTTGTTTGTTTAGTATTAAAGCGACCCCTTTTTCGTGTTTTTTACCTCCTGCATATATTATCCTGTGGGTGTCGCTACTGAAATCTCCGTTATTAGGCCATCTTGTTTCACATATTCCTAGGATGCTTATATTCAGTCTGTTCATCTCCTGTTTGACATTCCCTAGTTGTCCACAGTTCAGTGTCCTGACGTTCCATGTTCCTATAGTGAGTTTGTCTTTGATTCGCACAGTTGCAGGATAACGGTCCAGAGACACCTGTTGCTCATGTCGTTCCTTCCCGGGCGAGGGACAAATTTTGGAGTAAAATGTCCCCTTTACGCCGTTGGTGCTAACAGTCGCCGGATGACGGTCAGGTGGCACCTGTTGCCCATGCTGGTCCTTACCGAGCAAGGAGTTGCTTCCTTGGGAAGTAACCCCCTTCACGCTGTTGGCTTTCATATATTTATTGTGGCTATCCATGATTGAGCGGGGGTAGATAGTGGAGTGGTATCCCGTTGCCTTCTCCACGATGGTTTATTGAGACATCACCTCTAGTTAGCTGGCCGTTGACTCTTTGAGAGTTCTTCCGCCCTTATGTAAGTGAAAAATAGTGTGTGTTAAGCGCATTCAAACCATAGACGATATTTAGTATTTTATTTCATTGAAAGATTCTGTTAACATTATTTTTCAAATAATTATTTTTTATTTATAAAATGTTTATTTAATACTTTTATACATTATTTTCACTATGATTTTAAATAGAAATATATTTAATTTACAATTCATACTTATATACGCATACATTCATACATGATTCTTGCATACATTCATGCATGATTCTTTCATACATTCATGCATGATTCTTTCATACATGATTCTTTCATACATTCATACATGATTCTTTCATACATGATTTTTTCATACATTCATATATGATTCTTTCATACATTCATACATGATTCTTTCATACATTCATACATGATTCTTTCATACATTCATACATGATTCTTCTATGCATTCATATATGATTCTTTTCATGCATTCATACATGATTCTTTCATGCATTCATACATGATTCTTTCATGTATTCATACATGATTCTTTCATGCATTCATACATGATTCTTTCATGCACATACATTCATACATGATTCTTTCATGCACATACATTCATACATGATTCTTTCATGCACATACATTCATACATGATTCTTTCATGCACATACATTCATACATGATTCTTTCATGCACATACATTCATACATGATTCTTTCATGCACATACATTCATACATGATTCTTTCATGCACATACATTCATACATGATTCTTTCATACACATACATTCATACATGATTCTTTCATACATACATTCATACATGATTCTTTCATACACATACATTCATACATGATTCTTTCATACACATACATTCATACATGATTCTTTCATACACATACATTCATACATGATTCTTTCATACACATACATTCATACATGATTCTTTCATACACATACATTCATACATGATTCTTTCATACACATACATTCATACATGATTCTTTCATACACATACATTCATACATGATTCTTTCATACACACATACATTCATACATGATTCTTTCATACACATACATTCATACATGATTCTTTCATACACATATACATTCATACATGATTCTTTCATACACATACATTCATACATGATTCTTTCATACACATACATTCATACATGATTCTTTCATACACATACATTCATACATGATTCTTTCATACACATACATTCATACATGATCTTTCTATACACATACATTCATACATGATTCTTTCATACACATACATTCATACATGATTCTTTCATACACATACATTCATACATGATTCTTTCATACACATACATTCATACATGATTCTTTCATACACATACATTCATACATGATTCTTTCATACACATACATTCATACATGATTCTTTCATACACATACATTCATACATGATTCTTTCTATACACATACATTCATACATGATTCTTTCATACACATACATTCATACATGATTCTCTCACATTATTTAAAATAGAAAATCATTCCATCACTTGACACGTGCATACATCTTTACTGACTCATAAACACACACATTCACACGATCTGTCTCAACACATACATCCATAACTGATTCTCTCATTTTATTTAAAAACAAAATTCATTCCATCACTTGACACAGTTACACAATACTTGTTACATATTTTGAACAGAAATGTATTTTGTCACTGTCATTCATGCACACTTAGTTCATCTATGGTTTGTATATGCTTAACACACATTACTTTTTGCTTAGATATACTTACATTCATATTAAATATCTAATGTTTTTATTACACGTCAGCACACACACTTAAACAAGTTTAATATTCATCCACGGCTTTATCACACATGACATGTATCTGACCAATGAAACATACTGCCTCTTGAATTTTTTTAAATCATTCATCTTTAATAAATTTTTGAAAAAGCTTGTTAAAAGTGAAACATGTTAGATTAAAGACACCTTTTTCTTATTTTATATATATATATATATATATATATATATATATATATAAAACATAGAATACTTGGTATATAAGTCCGGTAAATTCCGGTAGAGATGAACTCAAAAGAACTCAACGTTAAATTTATTTAATTTAACAGGGTAATATAATTTAGAAAAATTTTTATTCTACAACTTCATGGGCAATACATATTTCACAGCAGAAAAAAAGCTGCTCATCAGACCCAAAAGATACAGCAGTTAATAATATTCAAAATAATCCCGAAAAATAGTTACACACAGATGCTCATGTGCCTGTGTCTAGAATGGACATTTGTAAAGGTAATCTACAAAAACAATTCCTTGCTCATTCAAAAAACCCCAAAGAATTATATATATATATATTTGTAACTATCTTGAGTGGCCTCTGGGCTTTGTACAGGGTGAACATTACTATAAAAAAAATGATATGTGTATGTGTGTGACTGTGTACATTTATATTTAAGTTATATCTATATATTTGTATTTGGATGTATGCAAGTGCATATAGTTCCTCCAGCCCCAACACCTGTAAGTAAATGAACTGCTCAACTATGATAACAGTATTTTATAAATATTTAAATTTTACAATACTATTTTCCATCTGCCTATGACAATTTCATCATGCAAAACACTCATAGCTGTGGTACTGGTGAAGAATATTAGTATAAATTTTAACTCTTATTACACATCAACAACTGTTTTATCACACCCAACACTTACTCACTTTTATTTATATTATATATATATATATATATATATATATATATATCAAAGACAAAATGAAAACTTCTCTTCACTGGACTTTTTCAAGGCAATTGCAAAGATTTTGTTTTTTTTTAATAAATCTAAACTTATTTATAAATGGAACTTTGTCTGTGTGTATCCGTTACCCATAGACTCCAAAACGGCTGAACCGATTTTCTTGAAAATTTACACAGTTGTACTATAAGTGTCTGCAAGTGTTCTTAGCTAGGTTTCGTGTCGAGGTACCACCGATGAATATCAAGAATCGATAAAATCAGGTTATAGAAGGAGTGGTTCAATTTTAATCAAATTTGATACACTCATAGACAAATACATAAGACACGATATTCAGAAGTTTCAGGGTTGCAGTTCTTACAATAGTGCAGAAAATTTGATATCGATACCAGAAAACCAAAATTCGATTTACATCCATTCATTTTTCTTTCAGTCTACAATTTCGCTTTAACAGGAAACAACTATTGCTTTTTAGTCTTTCATGCCAACGTCCAAAGATTCTGAGCTCCAGGACCATGGATTAGTTTTAAAGCTTTCAGTACACCCAAGCAAAACCGGGCTATACTGCTAGTACAAGAGCAAAAACATCAGTTTTTTTTTTATTTTTAATTTAAGAATGCTTATAAAGAGTCATCAGTTTTGCCGAAAAGTCAGGCAAGCTATGGAGTGATACAATTCAATGTTTAATAACATATCACTCAATAAGTCCCAGGCCTGACATATAGATGGCAACACTAATAAAAATCCATATGATTTTTATGAAGTACTAACCTTCAAATTGTACATGACAAAATTTGGGCACAATCAGATTATTAGTTAACAAATTACATTTATTTCAGAAAAGCTACTGTTGAAAATTTTCAAAACAATAGAAAAATCTGAATTTTGTGTGTTAATAAATCATTACTTTCTGATGGGAAAAAATACTGTTCAAGCAAAGCAATGGCTTGATAAGTGTTATTCAGATTCTGCTCCAGCAAAAATAACAGTTAAGAGTGATATGCTGACTTTAAATGCGATTGTACAGAAACAAATGATGCTAAAAAACTGAAGTTGCATGAGATAGCAGAGAAATTAAACATATCAGAAGGCAGTGTATTCACCATTTTGCATCAACATTTGTCAATGAGAAAGCTGTGTTCAAAGTGGGTGACATTTCACAATTGATCAAAAAACAACAACATATTGATGATTCAGAACATTGTTTGCAACTGTTTCAATGCAACAAGAAAGAATTTTTGCATTAATATGTGACAATGGATTAAATATGGATCCACCACTTCACTTTGGAGTCAAATCAGCAGTCAGCTGAGTGGACAGCAACAGGTGAAAACCATCCAAAGCAACCAAAGACGCAAACATCAGCAGGCAAGGTTTTGGCCTCTGTATTTTGAAATGTGCAAGGTACTTAGTTCATCAATTGCCTTGAGAAAAGAATAATCATCAATAGCGAATATTATATAGCATTATTGATGCATTTGAAAGAAGAAATTGCTAAAAAATGGCCATCAAAGAAGAAAAAGTGATCTTTCACCAAGACAACACACTGTGTCACAAGTCGATCGCAATGATGGCAAAACTACATGAATTGCACTTTGAATTTCTTTTGCATCCACCCTATTCGCCAGATCTGGCCCTCAGTGACTACAGGCTGTTTGCAGACCTTAAAAGAATGCTCCAGGGAAAGAGATTTGGCTCCAGTGAAGAAGTGATATCGGAAACCTAGGTGTATTTTGAGACATATCATTTTAAGACATCGTTCTACAAAAAAGCATCAAATTGTTAGAAAAGTGTGGGAATGAGTGTATCACCCTAGAAAGAGACTATGTTGATGAATAAAGTCAAATTTTGCCTAAAAGTTGTTGTTTTATTACTTAGGCCCAGGATTTATTGTGTGATATGTTAAACAAAAGTGAGTAAATGATATTCTTGAAATTTTTTGTTCTTTTTATTGCAAATAAGTAATTATTTTAGTTTGAAATTAATTTGTGCCACATATTTTAAATAACATGATGTTATGAATTTAACTGTTTGCTCTTGTATATAAATACTTGTAACAAAATAAAATCCTTGCATTTGCTTTAAAAAAAAAATCCCTCAGAGAAAGAAACACATCAGCTTAGGTATGTTTTTCTTTTATCTTTACTTCTTTACTCATATTAGTTTTTTTTACAGATATACTCTATCTGAAAATTTTCACATACACATCTATATATATATATATATATATATATATATATATATATATTTAAAAAAAACTTTAATCCAAAAGGAAAAGCAGAAAGGTAAATCCCAAAATTATATATATATATATATATATATATATATATATGAAGAGAGAGAGAGAGCTGCTTCATCAGCTGTTGAAGTACAGGTGTGTGTGTGTGTGTGTGTGTGTGTGGGTGCTTGTTTGGTCTATGATGTCCTCAGTATCCTTCTGTAGAATCACATTTCTACTGCTTTTAACTTCTCCTACATCCTTGAAGAGATCATCCAACATTCACTGCTATACAGGACAGATATCACATAGCAGTCCTGCACTCTTTTCTTTGTTTCCAATGAGATTTTCCTGTCTCTGTACACTGGTTAGCTTTTGAAATGTACGTCCTTGGCCATGCCAATGCATCTTTGGATCTCAGTGTCACACTTTTCATCTTCTGTCAGAATGCTTCCCAGGTATTTAAGTTCCTTTACCTGTTTTATTTTAGTTTCTCTGACCTGTAGTTGGCATTTTGGATTCTTTTTGCTGATAACTATACATTTAGTTTTCTTGAAGTTTATGCTCTCTCCTTTCTTCTTGTTTTCTCTTTCAACCTTCTGTAGGAGGTCTTGCATTTTCCTTTCTGTGTCTGATATCAGCACTGTGTCATTCATGTATCTTCTATATTACTGAGATTGTGGCTGCTAATGATGAATCCTGACAAGGATTCTATCTCTCTGTTTCTAAATGGCCACAATTTATTTTGGTTATGTGTGAATGTAATAGGTTCAATTAAAACTTGTTTTTGTATGTAAAGTATACAAATTGTCCTACCTTCATTGTTTGATACAAACTTAATTCTTTGAGAAAAAAATCCCCAGCAGTAGGATCACATTCTACCAGTTGCCTTTCTCTTTTATCCATCAATTTTGCATAAACCGCCATTCATTTTTTTTCTTTTTTTAATGTCCATTTTTTAAAATTTTATGTAACTTATCAAAAAAAAAAAACAAAAACAAAAACAATGTGCTGGTTTTTCAAAACTGCTATTTATATGGGGATGAATTTTAAAATACAGAATATAGTATTCAGTTTTTTCACATAAAAATTATGAATTATTATAATAATTGACAGTCTGGGATATTTTCTTTATATACCATGTTCTTACAGCAGGTAGGTAATAATGGCTCTCCATAACTTCCTCTCTTTTGTTGCTTGAAGTAACTTTTGTCTCTTTGCCATTCCTCTTTGTTCTTGTTCTGTTAAGTAATCACTTGAACTTGTCAAGTAGGTTACTGTTTTCTCCCATTTCACTTGCTTTCAATAAGTCTTAAGAGTGTTAAGTTCTCCAATCATTCTGAATGATTTATGCCCCAGAAATTTGTCTTAATTTCAGCTGAGTCTTTTTTATTTAAATGCAAAATCAATTGCCATCTCTTATTTTCTTGACTCACATCCTTTCCCTAACAACCCTTGTATCATGTTCTTCCTTTACACTCCATTCTTATGCAGCCCTTTTCACACCTGTATTCTGATCCTTTTTCTACTCATTCTCTGACTCCCCTGTAACTTGTTTCTTTTTCTCATAACTCATCTCTTATGTAACACCCTGCATTCCAGTGGGAGTTCTGCCTTGCTTGGGGTGAAATGATTAGAAAAATAAATATAGTATGTGTGTTTGTATATGTACATATATTATTTGAAATTTGGCATTCATTTTGGGATGATTTTTTATTTTTGGTGACTGGCAAATAACAAATTCCTTTATAAAGGCCAAAGAAAGCAAGAAAAGTAAATGTAGACCATCAATTGAAAGAACCTTCACACCTTACACTATCTTCACCAATAGCAAGTGAGTGATTCCAGACCCGCCACTCCCACTACCCTTCTCAAGTAAAAGACTTTAACCACTGAGTCAGCTTAACTTTCACCAAAACGTCATTGAAAACAAGTCAGCTTACCTGTCCATAGAAAAAAGTCAAATTTAAAGATTAGAATGAAACATTTAAGTCCCTTGTAATTAAGTTATAATGCCTTGTGCCATCTTGTCATTGTAAATGTTTAAATATCTGTTATCCCTCTCCCATTACCAACTTGCTTAATTTGGGATATGCTTAGCTACCATTGCTTATCAATACTGAGAAATTGATATGACAAAATGGAAATAAGTCTTCCCATCTTGATTTTTTTACTTGGTAGTAGACATCAAAACTTATACTAAGTTATAACTTAATATAAATACCTCCATATTTGATAAGCTTTTTTTTTAACAGATTAATAGGAGTAGATAGGCTCAACTATCATCTGTCTTGCACTTCTTCCATGTCTATTAATCAAGAGCAGAGGGTTATCTCTTCTTCCGTGATCAGGATATGGTTTACTGATTCTCTCTTCCTTCTACAAGAGGCACCATGATTTAAGTTTGCTGGCTGCTGCTGACAGATCATTAGGAGTCTGGCACACTTTGGTAGCACTTAGAGAGGCTGCTCTGATCAACAGTCACATAATATTGGCGTATTTGTAATGCCATGTCATGCTGTGGGTAGGTGTTCCTGCATGTATTTCAGATCGTCAACTCTGAGACCACACTATGCTCTATTCTCAGTCATACTCTGGCTGGTTTGTATTACCACTGACAACAGTGTTTTTTCCTTTCCTTAAAACAAATTTCATGAAAATTACAACAAAAATAAACACAACTAAATCAGTAAACAAAAACACCCCCTACCTTACATTCAGTAATATTTGCTGTATTTGTTCCAACTACTATGTGTTGTGGATTAAATAACACACCCCCAGTTACACAAATGGACTTCGTCTAGACACTTAAATAAAGAACTTCAACTAGTAAATCATTGGAGTTAGTCTTCAGAGTATTTCTTACAGATGTTACAGTGAGTGCCTAAGCAAGACTTTATATTATAACTGTTAGAAAATAAGTCATAACAATGGAGACAATAACTGAAACTTACACGAGTCATAGCAGAAATTATGAGAATATCAAAACCAATTTGAGTATAATAAGTAGAAAAAAATACTTGTTAGTTTAGTGCACAGGATGCTAGTGACAACAAAAATTTGAACCATGATGGTTTAAATTTTTCTCTTTGTAGAAAAAAAATAAAAAATAATTCTTCAAATACAAAGGAAATACAGTCTTTTGTGATAAAAATTCAACAACATAATATAAATTGTTGAAAATCAAAAAACAGCACTTGCCTTACTAACACACTTGTGTGTGTGTACTTATTTTGAATATGTGAGAGGCTAACAGTTCTACAAATGAAATGCCAGATGATCAGTAGATTTGATTATAGTAGTGAGGGATTGTATAGAACAAGTTACATTTTGGGAAGGAACTGAACACAAAGAAATGGTACAAGACACAAAAATCTCTAAACAGTCCTCCTAAGATATAAATTTGAAGTTTTCATTCTTGTAGACAGATTACCAACCAATCCAGTCTGTCCTGCTATCTTAAATATATTTGCCCATAGCCAAGTAGGTGGATCAATCAATGTCCACAATTACCAGCAGTGTTTTGATCTACAAGGTGTGGTAGTCATCTAAATTATGCAAAACTGAAAATAACACAGATATCTCATTTTGACAGATATATTTAGCAAAATTAAATGAAAATATATTGAAAAAAGAGCAAATTTATTCAATAAATTGTCTTCAACCACAACCTTCAGACATCTTCAGAATCTCCAGCAACTCTTCTAGATGGCCTACTTGTTTAAGTTGGTGAATGCTGCCATAATCTTTACCTTCAGTTCATCTTTGGTGTTACAAGGAATTTTGTTGGTCTCTTACTCAACTGCACTCACACATAATAATCAATGGGGTTGTAGTCTGGGGAATTAGAAGGCCAGATGTAAGGAGTGATGTGGCCACAGAAATTGTCTAACAGCAATGACTTGGCTTTACTGCTTGTGTGGCATGGTTCAGAGTCCTGTTGTCAGACATTGGGCGTTCCAGCAGCCATCCTCTTAATCCAGGGTAGAACTACCTTCTCAAGGCACATGTTTAGTCTAAGGCCATGTGGGAAGATCAATGGAACGATAACATCACCAACACTGTAGAACAATTCTGTTGTTAAGATAAGCACTCAGTTGTGGAACAATCTGAGACCATAATAAATCCACCTTAATAAATAGAGCTATTTATGGTGCCCTGGAGCATCTCATTGTTCTCAAGTGGGATAGTCCATTGCTTGGGCTGTGATTCTCATCTTCGCTAAACCGGTGAAGGACTTTTTTTTAATGGCATTACACATTGCCCACACACAGCGAGTCTCCCCTTTCTATATCACTAATGTTGTCCAATACTTTTTGGGTCAGGTCTCATTGCAGGAATTACAAGAGCAAGGTTGGACAAAATGTCAGATTGCCTGCCTTTGGGTAACCTGCTCCAGATTTTATTGTCAGGGTTTTACACCAATGACTTTTCCATGATATGGCCAGAAGGCAGTAAAAGTTTAAAATCAGAGTTTACCTTCACTTATATTGACTACCATTGCAGGCTAACAAGTTTGATCTACCTGATTTGAGTATTACTTATCACACACAAACATTTCATATATATATATATATATATATATATATATATATATATATGGAAAACAATGTTTTTTATATATCAAGTTCAGTTTTAGAGGAAAAAAAAGTAAATTTTTCTCCAAATATATATTTTTTTGTTAAAAATGACTGACAAAGATTTTTTTATTAATTTTTTATTTAATTTTTCCAGTATTCTTACATTTCCTTTTTTTCCTTTCTGCAGGAGATATGTATAAAAATAAAAAAAATTTCAAAAAAAATAGACAGACGCTCATGCGATGCCCAGCTGCTTTTAACTCGCCTTTTCAAAAAACACAAACACAAAAAAATTACATTACAGTCAATTTGTGACACAGTGCGTTGTCTTGGGGAAAGATCACTTTTCTTCATTTTGGGCTGTCTTTTGGCAATTTCTTCCTTCAAATGCACCAATAATGCTATATAATATTTGCTATTGATGGGTCTTCCTTTTTCAAGGTAATCAATGAACAAAATACCTTACAGAGACCAAAACGTTGCCTGATGATGTTTACATCTTTGGTCACTTTGAGCGGCTTTCACCTGCTGCTTTCTACTCAGCTAACTGCTGATTTGACGCCAAAGTGAAGTGGTAGATCCATGTTTCAACCATTGTCACTTATTTATACAAAAACTCCTTGTTGCATTGTACATAAAATATATTAATGCATAAGATAAATAAAATTATTTCTCAAGCATTAATAATAATTTCAACGACACTATTTTCTTCACTGTATTCACAGATATCCCCAGTTGCAATTTATTTTTTTTTAAATCATTTCACCCCAAGTAAGGAAATAATGCCCCTAGGACAGATGCAAAGGCTACTAAGAGTGAGATGTAAGATGAAAACTTTAGTGAGGAAAAAGGGAGAAAGGACAATGAAAGAATAGAAATGGCAACTGAGATTGCATATCAACTTTTGAAGATTTGTAAGAGGCAATGAGAAGTGCAAGAAAAGAAACTATTAAAATAGAAATTATGGTTACATCTAGTTATTTCAACAGTAAAACAATGAGAGTTAATTGCCAATCTAGTTGTATCCTTAAATTCATGCAGTCGAGGTACCCAAGAACATTAGAACAACAACCATAAAAATATTTATAGAAAAGACAAAGAGATGCCACATCATGGCAGTGGAAAAGTGACTGAAGTCAGGATGCCAGGTCAGGATTGATAATATCACAACCTCTTCTTTGGATTTTGTTGAAAATCTTGAGGTACTTGTTTAGAACTAGCTCTTGCTGAAAACATTTAAGAGATTAGATTATTAAAATGTTACTTGATTATAAAAATAACAAGAGCAGTCAAGGACTGCAAACCTCTGCCAAGGTAATACCAAAATCATTTAAGTGATTAGAGATGATTATTTACTGTTATTAAAAAAAAAAATGTGCAATCAGAAAATGAAATGACGTAAAGAAATCTTGGGAGAGTAATTCAGTATTTGCCATGTGAAACATAAGAAAAAATATTAGTAAATTAAAAAAAAAAAAACAGAAAATTATCCCAGAAAATTTATCCTGTATCAGATCGAACCCAAAACCTAATCCATCTGTGCCAGTCATGAGGCCAGTCATCCCTGAAACATTCATTTGGATCCATCCAGCAGGTCTTAAGATAACTTGACTACGGACAGACAAACATGGTTGAAAACAACACCTCCACATTAAAGCGGAGATAAAAATCTTTTACATTTTCAACATTGCTTTTATCTTTTAAAGATGCATGGTGATAAAATTCAGTGTCTTTGGAAATGCACAATATGATCTTTACATTTTATTACCGAATTATTCAAGTTTTTGTCAAATACTGAATGTTTACAGATGCTAAGTAAGCCTTTAATTTAAAACCCCTTGTCAGCAAGAGTTTCAGTTATCAATTAAATAAATTATTCAGTAATGAAACCAGAGTTTCAACAAATAGAAAATAGCAGCTCATTTTAGATAATCCTTTGTGAAGAAAAAAAATTAGCAAATGTTTGTTTTCCTCAGGCCAAGTTGCTACCCAAAGAAGATTATCTTACAAACTAGAATGACTCATCATTATAACTTTATCCGGAGTTTAATTTTTTAATTTCATTTATTTATAGCAGCCATCAACCAATCAATGAAGTTACATTTAGAAGCAGGTTTCAATGAACAAAGGCGATGTAAAAGAAACAATCTGATGAAACAGTTAGAGGAAATGATTAATAACAGGCACAAACAAATGCCAATATGTTTTTTTTATTATTCATTAGATTAGGTACAAAAGGAATTGATTAAAGAATAAATGATGAACGGGATTAAAGAAGACAGAAAATGGCAATTGATGCTGCATTTAAATTCTTGGAGATTGTAGCTATCAGGGGAAGAAAGTAAGCAGAAGTAAGTTTAACAAGCAGGAAGTGCAAAAAAGAAACTGTTCAAGTAGAAGTGGTGGTTACATATAACTATTTCAGTAGTAAAATGGTGAGACCTAGATGCCAATCTAGTAGTACACTTAAATTGACATGGATGGGGCATCATGGAAAAAAAGTTTATCAGGGCAGTTACCTGAAAATATTTGTAGAAAAGACAAAAAGAAGCCATGTCACATAGGTGAGAAAGTGACTGAAGTCAAGATGCCAAGTCAGGACCAATTGCATTGCAGATCTTTCTTTGGATTTTATCAAGATCTGAAATGTTTTTCTTAGAGTACATATCAGCAACATTACTTAGATTGTTTTTTTGTTGTTTTTTTTTTTTAATTTCAATTCTTGGCCAATATTATGATTGGAAACTTAAATAAGCCTTATGGGACTGCCAGAAACTCCCAGTAAAAAAAAACAAAAAAAACTTGACTGTTTCCTCTGTTTAATGTAGAATCTTTAAACAAACCATAATATCACAGATAAGATTTATTAAATATATCAAGAATTTTATTCACTCTAAAGTTTGCATATATAATGACAGTAAATTCTAACATGATCAGGGTTGTATTTTCGCATCAAGTTTTTCAAGAAACATGACTCAATATAAACCTTTCTTAAACAGAAACTCTGAACTGCAATTAGAATGAAAGCAATGATGGTATCTACTTTGAATCTATCAGGATGTGGATTAGTAAATACTAAACACTTCAAAAACAAATTGAGTACAGGAAATAATAAAATTGAACATAGAATAAACTGCATTAGGAATAGTATCACCCAAACCTGCAAGTTTTTACAAAACAAAAACATTAACCCATTAACCTAAAAACTAAAGACATGTTTTTTAAATAGCGTCACCAGATTTAGACTTTCATATGAATACAATGGTGCTAAACTCATTCAGAACTATCTTAACTGTCAGTTCTATACAGCTGCTTTCTCAGATCGATGATTAAAAATTGATTTGAGCAAGAAAAGCATGTAGGTCCTTGTGAGGACTATCCTTTGACCCTCGTGTATTGATGCTACAGAATCACACACAAAAAAAACTATATCAAATAACAGAACATCAACTAAAATGGATAGCCCATATAATTCAAAGAGAAAATAATGGCATAATCAAGATGTTGATATTCCACATTACCTCAAACATAAAGCAAAGAAGGAACCTCTCATCAATACTGGAAAGAGTAGTAACAGTTACTAGACTTGAGAAACACAATTTCCTGAAAAATAATTTTACAAAAAAGATTTTGTGAATTCCATCCAACAACAGTGCTGACTACTAATGAATGCCAAATATTTTCTTATAAGGAAAAAGTTAATATTATCATTACCATTAGAAATGAGAACAGATACTACACTTTGGTTTCAACCCAATGGCCAGGGAGTGAATAAAAAAGTTACTCAAATAGTAGGCTGCTTGGTCAATGCTGAATGCTTCCTTATAAGGAAACAGTTAATATTACCATTACTGTATTTGGCCTCTATGAGCAGATTCTGTTTTTATAATATCTGCCCACTGACTTTATTCATTCTTCATTAGTTCCAACTTTGTTTCTTAAGTAATTTTTCTAACAAAGTAAATAGTTCTGGAAGCAGGAAAAAATGCTAAAATTAAGCACTGGATTTAGCAATCTTTTAATTTGAAATTTGTTTGAATTGGTTCTGGTACACAATCTATATATCATATATAAAAAATCAGGAAAAAATTGAATGCCAGTGGTCAAGAATTAAGGCAAGTGTGACTAACAAAGAATAATACAAATTATTTTCATGTAACATTGGTAACATAAAAAAATCAAATTCACCTAAGTAGTCAGCACTGTTGTTGGATGGAATTCATAAAATCTTTTTTGTAAAATTATTTTGCAGGAAATTGTGTTAAGTTGATTAGACTGAGTAAGAGTTTTTAGCTTTGGATAGCAACTTGTCTAAAAGAAGGAAATCTCTTAAATAAAATCCTCTACACCTACTGTGTAGAAAAACAGTAGGCTGAACTATCTAACCTGGTAGGTAATCTTCCAAGAGATGGTATCTCGATAAAAACAGTTTCTGGTCTTATAAACTGTTTGGTATTAGTAAGTAAAACTTACTGCAATATTTCATGATGGTTCAATTACATATGACAGGGAGACCATGTAAACCATGGACCCTGCATATCAAAAACAATTTCAGGAAGTTGAAATTGTAGCCAGATCTTATACAAAATAAGAGGCCTGGAAAAGAGCTATCAAAAAAAACCCATCCAACTCATGATAGCACGGAAATCAATGATGTTCCACTTTACTACGCATTTATTTCTATTTTTGAGAAATATGCAGATGTCATGAAATTGTTTTAATTAAAGCAATTCAATAGATTTAAATATTTGGAGAATTTTTTATTTTATAATATTATAATACTTGTTAGCTTTTCAAAGTAACCTATTAAAAAGAATAGCAAAACTCCTTACCTCCCTTTACTCTCAAGCTGTTAAGAATATAACCACTTTCAGTGCAGAAAATGGTTTTATTTGAAGAACTAAGTTATCAACAAAACACTCATTTAGAAACATCGCAAAAGACCACATTGAAAATGAATAACAAAATGTTTTTAAAAAAAATTTTAAATGAGTAAACTCCATTAAGCAAGAACCACTACTAAATTGTCCAAGATATAAGACACATATTGGTAACTATAAATAACAAAACTACATTTATTTGCTGTTATATTTTTATATAATATTCACACACAATCACATGCATATACACAATGTTAACTTTGTTTAAATTTCAAAGTTTCAGTACATGCATACAAACTTTGGATTTTATATAATGGGTTACCTAATATATAGAGAAAAAGATAATGATTTTTCTTCATAATAAATACATTCATTAGAAATGTTATATTCATCTCAAAAATCCTTATTACACAACCCATGTACACATGAGCCCAATGGTATTATTTCTGTTCCAAAGTCTCAAAATCTAACAGGGCAACAAATCACTTGACCAAGTTTCCAAAGTATCTTATTTGGTTGTGACTAATGAAAGGCAATGCCTTTGTTTTCCTTTTTGATAACCATCATTCACAGTAAATTTCTCAATGTGCATTAAAAATAAAAATAATATTTAAATTTGTCAAGTATACTATTTTAAAAATTGCTAAGTTGGCATATTGGTTTGGTCTCCAGACTGCCTACCAAACTAATTAATTCTGGCAGCAAGAAAAAAAAAACATATCATAATTAAGCACTGAATTTTGTAATTTTCTACTTGAAATTGGTTTAAGTTAGTTTGGGCAGACAATATGTACATTACACTGTTTATTAATTGATTTTGTTTCTTTATAGCATATCAACTCTTTGGAAAATATTTGGCACTGTAAGAATAATTCATTTTTGGGGACTGAATATTGCATTAACAATTTTTTGAGAATAACAATGATTTTTCCAGTCTTAATATTTAACCCATACTAAGGGAAGAGATTGAGTCATACTTTTCCCAAGTGTATTTGCACATAAGTGAATGTAACAAATCCTACAGCAATTCAAACTCAGCTCTCAGATTTCTTATTCCGAGTTGCTACCCCTCACATCACCCACATATCCACTATATATTACGGATAGAAAACCAGCAGGGGACAGGATGTCAGTAGTCACAAATTAAGCCAGGTGTGACCAACAAAGGATTATATAAAATATCAAGTTTACTTTCAGTGGTAGCAGCAGATGTTTTCATGACTGATGTTAGGAAGAACTAAAATCCTTGCTAGGATTCACCAGACCAAGTATACCAAATCAACTCATCCTCATTTCTTTCAAAGTGAAAGTTCCACTCAAAACAGCTTCTTCCTTAGAATTGTTGCATGATGGAATAAACTCTGAAGATGATACTTTCCCCAATCCTTACAATCTAACCTCTTCAAGTTGAGGGTCAACCTATCATCCTATATATCATCATAGTATGCACTTCTTGCTCCCTCTCTATACACACTTAAAACAATCTCAATTAGTTATCCTTTACCTTGAGTGGCTCTTGCACCTTGTAATGAGTGAACAATTGTAAAAAGAAAAACAAAGATTACTGGAAATATATAAATGTTACAGAAAAAAAAGATTTTGGTTCAAATTATAAATTTATAATATTTCTTCAAATTTCTCAAGTTTGAATTTTGATTCTAAACTTAGTTTTAATATTCATCAATTCTTGCATAATAAACATATAAAGCTAAAAAAACAGATTCTTATTGTCCTAAATCATATATCAGAGATCTGTATGAATATATCATCTTATGACAAAGTGATTCCTAAATAAGTATTAGGTTTATGTGACATAAAATTAAAAATAAGATTTTTCTAAATGTCAGTTACCAAATTGTTACAAGCCTGAAGGAGGTGACATGCCTAAGGGTAACATGAAACCGTACATTCACCTCCTCCAGATATTTCATGTATGAAGATATTTGTTGTTTTAAAGATTCTTAAGCACCAAAATACCCTTGTGCAAAAATACCCTTGGGAAACGTATTAATGTCTCTTCCCTCCAATTATGGGTTAAATAACAGGATAGATTGGCTTTTATAGCCTTGGCTGGCAACCAATCTACCACAGAAAAGAAATGGCAACCTACTATGAGATAATCTTCTGCCCAGTCAGTCATTTCCCTCTCAAGACATGATCGCCCAAGCGTGTATTGCGTATGGCACTTAACTGACTGACTGAAACACCAAAACGAAGAGGTACTGAAAAGTGCTGACAATGAGGCTCCACCACCCAACTCTCCAGAAAAAAAAAAAAATCCCAATATTTGTTTCTTCTTCTGAGATGAGATAGTATTTACACATGGCCCAGTGAATATACATGTTGGTTAGTTTCAGTGACTAGACCCAAAGAGTTGTGAGTTCAATACCAGGCTACAGCAGTGATAAAAAATAAATAACTTAGAGAGTTAAGTTAAAGGGAGATAACTACATGGCTACCATAAGTAGCCTCACACAGGGAATGAGAATGATATACCGCAGTGATCAAAAGAAAGGGTACAGTTCGAAATTCCTAGCACCTGAAGACAGTCAGAGTGTCCAACAGCTGAAATGTCATAAACATGGCAGTAAAGATGAGAACAATAGTCTGAACAATGTAAATAATGCAAACAAAAATCTCAAGTTACTTGGTTAAATTTTAGGAAGTACTTCACAGGCTGAGAACTAAAACATAAATAAAAAATAATGTAGTATGAGGTAAAATTTGTTTTTTTTTTCAAATTCTGAGACTTTTTTTTTTATTGGTATTACTCCATGCAAAACAATAAAACCACTAAGACACCAGAAGTTAAAGGCTGTGGAAGAATTTTGAATAGAAACATTAGTCATGAGTCAGAAGAGGAAAGAGTAATCAAGAGGACAGTAGATAGTGATTGACATTGCATTTAAATTGTTAAAGATTAAAGTTGGCTGGAATGCATGGAGCCAAAAGAGAGTTCCACATATGAGAAGTGTGAGAAAAGAATATTTTATAATTAGAAAAATTCAGGTAGAGAAATCAGCAATTATTATTTATGCAATCACAACTGTAGCGAAACAACTGCATTTTAATTGTCAAATTTAAAATGTTTTTATTCCTGCTTTGAGAATTGAACTGTGCACGAAATGGAGACCTATCAGAAAATTGTGTATTTATAACTTGTTTATGTGTGCATGTGTATATGCACACAAAAAATATATATGGAATTAGTACTGAAGCACAGACACACACACTTCTTTTGTTCTGACCAGGGGGAGCCTATCTAGCAAGAGTATAACACATACTCAACAAAACATACATATATATATATATATATATATATATATTGTTTTATTGTAACCAGATACATATTAATTCTAAACTAAGTGATAATGCTATTAAAATTACAACCTACCTGTCTATAAAAGTTATTGATTCAAACAAGTACCTTAGATATATCATTATAAAAAATTGAAAACGCCCAATTCTTAGAAATAATTCGACTCAAAAATGTAATATATGAAAAATAAAGCAGTTTATGAATTCTTATGTCACTTGGAAGATTGTATCGCCAACACTAACAATCAACATTAAATACATTAGCCACACATCATGTAGATTAACATGTCATGTGTCAAAATTTAGCACAATTTGTACATATATAATGATCATATGACAAATAAGCAAAATAATATTAACATCACACAAACTGAATACATAACATCAAGATTTTATATAGGATACAGAGCAAAGAAAAACTTGATACTGTTGTAATAAAAGAGAAGTAGCCAACATTAAATAAGGTATCTTTCTGCATAGGGGACCATATATTGAAGTTTGTTTAAAAAAATGCAAAAAACTTTCAGTTTGACTGTTTATATGACATCATATTGAGGGATTTGAAATCAAATGTTAAAACACCAGAATTAAATAGTACTTGCATAAATATACATAAAACAAACACCGAAAATGAATGCAGCAACATTCAGAAGTACTTTGGAAGAAAATAATATAAACTTTGGCAAGTTTACTGATACTATAACTACTAATTTGGAAATTTTAAAAATTTTATAAAATATATTGACACACAGAACTTGTCTATATTATTTAGCCAAACATGTTTGAGTATATATACCGAATGTGATGGATAAATTGTCATCTGAATTACACAAAAATGAAAATAACCTTGACATCTCAAACTCAATATTTGAGTTATTCTGTGTTACATCAACATCCATGTCTGACCATCACCAACACAGGCATTTTTCAAATTTGATACACTTATAGAGCTTTATGATAGAAATTGAATGATACCTATTTTACATATCTAAGTCAAAGGCTTCCTGAGATGTGATCCTATGACCCTTGCCAAAAAGGTGAATTTTGGAAAATAGTTTCTTCATTCCTTTTTATTTTTCCTGCCATTCTTATTTTTATCCCTTTTTTTACTGCTAAAATGAAAACATATTGTAAGGCAGTAGCTTAAAAAATACAGGTGAAAAATGAGTGTTGCAAATTTTTTTCCTTTTCTTGTCCCTATCACATGCCATAAGTGGGATCAAATACTTTTGGAGACCAAACTCCTCCTCAGAGTATGGCAGCAGACAACCATTGTCCGGCCATACTTACAATTTACAGCTAAACTCCTGCCTAACCTGATTAGAGGTACCTATTGCTCTAATCAGGTTAGGCAGGAGTTTAGCTGTAAATTGTAATAAGAATCTATGTCAATTCAAACACTTCCACAATGTAATCCAGGTTTGGGCCAAATTATACACTGAAGCCAAGCTTATTGAGCTTAATGGCTGAACATATAGGCAGGTCATCAGATTGGGTTACTTGAAATTCACCCAGTTCTTTAAAGGTGTTAGAAACAGAAGCTTGAATCTCAACTTTCCATCCACAATTAAGATTTAATATCAATGGAATTCATGCTGTCTACAAGTTTAACAAAACTGAGTCTAAGGTGCTTCAGTCGTTTAAATGCCATACGTAATACACGCTTGGGCAATCATGTCTCTTTCGATCCATGACTGACTAGGTAAAAGACATTCCTGCAGTAGATTGCCATTTTTTTCTGCAGTAGACAGGTTGCCAATCAAGGCTATAGAACCTAATCCATTCTGCTATTCGACCAATAGCTGGAGGAAGTGGAGATGGATTCACACCTTTCCCAAGCATACTTACACATAAATGAATGCAACAAATTCAACTGGAATTTGAACTCCGCTCTCCAATTTTCCATTCCAAACCAATATCCATTACACCACAACGCACAAGGTGCTTACAAATCTTTTTGTTAGCAGTTGGTATATTGACATTATTTACTGTTGTGGAGTAGTTTCCACACTGAAGGTTATAATCATGCTATGTTGGTTGCTAATCGACTTAATGCACCCAAAATGTTAGGAACTTGGTAATCTTCCACTGAAAACTGACTCCTTAGTATTTGGCTAACTGCCAACTAATATCAACTGCCTAGTAGTTCTACAGAACTCCAATAGAAGTCTAAAGAAGTCCCATGAACTCGTATTTATTTTTGTACGAATACAAAAAATGTGGCACAAGGCCGAAATTGGGGATGGGGAAGGCTGGTCATCATCTGTCCTAGTTTAACTTAGCTATTCACTTTCGTCGACCCTGACACACTTACAATAAAGAAGTCCCATGAACTTCCCAAGTACTTCCTGTTAACTCTTATTAATATAGGTGGGAGAGTCCATTATCTGAGGAATTGGTGTGTTTCCCCATAATATTTACCCAAAAGCAACAAACTGATTTTTTCCTAAGTGATCAAGAACAACTAGTATCCACTGAGGCCATATGATCTTGATCCCATTAACATGCACTTCAACTAGAGGTAACATTTTGTTTGATGACAAAAACTAGCAATGATATATTTCCCAATCCCTATCTTATTTCTCTGTTACTCTAAAGAAATGCAGCTTACTTTACTGCATCAAAAGCATTGCACTTCTTTATGTGTGACTGTCTCATTGATGCATGCATTCTTTTACAAAGTGATCAACACCAGAGCATCTATAACAAGTGACGTTGCCATGCAGATTGATGGTAGTGATTGTTTGGCTGCTGGTCAGGTTGATGATGCAAGAAGTCCCCTGTTGAATTTCTTGATATTTGATTGCTTCCATGGTCATCAATCCTTTACATTTTAACTTAGATTAGTAAGAAAAAGAAATACAAAAAAAAAATCTGGCAATACTAATTTTAGAATCTGAATCAGATGTAAAATCTCAAACATTTCAGACTTCCCGCTGTCATTGTTTACAGGAAAACATTAAATTATTCAGAAGAAAAACAGAAACGTTTTTTCATTGAACAAATACTGAATTACATCCCTTAGTTTGTATTAGCTAGCCTCATATTGTTGGTGCACTTTCATTTTATTTTTTTTTTTCATTAAGAAAGAAAAAAAAAAAAAGTAAATATTATTCAACTTTTTTGACCAATAATAATTTTAAAACAAAAGTAAATTAAATAAAAAAGATTGGAACATAAAAAAGCATATATAAGATATAAAACAAAAACTTGTGTCTGAAAGCAATATTGTCTGGTTAACACTCTTTCCCAGTTTTTTTTTTTTCTTAACAAGAGTAGAGATTTAGCCTTAGTAGATTACAACTATCCTCTTTCCGTCTTCTATTTCCACTTATTAATTTTTCCCTCTTAAAGCTCTTCCTGGTTGGATTATGGTATTCACTAATATTAGAGAGCATTTTTATTCTGTATTCTTTGTCATTAACTGAGTGCTTTTTTCTTTTTTACTAAGTGTTAACAAGGGCAATTCTCAATTTTGTACGAACTCTTGATGCCCTTAACTTTTTTTGTTCGGACTCCAAAAGTTGCAACAAGGAAAGTAGTTCCATTAAATTATTGCATCTTCTCATACATGAGCCTTCTTCCTTTTTGCCAAAACTCTACTGGGCAGAGAGGAACCCAGAGGAGGATATGCCAAAGAGCATAGTCTCATCTAGGCTTGGAAGCCCTCACGGTAAAAAAGGCCTTATGCCACATCTCGCCATTGTTGGGAGGCTAAGGTAAATGCCGAGCCGCCTTCCATTTAGTTTTAATGGTCATTTGTTAAAATTTGAAACCCTTTAAGTTGGGGAGGGGTCAATCCTCTTTCCATTGCTAGCCGTATTTATTTTTTTTTTTATTCAGGTTTTGTTTTAAATCGCCACAATTTATAATTTCAATCTTGGTAAACAAAAAAAAATAAAATAACATAAAATAAATTCACTGATTATTTAATATTTAAATTTATTATCTGTTCATTTCTAAAATCTGGAGGAAATCTAAAGAACGTGTACTACTGTACTCAAAGTTTGGTAAAGTTTATAAAATCCATGTCGTACTTGTTACAGTTGAATTTTAATTTCATTTTTAATAGTAGTGGGGTGCTCAGGATAAAGCAATAAAGGAGACAAATCAGTATTTCATATGTGAAAATAAAACATTTCGGACGCTAAAAGTATAAAAGAATGAAAAGATGGGTTTGTAACTTTTCTTTTTATATGGTAAGCGGCTCGTAATATCTATAACTATATTTGGAGGTATATTTTACCATCTTTTGAGTTTTGAAGAACCAAACATGGTTGAGAATTAGTCTTTTACTTAGTCTTTAAGTAAACAAAATATTTTCACTTTTTTTGCGTACCCCTTAATTTCAGTTTTCAAACTTAGTTTCCGCACTTTTTGATTAACGTATATTTCATAATTCAAGCCTTCTTTAAATTAAATGTCATCTAAAAATTTTTTGACAAAATGTAAAAGTTTAATAAAATTACAAAAACAATAACTAGTGCGCTTTCTAAAAAGAAAGCTTTTTCACTTGAACCGGTTCTGTTTAGAAAAGAAAGTTTATTTGGGACTGCTTTCAGCAAAAGCTATAGTATTTTATTTAATAATTAAACAGAAATAACTCACCGATGATAACTAATGCAATATCACTTCAGTAGCAATCAGTCAATGCGTTTTTGCACAGGTGAGGTGTATTCTTATTGGCAAGGGACGTTTTCGCCGTCGCCATTGCACTTTCTTTTTGATTACATTGACAACACTTTTCAAGGAAAGACAACTCCAAAAGTAAAGAACACAGTAAAGGGAGACTACCGAGTTAGAAATTCATTTTATACAGTCTTGGTTGCCAAAAATTGTAAATCCATTGGTTACAAAGATGAAATGCACTCCGTCATATTCTGCGAAACACAGTTTGGAAGTCTTGCAAGATTACTTACTGTATACCATAATATAGAAAAGTAGTTATTAAAAGGTTTTCATTAGTAAACTTCATTTCTAGTAGAAAAAGAATAGGTTCTTCTTCTTCTTTCAGAGTCACACTGTCTGCGCATCACTTTGCATGCATGTAACATAATGTAATGTATATGTGTTACTGTTATATCTAAATAAGTTATGTGCTTATGCCATTTAAGAACAAGCACACACATATGTCAGTCAGTTAATAGCCATACATGATACTGTGGCGTAGGGGTGCGTGTTCTTTGTACGTCGGGAGTCACAAGTGTAGTGTGGGAGTGCGTGTTCCTTGAACATCAGGAGTCACCAGTGTAGCGTAGGAAGCAGGTTAATGTTTCTTTAATTGGGCCTTGTGTCAGACTTAACCAAACTCCCTACAGCTTACAAGTTTTATGCAGAATTATCATCAGAAGGTTGGTTGTCGGCAAGTTCAAATATATGGAACTGTGGAATAGTGTAAGAATAAAATATACAATTTGCATTTTAAAATAGAAATTTATTAAAGGAGGAATAACAAGAATTCATAGAAATTAATGTTCACTGAGAAAGTTAAGGGCATCAAGAGTTCGTACAAAATGTTCGTAGTAGTAATTGTTGAAAGAGATAAGGAGAAAGAGAAAGAGGACAATGTCCGGGTCACTTGAAGTGGAAGTTACATTTTAAATGTGTGTCTCTCTTTCGCTGCTCCAATCTGAGTCTCTGAAGCTTCAAAATCATTTATATGTCTTTTTGAATTTCGCACTGGATCACCAAGTCCTTTCAAGTCTTGTAAGTCACTCCTGTTGGTCAAAAATCCTTTTAACACCTACTTGCGAAATCTACTTTTTCTTTAAGTAGATGGTCAATCCTGTTTCTATTTGGGAAAAACCAGGATTTCACACATCGTTATGAATTTTTGTAAAAGTGAAGAAGAGAGTTGATTTTAATTAATTTCTTATCCACTACAACACACGCTTGGGCAATCATATTTCAAAAGAGACATGACTGACTGGGCAGTAGGTTGCCATTGCTTTCTGCGCTAGACTGGTTGTCAGCCAAGAGGCTATACGGAAGACAGTTCGGAAGCTGTTGCGGTAAGCTAGACTTGCAAGACACCGGGTTCACTAATTTTGGACTTATACTAGCTCAAACTAATCTTATTTAGTACTTACTCTATGCCATAATATAGAAAAATAATTCTTAAAAGGTTTTCATGAGTAATCTTCATTTCTAGTAGAAAAAGATATATAATAGTAATAGGTTATTCTTTATGTATCACAGTCACACTGTCTGTGCATCACTTTGCATGCATATATGTAATGTAATGTATATATATGTGTGTTATGTGTGAATAAGTAATGTGCTTATGCCATTTAAGAACACGCACACACATATGTCAATCAGTTAAGTGCCATACATGATACACGCTTGTGCGATCATGTCTCAAAAGAAGAGACATGACTGACTGAGCAGAAAATTATCCCGCAGTAGATTAGCATTACTTTCTGCAGTAGACTGGTTGCTAGCCAAGGCTATAGAATCCAGTCTATCCTGTTATTTAACCAATAACTGGAGGGAAGAGACAGATTAATACCTTTCCCAAAGGTATTTGCGCGTAAGTGAATGCAAGGAATTCATCTGGAATTCGAACTCGGTTCCCCGATTTCTCGTTCCGAGCCGATATCTACTGCACCACAATGCACAGTGTTAAGATGATAATATAATTATAATAATATATCACTCTTTCACTACTGTAGGCTAAGCAATAAAATTTTGGAAACAAAAAGTCACAAACAATATATATCAATTAAGGTTTTTACAAATAAAAGTAATGTCTTTTGATTGGTACAAAGTTCGTTTAATATGTTCATAGCAGTAAATGCCGAAAAGAGTTTGTGCATATGTTGAGTGTTCGTTTGTTAAAAGTGTCTTTTTGTTAGAAATGTTGTTTCTATACACAATTTGATTTTATTGTTTCTACCCCACTTATTGTGGGCTATCTACTAAAAAGGCCAAATTCAGTTAATCTGTTTCAACTCACAAATACACTTCTCTATAATGGATAACCCACTATAAGTGTATCAAGCGTTCTAGTGTCTTTGAAGTCTCCGCTCAGTTATTCGAGTAAGTGGCTCAGTGAACAGTGAAGAAGATGAGAGAGAAAGGAGAGGCAAGCATCATGCAATCGCTTGACGTGGTCAAGGGACGTATTAACTATGTTTGTAGTTTCTCAACTGGCGATGCTTCCTGTGTCGGCCTTTTATTTCGTCTTTGGGGCTCCAAACAAGTCATTTGGGAATTCACACCCGGATTTAATTCTGGGCTTTTCATTGGACGATAAACAGAATTCATGTCGGTTCGCGAAAAAGGTCCGTAAAAGGAATTTGATATTTATTTATTTTTGGTTTTCTATTGGAACATCTGTGTGGAGCCCAAATGTGCAAAGACCAGTTTTGGTCGTTTGCTATCTGGACCTCTGAAGGCAAACATCCAATCCCTGGTATCACCACACATTTAACTACTTACTACTATTTCTCCTTGAACATTTAACTCCTACAAACTCATGTTATTCTGTTTAGTTAATAAAATTCTACTTTAACAAACAAAATACTTTTATTCTTCCACAAATCTACCTTCTGATGACCTTCTAATAAATCCTAAGTTGTGGAGAATTTGGTTATGTTTCACACAAGGCCAATTTGATAAACATTAACCATCTCCTTGCTGCTACAAATCCTCCCAGGATTCAACAGAAAATTTTCCTGCCTGAAAACAGAGTCAAGATATTATAGGGGGTTATCTTCTCTTATTTTTCTTTTCTAGTAGTAGTATACCATCGCAGGTTAACGGAATTTGGCCTTGTGGGAAGATAGCCCACTATAATTTATAAAATGATTATAAAATCAAGAAAGGCAATTTTGAGTACAAAATAACATTTATATATATACATTTCAATTTATGTTTTACAATTAAAATAATACTTGAATATAAGTCCAACAGAGGTAAAAGAGTTCATAGAAAATAATGATGAGCTGAAATAGATAAAGGCTTAGGAATGTGGAAGCATCTTGTACTTAAAGAATGTTCATTTAGGAGTTGCCACTTCTAAGGTCAGTGGGTCAGCAAGTTGGTTTGTGTGGAATGTCTTTGAAAAGGTCAGTCCTGAAGTCAATAAATACTTTTGAGACAGGGAAGAAATTATGATAGGTTAAGGGAGGCGAATGTTAAATAGCTGCTGGACTTAAGTCAAGGGGATATTAATTACATTCTCCTGTCTTTTGTGTCTCCGCTTTTTATATCTGCTTTTTGGATCAAAAGCTAGTTTTGAATTTCATCCTTGTATTTGTTTCCAGGCTTCCCATTGGCTGGTAAATAAAATTTGCAAAGGCTCGCGAAATGGTAATTTGATATTTGATTAATTTTTATTTTTCAACCGGAACATCTGTGCAAACCCGGATGCACACGATGAGTTTTATTCATGTTGTGAGAGAGCCAACATCCAGTTTCTTGCTTTTGCTCAGTCGGTATCACCACAATATCTCTCTCCTATCACATGCAACTTTAAAACACATGTAACTAAAATACCCACACATCAATACATAAAAATAAATAGAATTATATAAATTTAATTTACAATTTAACATGCTTTGAGTATTATTTCCTTGTATGTTTTTGTTCCTGTGAACATGAAGCTATACCTGCTGGCATGACGTGAGCAACCCCACAAAACCTTAAGAAAAATGAAAACAAAAAGAAAACATTTATACTGTAGGTTACTACACACGGCTTTGTCAAATGCCTTTAGACAGAGCTGTATAAGCTCTATAAAAAGACAAGCATTTTCTTCTTCTTTCTTCCTTTTGCTCCAAAATAAAAACACCTGCTTGGACACATCTATTTCTTCAGTTGATTGACAACTGAATGCTCACACATGCACATACACACGCTTGTATTACACACAAAAGCAAGCACATTCTTAATAGCTAAGTGTTCCTTTACTTTTCTTTTGCTTTCAACTGTGTACTCATTAATGTCATTAATTAATAATGTCCAAAGCTCAAGATCTAAATATTATGGAAATATTTTCAACTTTCTATTTGAGAAACATTACTATGGTTAGTTTTTCTTCTATATTATTAAGAGAGGCTGCGAAAAGAAAAAAGGCTAGAAAAATCTAAAATGGCCTTAATGATACATATATGACATTTGTTTGACTTCACCTTATTTGTAAGGACACTTATTAGTTTAGTAGTCCTCAAGCATTTTTTAGAATGTAAACTTGCCCACAGCTCACAACATTTCATGTGAGAAAATGTACATTTAAAAATAAAAATGTGTGTGGATTAAAAGGAGATAATCATGGATTCGAAGTTAGAACATTTTCATTGATAACTCTCTCCTCAAATTTACAAACCATAGTTATTAGATTTTTAATACTTGATATAATGCAAAAATATCAAAATCAGCCAATAATTATTTATAACTGTTTATAATGGAACTCATGCATACAATTACAAGTAATCTATAATAATATTTTCAATTTTTAAATAATATTTATTTTTGGCATATGAGTTTTTAAAACTGTTTCTAAATCTTTAATTGTCTTTCAATCATTCTGCCTCACCTGCTATTCTCTTCTACTGCACCTGTGAGGTTTTGGAACCACTGCATTAGGTAGTAAGAATGTACATTGTGGTGCAGTGGATATCGGCGCAGAATGAGAAATCGGGAGCTGAGTTCGAATTCCATTTGAATTCCTTGCATTCACTTATGCACAAATACCCTTGGGAAAGGTATTAATCCATCTATTCCCTCCAGTTATGGGTTAAATAACAGGACAGATTGGGTTCTATAGACTTGGCTGGCAACCAGTGTACTGCAGAAAGTAATGGTATCCTACTGTGGGATAATCTTCTGCCCAGTCAGTCATGTCTCTTTCAAGACATGATTGCCCAAGCATGTATCACATATGGCACTTAATTGACTGACTGCATTGGGTAGTGCTATTCAGGAATATATAAGAAAAGGACAATAAACACTCTTTATTTTTTGCTACAGAATACAGTAGTGAAAACAGCAGGATTTCCCCATCACTGAGGTGAGATTTCTTACACCGGTCAGCCATTTGCATTAATTTCAGCCAGTCATACATCACATTTTCTAACAACTGAGCCTATAATATTTTTCTTTTTTTTTCTTTTTTTTTCAGTTATCTGTGTACAAACAAGTATGTTTTTTCTTTTCTTAAATTGTTATTCCTTATATAAAAATACATATATAAAATGCCTCCACATGTTCAATCCATTTCTTGAAATCCTATAGCACTTGTTTGTTGGCTTTCCTCTAGCACCTGCTTGAAATGCTATTTCATTTCACACAGTCTTCATAGACAAAGATTTTGCATCAGTTTGTTAAAAATAATTATTTCAGTTGTTGGTAATGTTTAACTTTCATGACCAAACAAAAGGATGGTTATTCCCTTGACACCACTATTACTTTATGCACTTTGGATTCCCTTGGTAATGCTTAATTACATGATTATAAAAGTTTGAGAACTAAGTACAGTGCAATATTTGTTATTTTAAGATAACAAAAGATAAAAAAAAATTGTCAACTGCTTGAAGAGTAGACTAGGCAATTATGGAAAAGTTTCTTTATAAAACTAGAGTTGAGATGCTGAATATAACACCAACTAAAAATGACAAATTTTTTTTTATATTAATTTATATTAATTTTATTTAGCTTTATTATTTACCATTTCATAAAGATATAATTTTAAAAAGAAATCTTTTTAATCAAAAATTTGTTAAAAAATTACAAAATTATCAAAATATGTAAACCAGCACAATTATCAAAAATATGTAAACTAATACAATATTTAATATTAGCTATTTTATAAATAACTATGAAAACAAGTATTTTTTTCAGAATTTTATAAAAATATCAATGACCTCTAAAGTTTGAATAAATTTATGGTATTGTCTATTTCACTTCTTGAGACAATAAACATTGCAGAAGTATACAGTAATAGTGATGTGATAGGTATAGCGGCATTGGGCTTAGGGGGTAAAATGAACAGTTGATTTACCCACACCAAGAAGATTAATGAAAGATGATAATAACGAGGAAACACACAGATAATTTTAACAAAACAGTATAAGGAACTTATTATCAAATCCTGAAGTAGTGTCAGGAGCTCATTTCTGGAGAATAAATCAGAATTTTTAAAATCTATAATTTTAATGCATTGTCATGAAGAGAAAATGTTCATACAACTGATTAAAGGCTCTGAAACAAAATAATATTCAAGAATTTTTAAGAGAAACATAAGAGTGATTTTTACTCACTGAAGGAATATATGGTTTGAATACATTCAAAAGTAGATGATGAAAGACAGTTTGAAATATTTGGCATTTTTGGATTGTTGAGAGAAAATTCTTTGAAGTGTTATTTGCTGGTTAGAAGCCAATAACATACATGGTGAATAGTTTTACACTTGCATGCATTTCAATGACAGTTGCAAGAAATGAGACAAAACCTTTTGTATCACTTTAAGCAGACTTTTCATTAATTTAATTTTTCTTTTCATTTTATATCGGTCCTGGGTATGACGGTAAACTGCATCTGGCAGTAAGGCCTCTGATTGGGAGGTTGTCTTAACTACTGTTGTTCCCAAGTCCACCCTGACCTGGAGTGGTAGCACCTGTTAGGGCCCAGCTATGGGTAAATAATTGACCCCCAAATTGGTGTCAAAATGCTGTGAAAGTATTTATCAACAAAACTTTTGTGAATGAAAAATCTTACCAACAAAACTTTTTTGAATGAAAAATGTTACCAACAAAACTTTATTGAATGAAAAATGTTACCAACAAAACTTTATTGAACGAAAAATGTTACCAACAAAACTTTATTGAACGAAAAATGTTACCAACAAAACTTTATTGAATTTAAAAATTTTACCAACAAAATTTTATTGAACGAAAAATCTTACCAACAAAACTTTTTGAATGAAAAATGTTACCAACAAAACTTTATTGAATGAAAAATGTTACCAATAAAACTTTATTGAATTTAAAAATTTTACCAACAAAACTTTATTGAACAAAAAATGCTACCAACAAAACTTTATTGAATGAAAAATGTTACCAATAAAACTTTATTGAATTTAAAAATTTTACCAACAAAACTTTATTGAATGAAAAATGTTACCAACAATAAACAAACAAAAACAATAAAACAAATAAACTAAATAAAACAAATCAAAATGATTTTCAGCATTAAATGACCTAATGAAGGTTGATATGCTGGTTAAATGAACCAACCAACCAACAACCAATCATTTTATATCAAATCAAAAAGAATTTGATAGAGGCTTGCCACTTTTTTCATTCTTCTTCTTGGTTCACTGGTCAGTTTCTGTGAAGACAAGATTTTCATATGTCCAAAATAATTTAATATAAACTTGCAAATTCCTTACCTTCTTCTTCGTTAGTCTTCTGAATGTGAAAAAAGTGGGTGAAGGGAGTTATTATTATTTTGTACTCACTACAAAAGAACAACCATCTTTTTGACACACCATTTTTTAGGATGCACAATATTGTCCAATGATTACTAAAACCATTATTGTCTTCTCATTCTTTTTGTTCATGCATTTTTAAAATTTAATTTCAGTCTTTTTTGGTTAATTTGTCTAGTGTAAGAATTAAACGATTATCAACTCCACCACAAGCTTATATATAATAGGATATATATAATAAGATATATATATATATATATATATATATATTATTTTTCATTTGTAAATGAGTTATTACATGATATATATATAATATGATATATGTATATGTTATATATATTATATATATATCAAATATGATATATATAATACATATATAATATATATTATGTATATATATTATATATCATATATAATATGATGTAAATATAATATACATACTATATATGTATATCATATTTGTTATATACCCTTCTTCAAGTATATACAGCTTAATCGACGAAAATAAACTGGGACCTAAATGATAATCTTCTTCACATGCAAAATGATGGACAGCAACACATATATATAAATAAAAATATACAATATATTCTTATTTGTTTTCTTCAGTGATGTGGTTGTGGAGTAGGTGTTGGTCGAAGGGTCACCACACATGCATACAAGGTCAGCAGATGGTTGTACTATCTTCTTTTCTTTTTTCCCAGTCTCTCTCTTGATCTGACCTGAACTGAACTTAACTGCTAAAGCTAAACTGTCTAGTCTCCTCTTCACTGCTCCCCTAAATACACCAGCTTTGCTGACATGTGTTACTTCTGGTGCATTTTGTTATATTTCAAGTGCTAAAATGTTTTACCTCAACCTCATACTATTTCTCCAAACAAAATCTAGCCTGCACCTGATCATCGCAGTGTCTGATGCCTCAAAACAACATCCATCTTCCCTCAAATCCTACTGGCTCTGCATCGCTCAGTGCAAAATTCACTTCTTGCTAAAATTATACTCCACAGCCAAAGAATATATAATATATATATATACAGTCATCCACAGACAGATCTGTTTCGCTGTATCACAGCTCATCAGTACAGTTAGAGACAGCCGATTGCTTTTTACCCAGAATTGAAACCCAACCGAACTGGCATCAGTTGGCGATTCTACCTCTGAGCTACTGGCACTCAGTAGAAGGAGGCAGACTTTTTAACTTGTATATCATCATTATACATGCCCAGTAGCTGAGAGTGTTCTAATTCATTGCTGAATGAACGATGTGTAGATGCCAGAGTAGCTACTGTTTTTCAAAGTCTACCATTCTTCCAGAGTACTCAATCATGGTGTGAGAGCATATATATATATATATATATATATATATATATATATATATATATAAAATTCTGGCCAGATTAATTCTGAACCGAATTACCACATATCTTGTTGATAAAATCTACCCTGAGTCACAGTGTGGCTTCCGATCTGGTCGTGGCACCATTGACATGATATTTTCGCTCCGACAAGTTGCAGAAAAGGTACGAGAGAAGAACCAGGAACTGTACATGGTGTTTGTCGATTTGACAAAAGCCTTTGATTCAGTGAACCGTGACGCTCTCTGGAAAGTTCTGCGCAAGCTTGGCATACCTGAAAATATGCTTAAGGTGATCATCTCTTTTCATGAAGGAATGAAGGCTAAGGTTGTGTCTGACGGAATGACGTCAGACGCCTTCGACATCACAAATGGGACAAAACAGGGGTGTGTGATGGCTCCTGTACTTTTTGCTCTTTATTTTTCCCTGATGCTGAAATATGCCTTTGGTGATATTGATACTGGCGTGAAATTTCAGTTCCGTTCTTCTGGTGGTTTATTCAACCATCAGAGGTTTAAAGCCAAGACCCTTGTTCGAACTGAAATAATCCGAGATTTGCTCTTTGCAGATGATGCTGCTCTTGTAGCAACATCTTTCGAAGAGGCACAGTTTTTGCTCGATCGTTTCGCAACTGCATGTACGGCTTTTGGGTTTACAATCAGCATTAAAAAGACAGAGGTGGTGCATCAACCATATATACCTCCAAAGCAAGTCACGGGAGTGAGGACAGAGCCACCTGAATATCGTTTTCCAGAAAGACAACTGAAGGTGGATGGTCAAGCCGTTAACTATACAAAGTTTTTTCCCTACTTGGGCAGCAAGGTGAATCATGATGGTTCATTGGATGACGAAATTGTCAACAGGATTGCGATGACTACACATGCCTTTGGGAAGTTGCGCCATCGCCTGTGGGATGAACGTGGGATCCGATTGGATACGAAAATTGTGGTTTATCGAGCTGTTATTCTCTCCATCCTCCTGTATGGCTCTGAGTCTTGGACTCCTTATAGACTTCACATCCGTCAGCTGGATGTATTTCACAAACACTGTTTGCGGTCAATCTGTGGTCTTAGCATTCGAGACAAGATGCCCAACGTTGACCTCTTCAGAAAATGTAATATTTCTGGAATAGAGCCATTCCTCATTCAGTTCCAACTACGTTGGACTGGACACGTATTGAGGATGACCGAGGAAAGGATACCAAAAATCATGATGTACAGTCAATTGGAGAGTGGTAGGAGAAATGTTGGACGGCCTTTACTGAGGTACAAGGATAAGATCAGGAGTAATTTGATTTCTCTCAATCTGCCTCACAACATTCTTGAGAGCAGAGTCTCTGATCGAATGGAGTGGAAGGCATGTTGTTTTGATGGTCTTCAGCGTTTCAAATCTGACAGTCTGAATCATATGAGTCAGAAACAAGAGAGAGTCAAGCGGGCTGTATTGGTACCTGCAAGTGCATCCCATAACCAGCACACTTGCACTCTGTGTGGATTGATTTGTAAGTCCCTTGCTGGACTTAGATGTCATCAGAGGCTGAAGCATGGATGAAGTCAGAGTTGTCGGAACCTCATACGTCGAGATCGACGGGAGAGTCCATCATATATATATATAATATGGTATATGTATAATGTTTAGGAAGGGCTTCCTGGTTTCTTTCTTCTCATCTCAGGTCTTAATAGTGATGCTGTCACAAGTTTTTGTAATGGGTGTTGATTGTAGCAACAGCTCTTCATGCTGAGGTTACTGGGTGGGCAGTTTTCTGGTTGCTGCTTCTGACTGGTAGTTAGGAGCTCAAACTCTTGTGTAGTGTCTTGAGAGGCTTTGATCAACAGTTAAATAACATTGGGCTTTTTGTAGTGCCATGTTGGGCATGAATGGGTGTCCCTGCAAGTGCTTTTGGTGGACAGCCCTGAGACCACATTATGTTGTAGTCTGTACCAGTTCCTTTCCTACACATGTTGCATTTGACAACTGACTGCTACTTTTACTCTAGGCCTATCTTTACTGATATAACTTTAAATCATAACAACACATAATCAAAGATATAAAACTAAACCAGCTAAACCCCTTAATATCTCTTTCTCTAACATCTATGGTATCTGTACTAACTTTTGCAGTGTGGAATCGTTCCTTTACAAAAAGTCCCCTGACATTGTAGCTCTCTGCAAAACTAACCTCAAACCTACAATTCACCTCCTCTGATTTTTCAATTCCTGGATACCTTCCTCTCTTTAGGAAAGACTGTAATGTCTACATGCATGGTCTGAATATTTATGTCAGTAAACATCTCCCTCTGGCTTGGGAGACCACTCTCAAATCTCTTGTCTACTCCTAAACTCAGTAAGCTATTTCTTTTTTCTCTACCAGGCTGCTGCATTCTAGATAGTATTTTTGATAATATAGACAAAGCTATTTTCCTTCACCTGTTGCTAATTTATTTGTGTTTGGTGACTTCAGTGCCCATCATTCCAAGTGGCTGGAAAACTCTTGTCACTGATCTTACTGGAGTTCAAACACTGAACTTCTTCAATCAGTCGGTCTCTCGTGCTAGTAGTTGATTGTGCCGTGTATTTCCCCAGAAATCACAATGGATGCACTTCTCTTCTTGATCTCTTCTTTACTTCTTTCCCAGGTTCTTGCAATGTTATGCAGCTCTGCCCTCTTGGTAATTCTGATCATGCTGTTTTGTCAGTAAATGCCACTTTCTACTCTCCCTCCATCCAGAAACCTTCTACCAGCAAATAATGATATCAATGGGCAGACTGAGACTCGTTTTGTGATTTTCTTTGTGATGTCCCTTAGATCAAAGTTTTTAGTCTCCCTAGGCCTCTGAAGTTTCCTTCTTGGTGAAAGCTGGATCAATGCTTTCATTCCACCTAGAAAATTTCTACTTAAACTAAATTTTGTCTGAGCAAACTAGGGTACTCTGACTGATTTTGTTATTTTTAAATGTCATGTTTTTTCACAATTTTCACATTTTTTTTAATGTTTATGAATTGTTATCTGAATTATTGGTATGAGAAGTTATCTTAGGTGCATGGCCGTATCTGACTACCAGGCACACCGGGCACAGGTCTGGGCCGATTCGTGCAATCATAGTGAAAATCCGGGCAAGGAAAAATGTCTTCATCAGAAATCAAACTAAACAATTCATGAAGAAAGAAAGAAAGAAAGAAAGAAAGAAAGAAAGACAAAGAAAACATCTGAATGAATGCAGTAAAAATCTGTTTGTTTATTTTGTTAATTTTGTTTTGTTAATTTTGGGAGAAAAGACTGGTTATACTCAGAAAGTCCAAACCCAATTTCCTGCTTTCGTTCATGTTCTGTGCCTAATTTCTATTGGAATAGCCAAAAAAAATCTGCAAAAATCATAGTTTCTGGAAATGGATGACACTGATGACGTCATCACATTGTCAACTAATAAATCCTGGCAATTTTCTCAGTGCCTGGTGTTTTTTTAGCATCAGCTACGGCCCTGCTTAGGTATATGTAAATCTTGATAACCTAAAGGGAATTCGAATCTGAGAAACAACTGAGAAGTACTAAAAATAAAAACCGAACTGAATTTCTCTAGACATGGGCAGTGGAATGAGAACAGTTTACTCTTGCAGAATAAATAAAGACTTTAGTTTATAATAGGTTACCCAGATCAATAAACACCTAATGAAGGCTTCAGCTAAAGCGTGAAAATAACAAAAAAAGATGAGAACAATAGTTTGAATGCAAATAGAATAAATAAGTCAATAATATTAATATTAATATGACATTTTGGGAAAGATAGTGGTATAGTTTCTTATTGCATTCTCCATGGTTTTGAATTCAGAGTAGTCCTTCTTCTATAGTGACTGCCACACAGGCAGCTCTAATATTTAACCCATAACTGGAGTGTAAACAAGATAGATGCATATCTTTCCTATGTAGATTAGTGTGAATTGAGCATGCAAGATTATAATTTGAGCTTGATTTTCTCAATTTTATTTTTCACACCAATAAATAAATGTTATACTGCTTGTAAATTTGTTAAATTTTATATGCTGTGTACCTTCCAGGAAGGGACAACTCAACATCGCCAATGCAACACCATAAACTGAACACTGCCAACTGTGTACTGGGACAACTCAATACCACCAAGTCAACATCAGTACAACTTGGCACAAGAATAACAAACTTTTTTATAACTAAATAAATATAATTTATTAAGGATTAAAAACTTAATCAGTGAATATTTTTCTTCAAATAAGGTATTTGAAAAGGCATTATGTAAAATACAAACCAATTTTTTGCTTTTAATTATTGGGATCTTCGATGCAGACAGTATCACAAATGATGCAGTGTGAGACATCCACTAACAAGAAACAGGACCATTGGAAGACCTGATAAAAAAGAAAATTGTAATCTCATAAGAGCCAATAATCTTTCTGATGCCATCTTATCAAGTACCACCTCAGGCAACAGAAGAAAAGGCAAACAGAGGAGAAAATAGGCTGACAATGTCACAGAGTGGACTGGAAGATCCTTTTCAAAAATTGCCATACAATTGAGATTGATGGAAGGAACTGGTCATGTGCTCAGTTGCATAGTGATGCTATTGTTATATAGTGCTACTGCTACTACTGGAAACAACAATTGTTTTTGTTTTTACAGATAAATGATGGACATGTATATATAAAAATATAAGCTTATATTTTTATTCTTCTTTGGTGAAAGATTGTGTGGGGAGTAGTCAGAGGGAATCACACACATAAAATAGAGTTGTCTTCTCTTCTCTCTTCCTTGTGCTCTGTCTGAGTCCCCTCGATGTTTTCTCTTGACCAAAAAACCCCTGATATTATATAAGCTGAAATTTCCTAAAATTCCGCCTAATTGAGTCATTGGTGGCTAGGCACATCTAATAATCATCTTTGCTGTTTATTGATTTTAAATCTGACTGCTTTTGACATCATCACATTTTTTTTTGTCACTGTTTATATTTTCTAACTTTGAAGCGGAATGCCTTTGATTTAATCACACTTTTATTTGTCACTGTTTACATTACTGCCTTTGTTATCAATCATATTTTTGTTAGTCACAGAAATATATTACATTATAACAATACCTAGTTATGGGACTGGTGATGGCGATGGGGATAATGATTTGCTTTATTTATCTTGATGTTGATATAATTGGTGCTTATCATTTTGTATTGGCCTACCATTAATAGTGACTCAGTTCTTTAAAGGTTTCCTATTCAAAACTATTTAGCATTGTTTCATCTGTAGTTCCTTATTGCCATCATCACCACTACTACTGCCACTGTCACCACTACTACAACATTATTGCTGTTATCACCACCACCACCACCACTGCAGCCACCACCACCATCATCATTACTATTGCTATCATTATCATCATTAACAGCAACATCCCAATATTCCTGTTATCAATACCACCTCTATTATTACTATCATCGTCATCACCATTATTATTGTTACAATCATCTCCGCTACAATTTTTGCAGTTATATTCATCACCATCTCTGCTTCTGCCAGCATCTTCATCACCACTACAAGATGTCATCATTATCATCAACACCATCTCTGATTTTACCACCACCACTACCTTAATCATCATTGCTGCTGCTGTTACTATTATTATCAGTATTACTGTCATCCCCATTACCACTGTGGCTGTTATCATCATCATAATCGTCGCAGCTGTCAACACTATCATCATCATTACAACCAATATAGTCATCATCACCATTATCATCATCAACATTAATACTGTTGTCATCATCAGGATTATCATCATCATCACCATTTATTACCATCATCATCAATGCTGTTATCAACATCATTGTTATAATTGTTAATACATAATTTCTTGCCATCTGTACAGATGTTCAAGTTATTTCAGGAGAGTTCCATCACATTCGTAGTTTGTGGTTTGTCTCACTTTTTGTCTTGTTAATTCCATCTTCCTCATTTATCATCATTTGATATGATTGTTTTCTGCTCAGAAATATATATTCGTCATTGTTATTATTTTCATAATATTACTTGCATTATTACCATTATAATGAATAGTTTTGAGACAAAAATAACCTTTTTTTTTAAAAAAAAACTCATCAAAATATCCAAATTCAAAAAATCCTCTCAAGAATAATATATTTCTTATCATTTCATAAATATATTTATAAAAATCCATAAAATATAAATTTTAAATAGAACATAACAGTTGATACACTAGTAGCCAATTGGAGATGAAGTACAAAAGTTTTTTTGACTTGTTGGTTATCACAGTTAAGTTGTTTTAAAGTTTATTAAGTTAGGGAAACAAATGGAAATTAAATACTTATGAAAGCATCAAATATATATTTTAAATTAGTGGAAAAAATGTGAGAGTGAGAAAATATTCTGATACTTTTATTATTTAAATATCACAAAAATTGTAATATTTAAATTTTTTTTCGCAAATGGAAAATGGTAAATCTCACAGATGCGTGATTACCCGCATACAACGTATTTACTTAGTTAATGAATCAGATAATTTTCTAAAGATAATTAAAAGATGACTGTGTAGAGAATGAATTACATATTCCGAATAACAGATACAGTTTTGTCAAAAAAAGTAGATAAAAATAAAGTCGTCAGTTTAAAATCTCATTACAACGAGATTACACGCCAACACTTGTTTTTCGTTTGCACTGGAAGCTGCAGTAAAAGAAAAGCCAATGTTTTTTAAGAAGATATTTATATCTAATTAAATAATAACTCTTAATTAAGTATATAAAATTTTTATTAAAAATTACTGAAACATTAAAAAATTCTTAATGTTTTAATTTTGATTTTCATCATTCCTTCCCACCATATCGTCAGTGCGAGATTTCGTTTCCGGTTAGGTCATCATCAGCAGCCGTCGAATTCAAGTGGAGGAAGTTTTAATGCTACCATTGCAAATCCGGCTCACACTTTGTCATTATTACTGACTTTCCATTTAAGAAGAAGTAGAAAATCAACAACTGAAACTACTGTCTTTACGAAGACAACAGTAGTCCCGCCCGGCGACATTTAATTTTTTCCTGGGTATCGTTTTACTTCTTCTTTTTAAAATTGTCCGGCGAATTTTCTATTTAAGCATCGCAAGGGAGGGAGGTGCATCTATCATGGAGAGACATCGACCGATTTTGATAGCAGCTACATTTTTGTCCGTGGTGAGTTTCATCTCTTAAAAATGTATAAATGTCTACCTGTGTTGAAAGCACTAGATCTGCTTTGTCTTTGTTTTTTGGATATGTTTAAAAATTATTCTGAAATGCATAAAAATATTCTTGTCTCCGAAACTACATAAAGCTAACACCTAGATTTTTAACTAAGAAATGGCTCATAGTTTGTTTTCCACATTTGAAGGATGTAAAAACCGTTTGTTGCTTAAAATCCCTTTATTTCTTCAAGTCATAACTCTACGGTTTATTAGTTTTTCATGTACGTGTTTTAAAAGCAATTAGTTTCTTAAAAGAATAAAAATATAATGAAAATCCCTTTTTGGTGATAAATGGGTGACACTTTTCGCCAATTTGACAAAACTTATTTATTTTTGAAGTTTGTTTTACTTGTTATTTTTTTTAATTTATATCTAGGATAGTTTGCTTTGAAGTGCACGCGTCTTAAACAGCTCCAGTGTCTAATTACCCAAACTAACTTTAAGAAAGAAAATGATACCTCATTTTCTAGGTAAATACCGGATATATCGACAAAAAATTTGAAATTGGAGCCGGATGTTGGTCAAATAAAGTTCAGATCAAACCGAATTGAAATATAAATATTAAAACAAAAAAAAAAAAAAAGGTATAAAGTAAGTTTTTATCTTCAAGATATTGATTAACAATGACTTTTAATCAAGAATATCAGTTGTGTTGTATATTTTTGCCTGGTTAGACCCAGGTCTAAGTTTGAAACCATAGTCATTTAGCTGAAGCTTTATTTTTTTCTCTTCCAAAAAAGGATAAAAGTTAATCTAAAAAGCATAAAAATTACTCTTTTTTTTTTTTTTTTTTAAATTGTTCTCGTGTATCTTATTTTTCTCAATTTTAAACACGTTCGTCGTTGTGAAAAACAAATTTAACAACAGTTGATAGTTTCAAACGCCTTTTTTGTACGAGAAAGAAAAAGTAAAATCTGATGGTCAGTTTTTTTTTTGTCTAAAATTAAAAAAAAATATAGATTAAAAGAATATTTTAAGTTTATATTTTTAAAAGTTCAAATACCAATCTGTACGTACTAAACTTAACCTTGTATAGGAGTTGCACCCCTTAAAGTGTTGGGGGGGGGGGCATTTTTCAGTCTCTGTTTTTTTAACATTTTTTTTTTTTCTGTGGTACCCAAAGAGACCTACGAAACCCGTGTTTTTGTTTACAAAATATAAAGAGTCACCTAATTTTATGGGTTGTTTTATTTTTAAGGAATTATTTCTTTAAAAAAGAAACAAATGTGCCTTTTCCTACTCCTTTTCTTACTTTCCTCTTTCACTCGTCCGTCGTGTTAAAACACGTGTAACAATTGAAACTTGACATCTGTTACCACCTCACTTTTTTTCTTTTTTTTCTTTTTTTCTTTTTTTTTTTTTTTTTCAGTATTTGCTCTAAGGTAGCAATAATGATCAAAGTGGTTTCCTTTTTTTTTAAAAAAAAAAAAATGATTTAGATATTGATTTTAAAATGCTCTTTTAATTGTTATAATCAAATGAAATATTTTTCTCATAACACTAGGAGGAAAGGTTTTAGAAAGTTCTTGTACTTTTTTTTTTGTATCTTATTCTCATCTTTTTTTAAGATTTAAGAAATCCAGATTCTTTTTTTTAAAGAGAAATATAAGCAAAATGCAGCGAAATATTTATTGAATTTAATTAAAATATAATCCTGCAGTTCAAATCATTCGTACTTCATTTTTACAAGTTACAAACAACACATTTTAAAAACTAAAGAGTATAGCTGTAGCTATCCACTCTTGTCACTGGTGATTTTTCTTTTTTTTCCTAGGGTACTAAAGATTTTGTGTCCAGAAATTAAAATGAAAAAGAATTGCATGCAGCCACGTGTCGAAAAATATTTTCTTTATCTCACTACCTCTTCCAATTTAAAAATATAAAAGGATTCTTTAAATGGAAAATGTAACTTTTTTTTTTTAAGTTGTCTTGAAACTATCTGACCTGTACTAACTTGTTTTCCTGTCCTTTCCACCTTTAACGTCTTTTCAGAAGTAAACATCTTAAGTGTTTTTTTTTTTTTTTTCAATCTTTTCTCATATCAGTAATTAAGCTTAATCCCCATCTCTAATCCCTAACTGATGTTTGATATAGAAGTCTTCCACCCTTAGAAAAAAAAAATTACTATGACCACAAAGGAGAAGACCCAAGTTTTATCTTGAAAAAGAATGTGCTCTATCTATATTGACATAGCGATCTGGTCTGCAGTATGGAAATGAACAGTGGGTCATGAACCCAAGAGATTTGCAAATAAGGTCTTTAGAATCAGTATCCAGTCAGTCAGTGGAATGAGGGCAAACTTCAAGCTTGAATGGATCAAGGTTGAAGTAGCTAGTTGTGATGTTACTCTTTTTTTCTTACACTTTTAATTTACACCACTAGAATTTTCTGAAGTTGAACTTTGGGCACTGATTTTTGTAACACTTTGAATTCAATCATGGACTTAGAATTTTTTTTTCTTGTAACTTGCCTATTTTTATTTGTCTCTGGCTATTTCAGCAGAGCTCACAAATACTTTTTAAATCAGTATTGGTGACGCTAGTCTCCCAGTAAGCAACACATTGTGCCTCCTTGGCCTCACTCTCTCAGCTGACCTGAAGTGTAATAACTACATCAAATCTATAGCTGCATCTACCGCTAGAACGGTTGGGTCACTCTGTCAGGCCAGAAAGTTTTTTTTTTTTTTTTTTTTTTTTTTTTTTGTCAGAATTCCTCTTACACATTTATAAATCTACCATTCCTCCGTGCATTGAATACTGTTGCCATGTCTGGTTGGGTACTCCTGCTATTTACTTAGCTTCTCTGAAGAAGGATCTGCAACATAGTTGATCCTGACTTGGCTGCTTACCTTAATCACATTCTCACCAACAGAATGTGGCTTCCCTCTGTCTTTTCTACAAATATTTTCATGGCAACTGCTCGGATGAGCTTCTTTCCTTGGTACCTCGACCACATGTATTTACTTGTGCTACTCGATTGGCGTCAAGCCTCACCCTTTTACCATCAAAATAATCAAATGTAACTTTTACTCTAGCAGTTTTTCTCACACTTCATGTTTGTGAAACTCCCTTCCATATACTTGCTTCCCTGATAGTTACAATCTCCAAAAGATTAAATGTTGCATCAACTGCTGTCTTCTACCTTCCTAAATCCCATCCATCTATAATTGTTTTTTGGCATCCTCTGTACCCTCTTTTTTTTCTCTGTAAGCCCTTGCACACCAGTGGCGAACCTACCTTGCTTGGGATGAAATGATTAATTTAAAAAAGGACTTGGTTTTCTCCTTCCTCTCTAGTTATCTCATAAGTTATATACACTGAGAAAATAAATTTTCAACTTAATGTTTTTGATCTGTGTGCAGTAGGTGCATGCTGGGAGGTAGTAGATATTGTGATAAAATTTCCAGTCTTTGGCCATTTTGGGATGTAGCAACTCATAGAAATGGCTTATCAGTTTGGTACAAGTTGGTGTCATTCCCCAGAGATGTTCCATTTTGTTTAATTATTTGAGAGTTGTTAGAGTATTGGTTTTCAAGAAGCTAAGTGGTCATTTCAGGGAATTGCTGAGTGTGTTGGTGATGCTTTGATTTTAGAAGCAGTGGTTAAATGAACCTTTGTACACTTGTAGACTAAGCTTGGATGTCAGTTAAGTGCCATACGTGATACACGCTTGGGTGATCATGTCTCGGAAGATACATGACTGACTGGGCAGAAGATTATCCCACAGTAGGTTGCCATTGATTCTGCGGTAGACTGGTTGCCGACAAAGGCTATAGAACCCAATCTGTCCTGCTATTTAACCCATAACTGGAAGGAAGAGATGGATTAATACCTTTTCCAAGGGTATTTGCACGTAAGTGAATACAATGGATTCAACTGGAATTCGAACTTGGCTCCCTGGTTTCTCGTTCCGAGCCAATATCCACTGTACCACAATGTACACATGGTATAAATCCTTGCCAAGTTTGATTTGTTGTATGGGAAGCAGTGGTGGATTGCAGTATCATGAATCAGTATGGATAATAAGGAATTTGATTGCTGCAGGACATGTTTCTAAATAAACTTTCCACTTGTGCAACTGCACCATCATGCATGTCTCCAGTATTTTCACAAGAGCATTATCTGTTTGGTTGAATGTGTGGCAATTCTGAAAGAAAACTAGAGTAAGGGCTTCAAGCTTTAATGAATGTTTATAAAAGGGAAACAGTTCTTCACGAGAATGTAGATAACTGCAAAAGATTACCTTTTGTTGGAACATTTGAGTTGACACTCTAGTCCAAATGAAAGATCTCGTAAAGTAGAGAATTACTTTTGTTAATGTTTTATGAGGCCATAGCTGTAAAATCTTTTCTTTTTTTTTTTTCTTTTTTTTTTTAAACAAAAGTTTAAATTCTGTCAAAATGAATGACTATAAGTAACATACTGTAAATTTTAATTTAAATAATTGCTTCTTGTATTTTTGAGGGGATTGAATATTTGTGAATTTGACCCAATTGAGTGGCAAAATACAAAAACTGTACCAACCTAAATTTTAACCAAAAGCAAGACCTCATTAATCGTATCTATTTTTTTTTCTTGACTCGTATCTGTTATAAATAGGGGAAAATTGTAAGCTTCATTTGTGAAATTGCTGAGAAATATCTTCGCCATATCATTACATATGTTCTCCCTTCACCCCAAAGAAAAACAAAAAATCCCTTCACCCCAAACTAAAACAAAAAATCAATGGCCAAAAGATATCAAATCTAAATTTGAATGATTCTTAGTATAATTAAACATGGCTTATATGTGCATGCACACATACACAAAAACACCTCATTCTATGTCTATGGCATGACTGTTTCATGTGTTAGGCAATCATCAGGTGTATATTTCAAACTGACAGTTTAATAGATTTGAATTTAAGTTCACTCAATGTTCATGAAAATTAAATCTTACACAGTTAAGTTTCTGCTTTTTTATTAACAAGATTAAAAATTTAAATATTCTACAGTTACATGTGGATAAAAATTAAAATAAAAAAATAATTAAATTCAAGGAGAAGAAATCAAAGGGGCATAAATCATTAATCTAAATATTCAAATATTACATGTAATGGGAAAATTAAAATTTTGAATAAAAAAATAATGAAATGAAAATAAAATTTAGAATTAAAAATTACCACTGTAAGGGGGCAAAAATAAAAATGGATTTCATTCATAAAGGTAATGTGAGGGAAAGAAAGAAATAGGAAATCATAAAGGGGTATCTATATCAATCTGGGTCTATGAATTTATTCTTTTTCTATGACAGCATATAGTCATTGAATCACTTCTTAAACAAATTTGGATTATTGGTATGTTGTTTTTAATTTCCAATGTATGGATAAAGCAATAATAACCCAATATTATAATAACCCAGCAAGAAACTAATTATTACTTGAAATATTGTAGCTAAATCCAAAACTTACAATGGAAAAGGAGATAAATGTAATCTATTCCTTTTTGAAAAACTTATCAATAATTCAAATTTGCTTAATAAAAAAAAAAGTGATTTAATGACCATGCTGTCATAGAAAAATTTACTTAAATTCTTGGACCCAGATTGATATAGATTTCTCTTTACATTTGCCTATTTCTTTCTTTCCCTCATAATATTACTTTTAACAATTATGAATTAAAACCTTTTTATTTTTACCTTACATTGTTAAATTTTTAATTCTAAATTTTCTTTTTTTTTTTTTTTTTTTAAATTTTAATTTTCCCTACATCTTTTATGTAATATTTAAATTAAGTTTCATTTTTGTCCATTTTATTTTTTCTACCTGCATTTTATTACTTAATTTAAAAATTTTATCCACATGTAACTGTAAAATTAATTCTTATTAAAAATGCAGTAACTTAATGAAATGTAATTTCCATGAACATTGTGTGAACTTCAAATCTATTAAACAGTTTGAAATATGCACCATAATGCATGACACTCTGAGTCATGCCATAGATGTAGGATAATATTTAATTTATATATATTGTACAGCTCTGTTCATACATTGAGCAATTTTATAAACACCTGAATAATAATACTATACATATGTGTAACCACATATGTATATTAAGTTACAGCATTCATATATATATATAATTTTTTTACAGCTTGTTTAAAACTTTATGCATTTTCTGTTGTGTGCTTATTTTACTATTGACTCTCAGATTTTTTTATTTACATTGTTTGGGCTGTTGTCATCTCGGAAATATAGTCGGGTTTTGAGAATTATTACTTTTAAGATCCTGGATTAACGACTGTAAATAGGACACATACTATACAGGGATTGGGTAATTTTTACCCCTGGCTCATGCATTTGGCTTCCCCACAAACTCTACTTTGGCACATCAGGTGAGGAGAAGAGGTAAATATTATACTCTATTAGTTTATTGGAGGAGATTACTTTGGTGTTTATATAGCCACCAGAATATAGATTAGTTAATGTTTCTGGATATCTGAAGATCTTTTATTAGTATTGTTTATTCATTTTCCTTGTATCTTTGTATTGTTGACAGCTTTGTAAAGTGCAATTAGTTTGCAGCACTTTCTTTTGTGAAAGGATCTCTGGCTGAACATCACTCATTTTCTTTCCTCATTGGCTTTTTTAAATGCATTTCATAATATTTACTGTGGTTTCACTAAGTTCTTGCTGTTTTTGTCATATAAAATTAGTTCTGAATTTAATCCCACTTGTTTGTGATATAAGCAACCTCTGTAAACTTATGGTCTGGACAAAATATTTGGTGCAGTGAAGTACAAGAGTAATTATTTGATAGGCCTTGAATATGAACATAATTAAATAAAAATATCTTATGTTTTGGAGAAGGACATCTCTGATTAAAGATAGGCACCCTATTTGAAACAATGATGTTGGTTCTTTCATGTGGATATTTTTTTTTTTAAAGATTTGTTAATCCTGTATAAAGCTCTTGATAAACTGTAAGTTAAATTTAATATAAAATTTTCCTTTTCAAATTTTGCTTGAATCAAATCTGGAATGTGACTTGGCAAATCTAAACTTATTTATAAATGGGACTTTGTGTGTGTATCCGTTACCTATAGACTCCAAAACAGCTGAACCAATTTTCTTGAAAATTTACACAGTTGTACTATAAGTGTCTGCAAGTGTTCTTAGCTAGGTTTTGTGTCAAGGTACCCCCGGTAAATATCGATAATCGAAAAAATCGGGTTATAGAAGGAGTGGTCCGATCTTAATCAAATTTGATACACTCATAGACAAAGACATAAACAATATTTGGAAGTTTCAAGGTTGCAGTTCTTACAATAGTGCAGAAAATTTGATATCGATAGCAGGAAATCAAAATTTGACTTGCATCCATTCATTTTTCTTTCAGTCTACAGTTTCACTTTAACTGGAAACAACTATTGCTTTTTAGTCTTTCGTGCCAACGTCCCTGGAGTCTGAGTTCCAAGACCATGGATTAGTTTTAAAGCTTTCATTACACCCGAGCAACGCCAGGCTATACTGCTAGTTGGTGTATAATAGTCAAATTTTTGAGTCTTTCAGCGAATTTATTTACATAAGGACTATTGTCCTCATCTTTGTTATCACAACATTCCAGCTTTCATCAGGTAATTCATGTCAATTCATGTCAACTTTAAGGAATTTCAAACTGAACACTTTATTTAATCAATGAGGGTGGATTGTTCTAGTCCCACTACCCATGTCTAGGATATGTTTCTTTTAATACTGCTCAGTTATTGCTTGCCCTGTTTAGTGTCCATGTACACACTGCCTGGCCCAGGGATTGAACTCCAAACACATCAGCTTCTGCAGCTTTCTCCAGATCTTCTACACTTAGGATTATTGTAGTGTATCTACCATTATTTTTTTTTTGTTTTATTTATATATATATACACACACACACACACGTATGAGTGTTACATCCTTTTTTTCTTGTTACTGCATTTGATATAAAATTTTGTATGAAGCAGTTATATCTTTGAATTACTGTAGTGAAAAATGGTAGCCATTAACATTTGTCAATATTTGCTGAACATTTGTAGAAACCAAAAAATGGGTGAGAGTAATGCATGTTACTAATGTTCTTGGTAGGTTTGCATCAGCTCTTCATGGTGGGAAAATGCCTAACCAATCGGTGACTATGGATAAACCTATTCAACAGTGTTGTTTTTGCATGCTGTTGTAGTTAATGCAAAAATAAATAGGGGATATTACTATCGCAGCATCTTTTGTACATCCACATGGTGTATTAGATAATTGAGTATAATTTGTTAGGGGGCAACAAATGGTAGTACAGCATAGCTTTTGTTGGTGTGCATCACTGTAGTCATCTTAGAAGTTCATAAAAAATCAGGTGTCATTTCTCTCATAGCTTGAAATTAACATTGATCCAAGAATATTAGTTTAGAATGACTTATTAGGTTTTGGGGATGGTAGAAAATTAATTAAAATGATACAATATTGAGTAAAATTAGATTTCTTGCAAAAGTATTCAATTTCTTTAAAAAAAGATTCTTGGTTCTAGCCAATAATGGTGGGCTTTTTAGTAAATGTGGTAAGTGCATACATGCACACACTATTAAACTACAGAATGAAAGTTGAAAAACTTAATTTTAGATATTTCTATTATTTATCTCTAAATGTTATAATGTTTAGGATCTAATTGTAAAAACTAATTTAATTTAAAGCAAGCATATTCTTTTTGTCAAGTTTTGATTGATTTTAATGAACCATTAACAAATGTATTTTCTGATCATAAACTAAATGGTAAACTTTGGGTGGTCCAGAAAGTTCATGCTGATTTTTAAGGTAAATTAAAACACAAAACCAAATGATGTTCATAAATATTTACTCAAATATGAATCATTTTATTGCACAACCTTTCTCATTTTCATTCAACTTATTTCGTCTTTCAAGAATTTTGGCTTATCTTTGGCAAAGAACACATTAAGGTGGTTGTGTCATCCAAAGAATTAAAATTTTTACACTTGAGATTTTACAAGGACCTGAATCAATAGAAATCCAAAAGAGAAATGTCTGAATATGGTAACATATCCCAGCCAAGCCACAACAGTTTTTGCCAGTTTGCCAAAGAAACTTGAAGCCTGGCATTATCCTGATGGAAACTGACACTTTTTTTTTTTTTTTTTATTGAATTGCTGCCTTTAATTAATTCAGTTGCAAGCAGTACTTTCAGAATCAATTGACTGGTTACTTGTTAGAAGCTTATAGTACAGGATTCCTTTTCAATTCCATCAGATGGACAGCATGACTTTCTTAGGATGAAGATTTTTTTTTTTTCTGTTGCTGAATATTGTAAACAATCCATTTCTCATTACCCATCATAATTTGTTTAAAAAAAAGGGTGCATTTTGATTGTATTTATGCAACAAATCACAATCATAAGTCATTTTAAACTTTGTTTCTCAAGCGATAATTTGAAGTGTGCTCTAATCAGAAATGTAAGCATATTATCTGTTGATAAATTTGACACGTTCAAACGTGAATGGCTAAAAATTGGCATGAACTTTCCAAGCAACTCGAGGGATGATTTTAAAACAGAAACCTGGAAGATTTAGTCAAAATGCAACACTGGTAATTGTAAATGAAAATGTTTTGATAAAGACTTTGAACATTTTTTGATTTTTAAATAGTTGGATGTGCTAATTTTGTTTTATATGGGAATGCTTTTCCTATTGACTTTGAGTATGAAACTTAAAAACTTTGTAAAATTAATGATTTTCACTGAAATGTGTAAATGAGAAGTTTTTTTTTTCTTAGAAAATATAGTAAATTTTTTTATCTTTGTGTGTATCATTTTTAAAACTAGTATTTTGACTTTATTTTGAATTTTCATAGTGATTATCATGTTACAAACAAGTTTTTAAATATTAAAGCACCTTTTAGGAGAGATGGTTCCAAGACAAAAAAAAAAAAATTAGTCAGGAGCCCTGATTCCTTGTCATTTTCTCACCAGTTTCTTGACAATAGCCATTATAGAATTGAGGTTATCATGTCTCCTGAGTTTTTTTTTTTTCCTTCCTCAGATCTTCTGTGTCAGATTAGAATCTGGCATACTGCATAACATTGTTAGGCTATATTTAATTTCTAGTCAACTGAAAATCTATTTAATTTAAAAATACCTGATACATTGTGTGTTTGTGATGTCCTATCTTTGCCTCTTAAGTCAATAAGGAACTTCCAATGCCCTACTTGGCATTATAAGGTACATTGATGCAAATATATTAAGCATTGACTGTCAATAAGCCTTTTTTTTCTTTTGGCATTTGAAACTTGAGTTGCACACTTTTATTTTATTCTTTGTCTGCATATTAAAATGATTGTTGTAGATGTCTATGGCTGTTAATCCAATTTAAAAAAACTCAGCTGTTGCTAGTGATGTCTTTTAGAAATTTTATTTAATAAAACATTGTCAACCAGTATCATTGACTATTAATTCTTTCATTTCAGTTTTCATAGCTTTTCTTTACAATGACTAATCTTATTCTGTAATTGTTAATAAAAAATTACTTGAAAATAAGTGTCTCTGTGAGACTGAAGCTAATCACCAATTTTATTTGGGAAGCCTATCTGTTATAGTTACAAGAGCTAACAGCTTGCAGATCAAGTCTAGCTATATAAATTTATTATTCCCAGATCACTTGGCATTATAATATTGTTTTATTCCTATATACTGTTAATTCTAATAGATGAATCTTTGTCAAGTTAATTTTATTAGATATATAATAATGTTCTGCAAAGCATTAACTCTTGTAGTGCAAGCTGTTTGAGCAACTATTGTAGATGATTTTCAAAGCAAAAGGGATGTTTTGAGTCTTGCTGATTTCTAATCTATCTCTTTATAAAATTGTGACTTCCATCTGTCCATCACACCTTCTAAAAGAGCCACACTTGACAAATTGAAACTAAAGATAAATTTTCATTAATTTTTTTTGGAGGGGGTGGATATTACATTCTATTTAACCTAAAAATGCACCAATTTTAAACAGTTTAATGAATAAAATAACATACTTATTTAATAAAAATATTATTTTTTGAATATATTATGTTTTTTATATATGTAATAATTCAGTTTCTAGTTCAGTGTTTACAAGAACTATAATCAAATCACAAGGCCAGATGCTTCAAAAAGTTGGAATTTGGCTCCAGAGAGAAATATTTATGTATGGCCAGTTGTATGCTCAAGAGTAAGAAATCTTAAAATTTTATTTTAACTATGAAAAAGGGAAGAAAATTTCTTTTCTTTAAATAATTGTTTACCATGATGAAGTTGTATAAAATTAAAGAAATTATGAAACTAAAGTAAGTTTTTTTTTTTTTTTTTTTTTGTCAAAGTATATTTAAAACTGTGCTTATTCAAATTTCATTTGATTTGCAAAACTGAAAAGTAGTTTATAGATTGACAAATATTAGTGATAACTAAAGATTTCAACATGTCAGTTTGAAAAAAATATTCTAGTTCTTTAAATTTCAGATGTACACTGTTAGTGCTTTGTCATTTTCGTCTTTTCCAGAAGACATTCCAATTTTGGATTTTTTATTTGCTCTTGTTCTTTCTTATGCTAAAAATTGATCTGCTAAAACAAGTATATAAAAAAACTTAGATATGAAAGGCATTTTAACTCTTAGCACCAATATCAACCTTGCAAGTATATATTTTTAGTGTCTGAGTGCCATGTGATGTTTTGGGTATTAGTGTAAGATATATATATATATATAACTGCAATATTAATGCTGTATGAGATTTGAAGCAATCTCAAGAGCTACCATTGTATTGTAGCTTGACTTGATCCTTGAGATTATCATTTATTAAAATAAATTATAGACCAGATATGAACCATGTTACTTTTTTCTAGAAATTTATAAACAATTTTTTTCTAGGGAATTTGTAGGTTTTGTAACTGGATGTTTACAGGTGCAGCAGAAATATCTCCCACAGTGTCAATGGTGTCTTCAGCTAGCTGACGTTTTACTATCATGTAGGGAGTATATTCTACCATACCTGTCTTTAATATACTTTGAAGTATAATATTAGTTTCTAAGGGTTGGGGGGCAAACAAATATCTTTTGAATTCACTGTTAACCTGTCTGTAATTAAAATAAACTTAATGCATTAGGTCTGTTTTGTGTCAACATGATTATCTTGCTGGGTGACTTGCAAACCATTAAACCTTTTAACCGTCAACCTGCTTTCTGTCTATTGATGAATATAGTGGACAAGTTTTTAAGTGAGGTTAAGGTTTGAGTAAACCATCTAGCTTTCTTGTCAATCAACAAAGAATAGTATAGTGTTAATCCTTTTGTTGCTTATGAAAGAGGAATTTTGGTCTATATTTGAAAAATAAAAAAAATTAAGAGAATCCTCCATCTCCAGTCTTTTTTTTTTTTTTTGGCTTGTAAGATAAATGTACATATGTACATTAGCTCTTTGTTCGGCTTTTCAGTTATTTAAAAAAAAAATTTTTTTTAATATATATTAAATAATAAAGCAAATGACTGGTTACAAAGCGAAAAAATACTCCAATTGTATAATTGCTTGAAAAGCAATGTCTGTTAGTTTAGGTAATAGATGGTGTTCAGTGCAAATTCTTGAGAAACTGGTGTGGGATTATCTCACTTTGAAAATTTTCTTTAACACACACTAGGTGGCATTTTATAAGGTAGTATAAAAGGAAAGGGTTAAAAAAAAAAATAAAATGAATAACTGTCTTACACTCTTCAACCACAGGATTCTGTAGTGAAGGGCATGTTTAGTTTTCCCTCCAAAGAGGCTCCTTAGTCTTCAGACAGACCACTCCTCACATATAGAATGATACAGTATCTCCTATTCAGAAAAACCTTATGTGACCATAATATCTCCACTATCTCTTTAACAAAAGAAAATATCTTGGTTCAACAGAAGATACACCACTACAAACCAAATTCACATAAGTCACTGATAACTTAATACCATGACAAGTTTCTCAATGAAACTATCATTTTCTCACTTGTAGGAAAAGGTTCGTATTTTTTTTTTTTTTTGTGTGTGATGTATTACTGATTTAAATTAATAAATATACATATGAGGCAGGTGTACATATGTATAGTTTGAAATATGCACTTGATGATTGCATAACACATGAAACTCCAAGTCATGCCATAGACGTAGAATATGTATATAAAAAATCTATGTATGTTAATTTTTTTTTCTTTGCAACAGTAGCATACAAATAAAGTTTACAATATTCACCTTGTACAAGGCCCAAGAGCCATTTGAGGTAGAGGGTTAGAGTAAAAGGCACCACTCCAGGGAAGATAATAATGCCACCCAGATTCAAAGGGGCCACCAGAAGCAAAAGAGAAGGAAAAGCCTTCAGAGCTAACTGGAAACCCAATCCTAAGTAGGAAATAATTGATAAGCTTCTATTAATGTTCAAAAGATCAGAGGAGTGAACCAATGGGTTTGACTCACATTGTCATATGCTAATCAGATATTTTCAAGTTGATGCAAAATATTTTGTTTAAAAGTTGTTGTATTTATGGACAAATTAGCTTAATGTTTACCTGGTTCTTTGTCTTTTTATTTGAAGCTGTGTTTTGTATTCACAATTTGCCTTAACAGCAGTAATACTTCTTCCTTGACTGTGAGAGTAATGTCATTTCCTTTTTTAAACCATTGATGTCCATTTTGTATTGTAAAAATAAATGTTCACCTATAGCCTCTTTTTGAGATGGGGTTAATTTTTTTTCTCTCTATCCTTCTACTTGGAAGCATTTAAATATTAAAGAGACAAGGTTTCTGTTCTTTGTTTCACAATTTATTTATATATATATATATATATAAAATTTTTTTTATATTATTGGAACAGTAGACTGTCAAGTGGAGTTTTTTTTTTTTTTTTTTTTTTTTTTTTAAGAACCTTCATCTCTATAAATAGAAAGGTGACACTGTCCAACTTGAAAGATGTAGATTTTTCTTTGAAAGCAAAACTGTTTTTAATAAGCCCTTTTACATTTTGTCAAGTATAATGATCTTTCAAGCATACTGGGTATAATGACAAACTACATCCAGCAGTAAGACCTCTGATTGGGGGGGCTTTAGAAGAGTGTGGAACCACCTCTTTATTGCTGTTATTCTCAGGTCCAGGAGTAGTAGCACCTGTTAGGGTCCCAGCTATGAATTCAAAACACTATGAAAATAGATTTTTATAGTAAAAGTTCCAGCAATACATTTTTGTAAAAAAAAAAAAAAAAAAAAAATTACCAGCAATATATGACTTTCAATGGGTTTGATCTACAAACTGTTCTTACAAAGAATGTATAGTCTCTTCATATGAACCTGCATTAAATAACCCTCTTAAGATTGTTTATTTTGTTTTATAGTGTATCAATCCCTCAAACCAGTGAGTTAAGGTACCATTTGCCTTTTTTTATAATCATGTGGCCCTAAGCAAGGTATTTTACTACCACTGTTGTGCAGGGGGGTTACATACGAGGAATGTTAAGAGAAAGTGACAGATTACAGTGTCAGGAAGAGAGTACTGATGATTGGGGTGGATGGAGAAAAAAGCATGAAAGATAAGAGGTAAGTTAGTGAGACAGGAGGTGACTATTGACTTTACATTTTGATTCTTGAAGATTATAGCTGTTGGAAAAGCAAGTATGCGGAAGGGAATTCCACAGGTGGGAAGTGCGAGAAAAGCTGTTGGAGTAGAATTTGTGTTTACAATTTATTGGTTTCACAGTAAAAGGGTGGGACCTAGTTGTTAATCTTGTGGCTTGCGGAAATTCATATATAGAGGGTCTTGTATCTATTTGAGTATTTGTAATTTATTAGTATCTGTGAGACCCCTCATGGCTGATGATAACCTTTAGTAAAGCATCTCCTTTCACCTTCTTGGTTTAATATTTTCAGCTGACATATAGTGGAAAAACAATTTTTCTCTCTAGAATCTATCATACCTATCTTTAAGTCTTTTTTTTCCATGTTTAGAATATTGCTGCCATATATGGTCCAATCCCCCTGCCAGTAAGGATTTAATTTTGCCATGAAAGTGAATGCTTTTCAAGAATAGCTTCCAGTCCTGACTATTGAGAAATATTCTCAAGTAATAATGCTGCATAAAATTGAATAAAATGTAGACATGTTCATATCACTTGCTGAAATAACTTACAAATGTTAAAATCATTTGTTATTTGTATTTAATTGTTAGTGGTAATATTTTTTTTTCTCTCTGAAGAGAACATTTTACTCTCTCTTCTCAGATGTTTGCAACTTTGTTCTATCTGCTGTTTCCCTTCATAAAGTAGACAGTCATGACTCCACAATTTGCTGTTAAACTTTTCTTTTTCCATCTCTCCTAAACCTTGTTCTGCCATCCATTTACTCAAGCTCACTAGGTAGCTTGTGTGAGCAAATATATAACACTAGATTTTCTAAAGATTTTTTTTTCCAAAATTACATCACTTGTGTATACTAAAACGTTATAGTTTTCCTTTTAACATTTACTCTTGCAAATTCTTGCCAATAAATCAATTAATTTCTTACTTTTAAAAATATTACTATTTTCACTGTTTTTATACAACAATGTACAGTGCTACAATTTCCTTTTTATAAAACTTTTGTTATGAAGCTGAAATTCACTGAGTGTATTTGTTGTTAAAACACTAAGATTAAAAAAAACAAGTCAAATGTAAAATTGGGATTAAAACTTTCCCATCGTTGAACATTACTGAATATTTAGATTTGGATGCATGATCAGATGCTTTGTAGTATCTCTTATTCTACAAATGATTCATTAACCCAGATATGTAGTTTTTTTTTTTTTTTTTTTTTTTTGGCTTTTGTTAAACACTAAAATATTGTTCATTTTGAGCTTATATATAAAAAGAGCAGTATTGGCTGGAGCAAGAAATGAATGACAGTGTGGAAAATGTGACACATTTTGTCTGGAATCATAAAGGATGACATGAGTGGCAAGAAAACATTTTTGTGTGTATATATATATATATATATATATATATATATATAAAAATAACAATCCTTGAAAATCAATGTAACAGCATTCTGAAGTATTTAGGAAGAAAATAATATGAAATAAATATGAACTTTGGCAAATTTTCAGATAAGACAAAATTCTTATTTCGGATATAAAAAAAAAAAAATGTTACACAGAATGTGTCTATATTATTTAACCAAAAATTATAGCTGCTGTGATACCTTATATTACTTATCTCAACTCCCAGAATAACAAAATACTGAAATGTGAGGGGGTGATTTAATATAGTTTGTCATGCTAACAAACCTTTTGGGTATTTTGTGTAAGTGGCCAATCAGTAGGGAATATCATATATATATATATATATATATATATATATATATTTGTATATCATGTGACTTTTGAAGCTAATTTTAAGGGGGTTGTCATACACAAAATATAAAATTAGCATATGGGCCTGCAGTGTGTATGCTAATTTTATATCATGTATGATGTGACCACCTTAAAATATCTTGAAAATTAGATCTTCAAAAGTTACATGATATGCAAGTATGCACAGTATATAGAATGCTTGTAAATTCTACTATTGTTCAAAGCCATTTCTCTACTACTGGAATCAGTTGATAACAGAATTATTGTCATGTATACTTAATTTCTCAAGTTGGCAAACACATGTACAAAGTATCCATCACATTAAATGGATAGTTTAGTTGGCATGTCATGTTGATGAAGTTTGACATTTAGTTTTACAGCTTTTGAATAATTTAGTTTATCTACCATCTGTTTGATTTAGTGGGACAGGAGGTGAGGGAATGTAACTATTATTCCAATGGCCAGAAGTCATTTTTTCAAAAGATTTCTTTTTTCTTTTTTAATCCAACATTAATTCTTATTACTATGAACATTATTTTTAATGGGTACATGTGTTTGTGGTGTTATCCTACCAACCACTTTTTTTCTTTTTTTTTTTTTTTGTAACTGTGAAAGCAATCAACCTAAATTGAAGTTCTAAAGAAAAATTCTACTTCTGACAGGAATTAAAACTGCATCCCTTTTTTTATCCAAGGGAATCAGATCATTAGCCAAAACATTCCTCTACCAATTTAGTCATGGAGCCAACTGACATGACAGAATTACCCGTGAAAGGAGGATATTTTTCGTGTTGACTAACAAATTTATCTTCCAGCTTCAGTTTCATACCCAAAATGTAAACAACTGCAATTTTTTGAAAGGATTTTTATCTTCATTATTACTATAAATGCTATTTTTAGTGGGCACATGTCTTTAAGTTGCTAGCCATTTTTTTTTTAATTTTTTTTTTTTTTATTACCAAATTGAAGCTAGCAGATATAGATTCACAGAAGTCCCAATGGGGAAACATGCTTTCATTAATAGGTAATTCAAACCTTACCCTGACAGGCTGGCTCTGTGGCAAAAAGGGATACAGGTTCAAATTCCTATCAGAGATGCAGTTTTATTCAGTGTGATTTCTCAATTTAGGGCAGCAGTTAGTTTCAATGTGTTAATAATAATAGTAGTAATAAAAGAAAACTCGGATAACAACTAACATGTACCAACTAAAAATAACATAATATTCACATACTTGTAGGTGTCTGTACGTATGTATGCACACACCCACAAATTTTATAAAACAGGGCTTATGAGGTGTTGTATGCAATCTTTGAAAGAGCCAAATGTAAATATATGGTTTCAGTGTTTAAAAACTACAATGTTTTTTTTTTTTTTTTTTGAGAGAGTTGATCAACTAAAAATTGCATACTATACTAATTAGGTTCAAAAAGTAAAAATAGTCCCACCAAACTTAATTTCAAAGGCAACTGAAAATTAATTTCTTTTGCAATTATTTCCCCATTCTCAAGTACCCCCCCCCCCCCCCCCCATACTATGCAGATTATTTCTTATTGGCTGGGACTTGGTGATCATAGTGATTTTTTTTTTCAGAATCAGTAGTGGTAACTTTTAATAATAAACACATAGTATTATTTTTTCATATTTACAATGTTTCAACCATTGTATGCTCCAGCCTTCTTCAGGTGATATTAATTTCGAATCAGATCCTTTTTGTTCACTGGGAGTAGTGTTCTAGTTCCAATTGCCATGTCTCTTCTGAATATCAAGTTATCAGTTATTCTCCTTTTAACTCTACTCTTCATGTAGGCAAATAACTGTTTAATAAACAGAGCATCCACTTAGATATGAGTATCGACTAAAATGATGTTTACAGTGTTAAAAATGTTGGATTAATAAAAAATCTATTCTAGAAAAATTATTTTTGTTTAGATACAAAACTGCAGGTTTGAAAATTTCAGGAGACCTTTGACAAGAGAAGCTTAAGATAAAGGTACATTTTGATCCTTGCCGGATTAATTGTTTCTCTGTACCATAGTGTGTTGGATTTAATAACTCCAGCTGTCCAGAGGAACACTGGTTTGAATTCTGCCAGAGTAATTTTTTTTTTTTTTTTTTACTAAGATTTCTTGAACATTCAAGCTGGTAGACATAAATGAACATTGTCTACTCAAATATCAGTATGCACTAAAAATAACATTTAAAGCAATAAAATAGTGTGTATTGTCTTTCCATCACTGTACAAAATTTTATGTTGTTTCTTTGAGGTTATTTCTTTATGACTTGGGACAGTTTTTAAATACCTGAAGTTTAAAGAAATGTATATCATTAACTATTTTATTATGAGTTGAACCCCTGCCATAAAAAATTACAGCAAAATATTTGAGATAGTTATTAGGTGATTCCTTAGTTATCAGTGGAGCATGACAAAAGGGAATTAAAATATATATATATATATATATATATATATATATGTGTATATAAAATGTTCTTCACTACTTGACAACATAATTGTTGCAAAAAAGAGTAAAATAGGGCAGTAATAGTGCCTTATTTCTTAATTTTTTGCAATAATGTGGTAAGAGCTTTAATAACTGGTAGTAAGGAGAATGAACAGAGTTGATGCTGCCTCACTATTGTCTCTCTGTGTCTGTTAGCTTGACAGGAGGGAAATATCTATATATACGCAGTGGTCTTTATAATACAGGATATAAAATTATTTTTATCACTGTAGACATTTTTAGTGGATACCTATATTTGAGTAGATGCTCCATGTATCTGCTACAAATAATAATGGTATGATTAAAATACTTGTAAATTGATATAATGAAAGCAAATACAGTCTTGTGAAAAAGTATGGGTAATTTTTTTTTTTTTTTTTAAGTCACTGCTCCTTCTGAAGTGAAACTTTGTACCCACAGTGCTAGTAAAACAGTTATATCAAGTTTGTATTGACAACCGACCACATTTCCAAATTGTTAAATTACAGCTGGATTGTTAATGGTCATCTTCTGTATATATGTGGTGATTGCTGTTATTTCAATGTTTCAACTGTCACAATTAACCAATGGATTTTCTTTTTTGTGCTTAACAATAAAAGGTTTAATTTGTGAAAATACATCATATAAATATATATTTCAGTACTGACCTCCGCTTTTTTTTTTTTCCCCCTCCAGTTGTATATATTTTAGGATAAGTTAATTATTTGTAAAAATTGTGTGGGTGGGGGAATAAGTGTATTCTCTAAACAAATTTTTTTTTTTTTTTTTTTGTTCAAACTTGATAATTATAATTAATCTGTATACAATTTGGACAGTGTATTTGAGTTTATCGTTTTAGCTTTTACTCTTGAATGCTTTCTGTTTGAAGAAAAAACTGCTTAATTTTCTATCATGTGTGCATTTAGCATTTGTGGTTACTTATGTTCAGAACTGAAATCAATTAATAATCAAGCTTGTTTTAATGCAATTTATAGAGCTAATTTGTTTCAACTAATTGCTTTACTATTTATATTTTATTTATTAAGCAATGGTTAGGTAGTGAGCATTGTCTAACTGTTCTCAATGCCCCCCCCCCCCCCCACTAATTATGTGGTTTCTCTGGATTTTTGGAGGCTATTCTACTTCAAAACTTTTGATATGGGAAACTTAAATAATTGAAGGTCATTAACTGTTTTCAAATATACTAGTATTAGGGGACTGTCAACTAAGGCAATTTTCTAATATTATTTTATATCACATGACCATTATGAGTTGATATGTGTAGATTAATTGACCATGATTAAGGGTAATTGGCAAAAATGCTTAAATGGAATTTGCAGAGTTTCCAATAGAAAGAAAGAAAAAGAACACAGCAAAATTATACCAAGTGAAACAATATATATATATATATACATACACATACACACAAGACAAAACTTGACAAATCAACAGTAATGAGGTAAAAAGTTCAAAGTAAGAATGCTGTTAACATGCAAAAAGAGTTACAGGCAAGTGATTATAACTTTCTGATTTGAAGACAAGAAGGAATAAAAATTATAGCAGATGAGACCAAGAAGTGGTCTATTTTATTGGTTATAAGGAAATCCCATCTGTACATGTCTGTAAAATTGGGGTGGGTATTTTTTTCCAGTCATTCCATACCAACTTCATTCAACAATGCTATAAAGCCACAATTCAGATGTGTAAGGGGTTAATTTCAGGTAGGTGTGGTTAGTATGGTTCTGGTGGGCAGAAAATACAAAAGAAATTTGATAAATTACCTGAATTGGTGGATAACTGTTCTAAAATGACTGAGATGTTAAATGGTGGGTGGGGATACAGAGAAGGTAAAAATGCTTTCATTGACTCATTTTGTAAATAATAATGGCTAAGTTTTTATTCTTTTAAATATCTTTATTCAAAATTGATCATCAAATTTGCTTTAACTAGGCTGCCCGTGATTTTTTTTTTTTTTTTGTCTGATATAAGTGGATGTATTATCTGCAAATAGTTATCCCCGCCTCCTCACAAAATGAAAAAGAAAAAATTGTGCTCATCAGAATTAAGATTTCGGTACTGTCTATTTAAAATAAGATGTGCGTTATGGTGCAGTGGATATAGACTCAGAACGACAAATCGGGAAGCCGAGTTTTAATTCCAGTTGAATTCCTTGCATTCCCTTATGCACAAATACCCTTGGGAAATGTATTAATTTGTCTCTTCCCTCCAGTTATGGGTTAAATAATAGGACAGATTGGGTTCTATAGCCTTGGCTGGCAACCAGTCTCCTGCAGAAAGCAATGGCAACCTACTGCGGGATAATCTTCTCCCTAGTCAGTCATGTCTTTCGAGACATGATTGCCCGAAGTGTATCACGTATGGTACTTAACTATTTAAGAAATGGATTCTGTAAATGTAAATTTTGACTAATTTTGAATTTCTCTTTATTTTTTTTTTTTTTTTTTTTTTTTTTTTTTTTTTTTTAAAGACTTTGTTTTGACTAAAATTGTTCTTGCATATATTGATATTGAACTGTGTAGTCATAACTCTTGTGAAATTTAACAAGCTACCTGTATGTTTCTTAAATACTTTGTATTCTATATTTTATTTCAATCTAATCTATCTTGTCTTGATTGGTTTTTGAATTCTCTTGGAAGATGTGAATAATGTTACTCAATCTTATGTTTCTTATTTTTGAAAGATGCCAATTTCAAAAAAGTTTCTGTGCAATATTGCCTGTTTGTTATGGGTGTTAAGGTACTAGAAGCATTGATATCTTAATCCTGTAATAGGATGCAGCACATTTACTGTTGGATTACCTTCTGTCAGATGTTTTGTCCTTCATTTGTAATCAACTGCAAACCAACTGGTTCGATACAAAATTTTAATAGGTTAATTATGCCATGTCCTTTTTATCCTTTGTTTTTTGCAAAGAAATTAGTGTTGGCAAAGTTAGTGCATTTGGTGCTGGTAAAATAAAGTGGGGTTATTAAACAAGCTTCACAGGCAGCAATAAGGCTATTGTTGATTACTTCAATAGTTTGATTTAGTACTGTGATTATTGGTAGGTTAGGTCATTTATCTTTATTCTAAGCAGAAAATGACCTTTCCAATACTTTTACTATTGAGTGGCGCTGACTAGCCCAGCTAGTCTTTGGTTTATGAGAGTTTATCACAATATGGGTATGCTAATGATTTTTTTTTTTTTTTTTTTTTTTTTTAAATTATGCAAAACAGTTTTATTCATGTTTTTTTGTAAAGAGTAATTTTTTTTTTATAAAGAATATAAAAGAAATTAGTTTCATAAATTGAATTTAAAAAATTAATCTTGGATTTTTCTTGGAAGTAAGTCACATAGGATCTTTCTGTCAATAAAATAACTTGGTTTTTAAAGCTAAACTGATCTTCAAAAAGACCCACCACTTTTGCATTCAAATGTCTCCACTAAAAATGTCTTAAAATCTCTCAGTAATTTCAGCGCTTTAGGTCCCCCCTCCTCTCTCTCTCTATATATATATATAAAACTGTTTGACGGTACAAAACCTGTAAATTGCTTTAAAAATGACAAATGGAATCATCTCTCAAGGGATCCCTTTTGGCAACAACACATCAGGAGAGAACCATTGGTAATGATCAAAGAAAAAACAAAAAAATATTCACGTGAGCAAAAAAGGGGAACAGAGGCTTATAAACAATCAGCAGGGGGTATAAAATTGAGGGGAAATTATTAAATATATACAATTAGATAAAATATGTACAAAAATAAATAGGTGAAGGAGGGGGTTGTTTAAAAAAAAATGTCCCCGAACAAGTCCAACGATTTAACGAACTCTTTCTGTTGACAGTGGGTTTACGCCAAAGAATCGAGCCTGACTCCAGAATCCTTAAATGGTTAATGGAGTCGGCTCTGTAGCACCCTGAACCAATGAGATTGATTAATATAGTTTATGAATTTAATTGCCAGTGTGCTGCTGGCTATGTGGAGTGAACCATCTTACATTTGCAGACCCGTATCAACCAACACATCCCTTCATAGATAAGCCGCCTTCGCACCACTTCCATGTAATCAGCCATCGGTCAGCACCTGTTGGATAATCCAGCTTGTGCCAAGAGCTACAATGGTGACTGATTCAGGGTGCTACACAGAGCCGATTCCATTAACCATTTAAGGATTCTGGAGTCGGGCTCGATTCTTTGGCGTAAACCCTCTCTCTGTCGACAGAAAGAGTTTGTTAAACTTGTTCGGGGGACATTTTTTTAACAACTCCCCTTCACCTACTTATTTTTGTACATATTTTATCTAATTGTATATATTTAATAATTTCCCCTTAATTTTATACCCCCTGCTAATTGTTTATGAGCCTCTGCTCCCCTTTTTGCTCACGTGAATATCTTTTTCTTTGATCACTACCAATGGTTCTCTTCTGATGTGTTGTTGGCAAAAGAAATCCCTTGAGAGATGTTCGTGATTTTTAAAGATATATATATATATATATATATATACACACACACACACACACACACACACATGTACAGTCAGCATCTCTTCATTTAAGCATATTTAAGTAATTTATGTATATTATGTCTATTTTTCATTTTACTCCTATTGTAGTTTGTTTCTAATCACCATAAAAAAAAATTATTACTAAGGCACTGTAGATGTTTTCATTAGTTGTATTTTCCCCAAATACTTTCAATTTTATTCAAAGTTACCTTCAGGAGTTCATTAAGACATAATTAATGTAGTTGTCTGTTATGAATAGCTTGTGGTTTAACCATTACAAGTTTTGAGCATATATATATATATATATATATATATATAAGAACACATAAATTTCAAAATTATATGATGTAAGGAAGATAACTTAATTTTGTTTTTGTAATTTTTATAAAAGTTAGCCTAGATGTTTTACACTATTGTTCTTCAAAAAATTACAAATTAAGTATCTTAGATTTATTGTTATAGGCATTTTTAGAAAATTGTTGCCAATAATTTTGTTTAGTGTCAGTTTTAATTTTTTCATGTTGGTTTTGAGAATTTGAATTTTTTGATTATTTTCATGGTGATTGTCAAATAATATTTCCCTAAATCATGAATGTGGACATGTTCATTTGAATGTTGTACAATCGATGATGAATCTGACATATATGTAGTGTTGCCATATGAGCAACATATATCACAACCAACATTAAAGAAAATTGATCATGAGTATAGTAAAAATGTTCTAAAATGCCTACATAACAGCAAATCTTTAAAATATCTAAGTTGTAATTTTTGGAAGAAAAATCCTATAGTTTAAAACATATAGTAATTTTTATAAAAATTACAAAAAATCTTAAGTTACCTCCCTTACATCATATAATTTTGAAATTGGTGTTATATTCTTCAGTGTATGCTCAAAACTTGTAACAGTTAAACCACAAGATATTTATAATGTACAACTATATTATGTCTTAACAATCAATTCCTTGAAGATGATCTTGAATAAGATTGAAAGTACTTGGGGAAAATAAAACTAATGAAAATACCTAGAATGCTTTTCTTACTGTTTTTTTTTTTATCACTATACCAGGAAACTATAAAAGAATTAAAAAAAAAAAAAAAAAAAAAAATGCCTAAATTATCACACACACTCATATTGCATACTTAGTGATTTTTCATCATCAGTCCAGTGCTTTAACCATTGACTTAGTTTTATAAACTATGAAAGCCTGTCTGATCAATTTCTATTTTGTGTTATTGGTACTCTCTATAGATAAAAATTTATATGCAATCTTTATGTAGGTAAATGTGTTCTTTCCAAACATCTAGATACATGTATTCTTCTATATAATGAAACTAATAAAGAATAGTACATTATGGCCATGATGTTGATTATTCCTAACTGAAGCTAATAAAGGTGGTGGATAGTATTGAAATTTTGAAGGGAAAAAAAAAATTAATGATGGCCTGACTTTGAGAAGACTTGGCAAGATTTTCTGTGTCTGTACAAGGTGATTTGTGATACTGATAGGTGGTAGGGTGGCATACTTTTCTAAAACTACTTCAGATTTTGGTGGCTGGATAAGGCTCTGGCTTTGCAGAGCTTTTATATTTTTGTTCATGGCTTGATTTGGCAAATGTTGCCTAATAGATCTGCCTTTGTTTCTCACTGATGGTGATTGAATCCATAGAAAGATGAAAGGTCTATTTCAAATTGTTTTGTTTCTCTTCACTAATGGAGGAAGACTGGTTTGCCAAATAGAATGATCTGTGGCAGACAGTTGTCTTCCAATCTCACCACAAGGTCTGCCTACCATAATTCAGTAATCTGTACTGTTACAGAATTTCATAAGCCACAAAAGTTTTCTCTCATTGTTAAATACTAAGATACTACTATCTGCATTGGATGTTTTACTCTTTAATTGCTACTCAACCTTAATTGGGAAAATTCAGAAGCTGTAAATAGCTGAGTGCAAATTTAGTTTTTTTTTTTTTTTTTTTTTTTTTCTCCCACAGACTAAAAAAAGTCTGCTGTATGTAAACTAAACTTCTACTGTCAACACAATTTTGTAATTTTAATAAAGTCCATTTTAAATCAAATGTGTGTGTGTGTGTATACACACACACACACAAATCTAATAAACCTTTCTCTTAAGACATAATTAGTATACATTTCAAGTAATAAGATTTGCATAACATTTTAACTATTCTTAAGAGTTGGCATGAATTATGCATATATTTTCCCTATAATTATTGTCTGTGATATAAATATAGACCTGTTCAGTAGGTAGAATGCAAAGTTTTAGCAAGCCATTGCTGTTTGCATTTACCTTAAAATTGTTTTAATCACAAAGGTTTAGATAGTTCCCACCCTCCTTTTATGGAAGTGCTAATTTGACTTGTCAGATTTCCTGAAATGAAATTTTGTGGCTAATCATGCTTTAATTATCTTAAATATCTATACTGAAAATATGAATTGAAGTGCTTTAGCATTGTACACATTGCTTACAGCTCAGAATGTGGCTTCATAGATTGTCAGTTTTGTGTTAAGTAAATGAAAACTGAATTGGTTTCATTTTATTTTTTTTCTCTCATACATAGTGTTTCACTATTGATGTGAGGTAATTATTACCTGAACGAGAAATATGTTTGAAGATCAATTTTCTCACATCGATAGTGAAATAATTTATGTAAGAGAGAAGAAAAATCAAACGAGACCAATTCAGTTTTAAAATTCATTTTAGATTTCTTTTGTACTTGAATCATTATAAAAGCCATGCTTTAAATTTTAGATCTAAAAATCTAGTGTAACGTGACATGAATTACATTGAATTTAAAGTTAATTTTAATAGCATATGTATTATGGAATTGAAATTTTGTGATTTCATAGATAGAATTGTTTGCAGGTATTCTAACACTTAAAAGAATTGTAGAGGTAAATTAAAGTTTTCGCTAAGATATTTTGCAGTTAGATGCATGCCTTTGTAGTTTAATCTCCACCTATGGGTCAAATAGCAAAGTTGAAAAGAGCTATTGTCAGTAACTTCTGCTAAATTATTGTTTAAAATTCTGTCCAACCAAGGTGAATGGCACTAGTCTTATGTGATTATATGCTTATGCCATAATATCAAATGTGACCTGATATTGCATCATAAGTTTTCAGTTTATAATATTAAATCATAGCCTAATGGTGAAAATAACTACTTTGCATAAACAACTGTTTATTTTTCAACTTTGATGCTGTAGCAGATTAGTCATTTAAAGTCAAAATTTGAATTGAAATTCAGCTGGCATGTTAGACTTATTAAGGTGTCTTGTTGCCATTAATTTCATGTAAGAATGCTGCTATACATTTAAATTACTGCTTTATTTGAAAATCTTTAAATATACAAAATATCCTGATGCATTTCTTGGTAGTCTATTTCTATTTGGCTGTTCAAATGAGTTTGTGTGGGAATGTGCTTTGTTCAAGGTGGGAAAGAGTTTATTTTTGTAATCACTCAACATTATTACACAAGCTTATTTTCAAACTATATGCATTTTAAAAACTAAGTAAACTAAAGATTTTTATTAAGGCTCTTGAAAATAAAAAATTTCTTATCACCATGTACTCAAGATATACATACTATTGGCACACAGGAGTACGAGAGGATGTGTAATTTATATAATAAAATTCTTTTATAACTCTTATGAATTTTAATTTCTTAGTCTTGGTAAAATGATCCTCAACTTGATTTTTTTTTTATTACTATGTAGTATATTTGATGTTTCTCTACCCGGCAGTCGCTTATATGACTAATTACAAAAGTTTTGGATATACCCATCCCAATATTCCAAGCTTCATAGGTTTGTTTGTTTTTATTGGTAGCCCGAGTGTGTAAAATCTGAATCTCAAGTATTTTACCAGGTTACGTTTTACTTTCAATTCCACTTTGTTCTATTTTTGTGATATAGCAAAGTTAGCTCCTAAGATGGAAAATTAGTACCCAAAATAAAGCTTCATTTGATGGTAGAATAGTTCTACACACACACACACACACACACACACACACACACACACACTTAATATAAAATTTGTCACTTAACTGATTTATATGTTCAGCATCCTGGCCAGTGTTTTATGGACAAAGTTTTCCATAATTATTCTGTCCATTTGTCTGGAGGTTTCAGCAATTGGCTGCTGATATTCCTTATTTTTTTATATATGAAGTTAAAAATAATTTCTGCTATTTATTGATGTTCAGATGCTTTTTTTTTTTTGTGTGTGTGTGTGTGTGTATATATATATATATATATATAAAAACCCATACTTTTTGCTAAAAGCAGTACAGCATGATGAAAAAGTCTCAAACTTGAAAACAAAGTTTACGTCCTTCGTTTAACTAATGAAACGGTTTACAGATAATTTTAATGGAATTGTTGAGTGGGGGCAAAACAGATGTAAGAAAAATCTTTTAGCAAGATTTTATAAAAATAAATTTCATTCTTTTGTCAATAAGTCTTAAGTTTCATTAAAATACTTTTTTTTCTTTCTTTACAAATTGGTCTTTTCATTGGAAAAAAAGGGGGGTGGCTAAAATTCCCATAGTAAACAAATTCTATGCTGAAGAAAAGAAAAAAAAAACTTTAAAAAATTTTGACTGTTAGAAATGGGTTGAAAAAATTAAATATACTTTGGTTTATCTGCTTAAAAATAAAATTTTGAGGATGATGAAACTTGAATTTTGTGGATGATGAAACTTGAATTTTGTGGGCTTTTTTTTCATCAGCCCATGCTGTGTTTTCTTTAAATTTTTTTAATTAAAAAAATGAAGGTACCTAAATATGGTTGCCAGGAAGTTGTCTCCTAAAAATCAGCATTTCAATGCCCAAACATCAGAAAACAAATTTCTTTGTCTCTTTGTAGTTTGGACAGAACTCTCTATCATATATATATATATATATATATATATATATATATACATACACACACACACAGGGATTTCAGACAGCAACCTTTTTATTGTAGATAAAACAGCTGTTGAAATTGTCAAATACTAACCCTGTTAGTTTGAGCTTTGAATCTTTGTTTTTCAATTTCCAGTGACTTGTTTGTTTTGAGTTTTCACCTCTTCTTGAACATGTTCTTAATGCTATTCATGTAAATTCAGTTTCAACCAACTCTGATGTTTTTATCGACTATGTAAATAATTTATTCCAACCTTGATAGAATTGGACAGAAGGTAACCTTAAAATAAAGAGTTAATTATTAACCCATTAGTTTAGGAAATGTTATTTAGAAAAGTTGTATAATTCAGTAAGAGCTTCACTTTTTATAGACTATTTAAAATCTCATCAGTGAAAACGAGCAAAAGATATTTCATTTGTCTATAGTATTACAATTAAGATAATATTTTACTTGTTAATATTTAGTATCTCTGTAGTAACAGAAGTAATGCCATGAATTAATTCAGAGCTATATTACTTGATAATGATTACTGAAGGTGTGAAGTGGTCTAAGGGATATTAGCTGAGAAAATAGAATAGTTGAGCAAGTTCTAGTGAAGTTTGCTTATATACACTTCATACTTAAGAACTTTTTCTTTTCTTTTTTGGTGTAAGAGGTGGTGGGTTCTCTTTGTGTAATAGGATGGATTGATCCCCCCCCCCCCCAATGATGTTACTTTTTGTTTGTGTATGAAGGTATGCGGAAACGTTCTTGACAATACTAAGAAGCCCTTCTTTAAATCAAAAAAAATCTTTATTTGGGCAGTATTTGGCTGAAAACCCTTCAACATTCACTGACATTTCTATCAGTTTAAAACTCTACACATTTTTATTTTTAGCAGTTTAATTTGTTGATTACTTTTTAGTTTTATATCAAAATAAAGATAAATAATTTTGTGTAATTATACTCATACTCTGCCATTGAAATGTTAAGATCATTCCCACAAGTGTGCTGGGGCTCCAGAGTTTGAGTTATTGATTCCAAAAATTTACTTTAATTCTCTAAGATGAGTTAAGAAATAGTTGCTAGGCTTTGTTTGACAATGATGAATTAGGGGCAGTCATGGAAGCTCTGCCAATAACAAACTTGCTCTTGTATCAATCACCTAAAAACCAAATCTTCTCTCCACAAAGATCCTTTAATCATTTTATGATGATGCAATTTGGCATTGGCCATCATGGCAGTCATTATTGTCATGATTTGGAACTGATGTATTTCAAATTGCAAACAGTTTGGCTAGTGGTAGTGAACAAAAGGAAGGCATATCCTGCTACAGGAAAACACAAGACTGTATAGTTCATAAACTTAAAAATGGCTGTGACTGCAGTTTCTGTTATGGCTGGGTAAATTCACTGCTAGATAATCGGCAATATTGTTTCTATTTTAATGGTGCTTTATTTGGCTAATTGTGTTTCAAGTTGAAGTATGTTTTAAAATTTATAGTTGAAAAATGGCTGGTCTTATGAAAGTTATGGCTTTCTGTAGGACTAAACTGTTTGAAAGCGAGCGGAGGGGACGGAATCCCAATCATAGTCTTAAAGAAATGTGCCCTTGAACTCTCCTCTGTCCTTTCTAAGCTCTACAACTTCTGCCTATCTGCTTCCTGCTTTCCTGCCTGTTAAAAATCTTCCTCTGTAGTTCCTATATTTAAAAACACTGGAGAACCCTCGGACCCCACAAATTACCGCCCTATCAGCCTTCTTCCGATCTTTGGCAAAGTGTTTGAGGCCATTATCAATGCCGAGGTGGTTCAGCATTTCACAGCACACAGGCTACTCTCGGACAAGCAGTATGGTTTCCACTTCACCAGGTCTACTGCTACTGCTGATGTGCTAACGACCATCACCGAGTATATATACCAGGCACTCAACAAGAATGGCGAAGCCCGAACTGTTGCCTTGGATATCTCTAAAGCGTTCGACAGTTTGGCATGCTGGCCTTCTATGCAAACTGCGGAGCTATGGTATAAGTGGACATTTGTTTGAACTAATCCAGTCTTTCCTCTCTAACCGTACATTGAAGGTGGTATTAAATGGACATGCCTCCCAGAACTACCACACAAATGCGGGTGTCCCTCAAGGCTCTATCCTAGGTCTACACTCTTTCTGATCTACATTAATGATCTCCCTGATACCATAAGATCCCAAGTAGGTATGTATGCTGATGACACCACAGTTTACTCTCGCCTCGATCAAAAATCTGGTGTGGGCGACAGAGCTAACCTTGCAGCCAAGCTTGAAAAGGATCTCCAATCCGTAGTGGACTGGGGTAAGAAATGGCTCATAAATTTTAATGCTTCAAAAACGAAGCTGCTATCAATTAACCATCATAGACAATAGCACCTACCTCCTAATAGCATGGACCAGGCTTGCCTCCCAGAGAGTAAAACACTACGCCTCCTTGGTCTCACACTTTCAGCGAACCTCAAGTGGAATGACTATATCCAATCCATTGCTAAATCAGCTGCTAAGAAAGTCGGTTCTCTGTGCAGGGCCCAGAAGTTTTTTTCCTCTGAATCTATCCTGCACATATGTCTACCATCCGCCTGTGCATTGAATACTGCTGCCATATCTGGTTGGGTGCCCCTGCTATTCTTCTCGGGCTTCTCGACAAAGTACAATGGAGAGTCTGTAACGTAATCGATACTGACTTGGCAGATCGCCTGCAGCCTCTCTCTCACCGGCGTGACGCGGCTTCCCTGTGTCTCTTCTATAAATACTTTCACGGCTTCTGCTCCGATGAACTTAGATCACTGGTGCACCCTTGGTACGAATTTGCATGAGACACTAGATCAGCAAGTAGATACCACCTTTTTACAGTGAAACCAATAAGATGCAACTGCAATTTCTACTCCAACAGTTTCCTTTCTCACGCTTCCCGACTGGAATTCCCTTCCACATGATTGCTTTCCCGACGGCTACACTCTCCAGGAGTTTAAATGTAAGGTCAGTAGACACCTCTTAATGCACTAACTTGCCTCCATTCTTTCAAACACTCTTCTCATTTACCCAGCCTCCATATCCTTACCCATCTATCACCCTCCTTTTGACATTTCCTATATCTAACCACTCTCTCTCTTTACCTTCCCCTATGTAGCCCCATGCACAATAGTGGCAGTGGAATGCCTTGCTTGGAGTGAAATGATTAAAAAAAAAAAAATTTTTTTTTTCTCTGCTGTTTCATTAACCAGATATCATATGGCCATGCTAGTATGGTTAGAAAGAACTTTGTCAACTCAAGGTTCCTTTCTTGTTGCTGGTACATTGTAATTTAGTACTGTTTGTCATATAATAGTGAGCAGATAGCCACTGACATTTCTACTTGCTGTCTGAAATGCAATGAATCAAAAGTATAGTGAAGCCACACAAGGGCCTCATATTATCAACCCAGGATTTATTAGCAGTAGGGAAGTTCATTTTATATCTAATGTACCATTTTCACTTCAGTGAGGAAATTACTTTGCCAAGTTACCAACAGGAATAGGGTAGGGTGGTTGGAACTTTTGAAGGTTTTCAGAAAGCATAATTGATTTCTCTTGATTTTTTTTTTTTTTTTTTTTTTTTTTTAAATTTAAATATCCTAAATTGTCTATCCTACTTCATCATGGATTCCATAATACACACTCGCACAGTGTGATATTCATTAACTAAGATGATAAAAACAAAAAGAACAATCTAAATGAAATTGGCTAGATTATATACTCAAAACACTTATAAAAACTAAAACATAACCTGAAACACAAAAAAAGATTCCAAAATTTTAAGTTCACAGCTTCTCGTGCATGTGTAATTGTATCAACAAAAACAAACCTAGTACGATGAAGTCCTAAGGGACAAAACACATATGAAAACTTTCCCACTTTGCTATACATCTTTCCTCCAAAACTGTTCTTGAGATATATATCTATAGTGTAATTGTTTTCGAATCCATGGATTTTTATTTTGTGGAATAGATAATACTAAAATAATTTGTAATAACCTATTGCATTGTGCTTACCTCTGATATAATAAATTAAAAAAAAAAATATCATTTATTTCTGCAATTATTACTATTGTACTTTTTTTTTTTTTTTTTTTTTTTTTTTCTGTGTGTGTGGATGTTTTTCTGGCATGAGACCCAGGTTCAAATCTTACCTTGACCAATTTTTGAGGGAAGTAACTTGATAATATTAGGGGTGGGGTGTAATCCCAATGCTTAGTACTTGGGGAAAATGCTTAAAACCATATCATAGGCGACCCCCAACCTAATTGGGGAAAATTGCATTCTCAAGAATACAAATTGGATGGATGGTACCATTCTGAACCTGTTGATTGTGCTAGCACAATCACAAGATAATGTGACAGAGCTGGTTTTGTTTAAAAAAAAAATTGATTGCACTAGATTAAGTGCTCTGTCTTAGGAACTGTTAACTAAGATCTACTTTGCTTAGTTGCAGTGTAAACCACAACTGGATTTTAGGTTGGGCAGGCATCTGTAATAGGAATTTGCTAGCTTCCCTGGCAGACAGGTGTACTCAAAAACCAATAGTCACCAGCCATTCATTTTGCTTTTTCTGTTGGTTTTTTTATTTACCAATTTTGTAAAACTCCTAGAACAATTTATTACTATGAGATACAGCCACTTCGCATTGCCAGTGTAAGTTAAGTAACAGGAAAAGATTACAATAAACGAACACATTTGGCATGTTATATAGTCTATATTACATTCAAAATAAATTTAACCTTACTCGATTTCACATGTAGAATAAAAAGTAGTTTCCTTCTACTCTGATGACTTGAGGAAAAGGGAGTAATAACTCCCTTTTCACCAAGTAATATAGATGACTTATTTAAGCCATGATTTTTATGCCCATCCACACACTTGCTGTAGTCTTTGCAGTAGACAAAAGTACTAAAAAATGTAGTGAATGTATAAGATATGTGGCTGTCATTTTTTTTTTATTTTATTTTCTAATGTTATTTGAATCAACAATATTTTTTACCATTGTATTCTGTAGCTCTATTCTACAACTTTTGTTTTATATTATGGACTGGTTTGTTAAAATTGTTGGATAATAAAATTTTGGGTTTAAAAAAAAAAAAGAAAATCTTTGACTAATTTATGACTGAGTTAATTTCGTTGGGTAGTTGTAAACATTTTATCCAGTATTTGTTGAATTTTACACGCTGTGTGTGTGTGTGTATATATATATATATATATTAATCCACATACAAGCCTGTTTTGCTGTATCACAGCTCATTGGTATGGTTAACATTCACTTGCTTCCAGCCAGGATCGAAACTCAACCGATTTGTTGTCAGTTGGAGTGCCTACTCCATGAGCTATTGGTGCTTGGCTGAGAGAGAAAATTTTAGCATTTTATTGTGTGTGTATGTGTGCAAAATCTGACAAATACTGGATAAAATGCTTACAGCTACCCATCCAAATTAACTCAGTCATATAAATTAGTCAAGGATTTATCTACTTTATTTTTTCTATATTTACACTTTTTACACTAAATTTTCTGTAATACAAAGCTCAAAAAATCACTGTCTAAGGTTACTGAGTGTAAGAGGAAATGGTAAGAAGTTGAGATTATGAGGATAACAAATGACACTTGATTTAAAGAGGTTACAGTTGTAAGTTCAGGGAAGCATCCACATGGACGTCTATTTCACAAAGTAGAAAAAACTGAGTGGAACTTTCTCAGAACTTTTTGATGAACTCAAAAATATAAAATGCATTCTCTAAATAGTGTAGCAAGATAATTTCTTTCATAAACAGATTATTAACATTAATATTTGTCTGTCAAATTTGATCCCCCCCCCCAACTTCTGTTGAAAGGAAATGTTATTGTTTGAAACTGAAGCATTTAATTTGTTTGTACATATGTAAATTTGTGGTTAAAAAAATACTTATCAGAAGAGAAGGTGTAAAGAATATGGAGAAATGGGTATCAAATAGCTGAAGTTGTAATCAAAACCACTTATTTTCTACACTTGTTATATGGGTCACTTCAAAAAGAAAAATAGAGGTTTTGTAAATTTGTTTAGGTTGAGTGAAATGGTTTACTTTCAACCTAGTATAGGATGCGAAGGTGTGCTGAGAAGTTCTCTGCCAAACACACTTAGTAAAAATATAAATAATTATGTCTTCTCTTTTTTGCCAAAAGCAGAGAACTCTTTAATACACTCCTATCCCCATTTTTTATATTTGTGTTGAAATCTTTGTTTTGAACAATTTCAGGTCTTTTGGCAAGATATAACATTCAAAATGTTAACTATTAACTTTCACTGCTACATTGTTATAGAATTGTTATCTGGCTATACTGACCCATTTTGGCAAAAAAAAAATGCTGACACTGATTTCTCATCAGTACTGTTTTTGAGGCTTTGTTCAGACACTGCAGTACAGGCTAAGTTGAAGGACACTCAACAGTCAATAAAAATGTTGTCAAACAGGTTGTATTGTACATTGCTATATGACTACACTGTTTGTAAATAGTAACTCATTATTTATAACATGAATACTAGATACTGATTTTTTTTTTTTTTTTTTTTTGAGTGTATGGGCACAGCAGTGAAACTTAATGATTGAACAAGTAGTGTTAATAATTAGATATTTGACAAGAGATCAGATTTATTTGAAAGTTAATGACTCGTAAAACTATTAATTTTTTCTACTTATAAATATTTATATCTTTAATTGTAATTATTTAAAATTTAATAAATTGTGGAATGTTTTTTACAGAAATGGGCAGTAAATGTTAAATTATGAAATTGAACTCTTACATTTCTTACCAAATAGTTATTTCTACCCCTTATCAGTTATGTGATGAGTTACATTGACAAGTACTTAGAGATAAATTTTAAAAAATAATTGCATATTATGGTAGAATCCTAAAAAAATTTTAAGCAATTAAAAAATGGTTAAGTGTCCAAATGTTTATTCTTTAATCAGGTATCCAGAATTAGTTTTATTTTCAGGATATCTAAAAGTCTTTAATACAAACATAGCTTGTCAAATCACGAAAAAATGGTAACAAATTATCTTGGTAGCTTAATGAGCAATCAAGTCATGACCATTAAAAGTTGGTCAGAAAATTCTTGTGCTATTGGACTTGAAGCTAATTGTAACAGTGTATATCTGAAGATGCATGCTTCAAACAAGTGGAAAAAACAAACAAACAAATGTAATGTCATATATATATATATATATATTTCTAAAATAAAAGAAATATAAAACTAAGGGAGTCAATTATCAGATCAGACCAACCTAATTGGGGAAAATTGCATTCTCAAGAATACAAAAGTTCAAACATAACTTGTGACTGTTAATATAAGTTTCATTTCAGCAGGCAATGCCTTGTAACTTTTGCCATGATTCATAGCTCTTGTAAAAACAGCCAAAAACAATTTAACTGTTTTTACAAGTCAAAAGAATACAATCCTGAACTCATTGGAGGTATATGCCTGAAACTTTACTAATTTTTGGGTGAGGAATTCAACAAAACAGTTTTTATCTCTGTAATATTAATACCTTTTGTCATAGATGTCACTGATCTTTTGAAAATCTTGTGAAAATATGCAAATTTTAGCTTGTCAAAAAAAGACTGCCTGCCAAACTTTAAAAAGTTTCATGAAATGAATCATTAGTCAGTTTTTCAAAGATGCTTATTTTAAATGAAAAAAAAAAAAAAAATTCACTATGAAAAATACCTTGATTGGAATGATGAGACATTTTAAACAGTCGGAATGGCTTTTCTATATTCCTTTTCTAATGGTGATCTGCAGTCTGAATTTTTATCAGCTTCTGCTATAGCCATTATCTCTGGAAAACTCCATATCTTATTACTTTAAAGTGGAATAATATCAAAATTCCATCTAAAGAGAAATGTTGACACCTCTTGTACAATATACTTCAACAAAGCCCATTAAAAATAATTTCTACCTTTTGGTTGAAACTAAACTTTTGATTACAGCACTGGACCATTGGTTTTGGTACTTGAACTGAAAGTCATTGAAAATGTTTCTTTCTTATCACAAATGTGAGAGTTTGAATACTCAGATTCATGGAGTGTATTTTTTTCCTCTTAGTGTAGGTGAAATTCCATTGTTATATCACTGCAATATCTTTTCCCTTCAGTTTTTAATTATATCAGCATGTGTGGGCCTGCTTCTCCCATTTAGAAGAAAACTACTTCTCAGAGTTCATTCTCCAGTGAATAGAAAGTTAAATGTAAATTTTATTAATCACCCAGGTAGAAAAGCATAGAAAGCACTAATATGTAAAATAAAATAAAATTGATACCAAAGCTCTCATGTTTGTCTTTCCATGAGAGCTTAAGGAAAAATATTGTTTGCAAAAGTTGAATTATAAAGTATCTATTTTCTTTGTTACTTTTTCTTAAAAAAAAAAAAAAAAAAAATTGATTTCAACTTTTGAAATAGGACATAATTCTTAGAATTAGTAAACAGATAAAGAAAGAAAATGGAAATTGTTCTGAAACTTACCTAGTTACATTTCAATTTTTCATAGGCTTCTGCTAAAACATTTAGTTCATTTATTTCTTTTTTATAATATGTATAAAGTTTCATTTTTTAAAAGTAAATGTAATTAAATTTTCAATTTAAATCCCAAGAACTTGAAAATATTGCCAGCCATGAATTTAAATGAAATGAATGACATGTAAAAAAAAAAAAAAAAAAAAAGGTTGAATTTTTCATGAACAAATGGGAGTATGAAATTTAAAAAAACTAATATATCCAGTTCATATGACTACTGTGTGTAAAAAAAAAAAATAAAAAAAATAAAACCCCATAGTTTAATCCCAAAGCCTAGAAGTAAGATGTTCCCTATATTTCAAGGTCTTTCTAATAATATGCAGCTCTTGACATATGCAAACTAGAAAAACAATTCTAACAATGCCTCAATATGTGAATGGGCCACTGAAAATGGTTTTTACTTTTTCCAAAATGGAAACCAAATGCATATGCCTTTGCAAGTTAAAATTGCACAATGACTCATGTTTAAAAATTGGAATGAACAGAAATTCCAGTAATAGAACACTAGTTCCTAGGCATCAGCTTACTTGCAGACATAAAGATATCAAACTAAGTTCAATTCCTAGTCACATCAGAGTGAAAATTAGCATGCAAATCAGCTTCAGATATGGATGTAGAGTCAAGAACCCAAATACTATATACTGACTCTTAGGTCATTAACAAATATATTTAAAAGGAATGGAAACAGTGCTAGGAGGATAACCCACACAAACTCTTCACAATACAGCCCAAAGTAGAAGAAAGGAAGTCAACTTTCAGAAAATCTTGAAAGGAAGTAGTAATGCTGGCCTGCTTACGCATTGGCCATATGAGAATAACTCACTCGTACTTACTAAACAATGAAGATTGACCCGTATGTCAAGCAAGCATGTGAAATAGCATACACTATTATATATTAACCAAGTTTTCTGACCTTGATCTCTCAAAACAAAAATGCTATAATATAAACATGTTCAAGAAAGTAAAAGTGGATGACACATTTGAAACTGTGGGCCTATACCAAAAAATATGAATCAGATGAGAATGTCAATAAAACCAATTTTTTTTACAAACTGTATTCCTGAAAAGAATGTATCAATGAAATCACTCTTGGCAAAAGTCCTCTTTACAAAAATACATCAGTGAAACAATCTACAAACTAATTTCTTACAAAGAATACGTATTCTGTACATATGAATTTATTATGTTTTTGGCATTAAATAACGTATTGAGGTTTATGTCCTAAAACAAACCTGAATATTTTAAAATTGATTTTGCATAAAATTACTTAAAATGCACAGCCTTGACAAGTGATTCAAGTGATGTTTTGGACAAAATACAAAGTCTTTTATTTAAAAAAATATATATTGTAAGAAAGCATTGAAAAGCAAGAAAAAGATTTCAATGAAACAACTTTGATTGAAAATAGGATTCAACTGGTGATGTTAGCTAACTGAGTTAGCAATACAAATTTTGCACAAAATCAACATAGCATGCCCTATTTTAGTGCAATTTTTCCTTTTTATATATATTTATTTATTTTATTTTTTTTTTTTTTATCGTATCACCCCGAGCAAGGCGGTAACACCACTGATGTGCAGGGGGCTACATAATAGTGAAAAGATTGGAAAAGAGAAAGCCGGAAACCACATCCTAAACAGGAAACAAGGGATGAGCCTTTTAACCTGTTCAATAGACGTGGGTGGAGTGTGAACCGGGCGATAGACAGATCTATCTACTCTAATTGAAAAAAAAAAAAATCAAAGTGAGATATATATATATATATATATATATATATATATAATGATTTTTAAGTGTGTTGGGAGACCAGTTTTAAAAACAGAATGATGAAATTGTCACCATCTGGTATTAAAATAGGCTTAACTTAGCCGTTTGGAAACACGGTTTCAGTTAATGTTGTGAAGCCCTCATTTGGAACACAAAAAAAAATCGATATAAAATCACAAAACACTGCAAACTATCATAGAAACTTCCATTAAAAGACCCAGATGTGCTATAAATGGGAGAAGCAATCTGATTGGCTGGTATGAAGACCTGCCAGCTAATTTAGAGGCTTGTATTATCCAGCTGATGGATTGGCCCAACTGTTTTCTTTGTCATTCAACTTTATGGGTAAGAGATTAGCTGTCAACTACTAAAGGTTAAAGAGACAGAATAAAAACTAATCATTCCGCATTAGAGAATTTCATCATTATAAAAAGAAAATATTAAATTTCTTTACATACTAGTCTTATCAAAATAGCCTCTAAATAAGGCAGGGAATTTTGCTATTTTTACCAGTTTTCCCAGTAAAAGATGAAGTTTCTTATGCAGATAGTTTCTGAAAGTGTCTCTGTCAAAAGATTATTAATGCGTTCGTACTTTTGTTGCTAACCTGAAAACAATTGATGGTGCCAGTCTAGTATGGCCTATCTTTTGAATGTTACATAAGAAATTCTGTCACTGGTTTAGTATGTGGCCTACCTTAAAAAGCATGTTATCAGGAAGTATGGTAACTGGTAAAGATTATGGAAAATAGTTAGTTTCAATAAATAGCTAAATATTTATATCTATAAATATACTTTTACTGAAGTAGGACATATACTATACCAGCACCAAGCTGACCTCAAGAATTTTGAGCAATGACTAGTTTTGATATCTGAATCTCTGCCAGGCTGAAATGATAGCCATGTCTGTTACTGATAAACCAAGCTGTGGATAGCTCTTTATGAGAAAGAGCATATAGATCTAGTCATCTGTTTGCATCAATGAATGCCAATGGATTGATCATACAATCTATTATGTTATATTGATGTAATACATAACATTTATTATGTATTCTTCCATGGCTTTTTAAAGAAAAAAAACAAACAAACTTGTCAGTCAGGCTATTATTCTTATATGTACATTGATATGCAGTTGACTTACAACATTGGATTATTTAAGAATATGTACATAAAGCCTTTTTATAACTGAATATTGCTAATCAATAGGTAAACATGTAGCTTCCTAAATAAACTTTTACTTTTTAAACCATTTAGTTAATGCTTTTTTGAACTACTGTATATTTTTTTTTGTTTTTGTATGTATGTGTCAAATGAAAATGTATCTTTTACATTAAGATCATGGATGGATGTGTTGATTTCATTCTATTTGCACCTTAGGCTACTCATTGAAATTAATACATTTTTTGAATATCAACAACAGAATGGTCTATCAGATCTCAGTTTATAAGAATAGAAGCTTTGAGTTGATCAGTTGTCAGTTTCATTTGATGTACATAGCTTTTTAAGCTTGTGTGTGTGTGTATATATATATATATATATATATATATACACACACACATATATATATATATATATATATATATACTCTACTCATTCCTATAATTTATTTTAACAAATCTTTAAGTATTTCTACAAATTTTTTAATCAAGATAATTTTATGATACAGAGCCATCAGTTACACCCACAGTTTTGACTGCATATTTCTTAGACATTTTTAAGTTTAAAAAAAATAAAACTGTTTGCTTTTATTGCTCATGGATTTTTCCATTACCATTTATCACTCTGTATGTCATTTCATTTCTTGTACAAAAAGTTTATCCTATTACTGAAGGTGACTCTAGCTCCTGAATTTGTTTGAATTTTATAGTTCTGTTGTCATATTCTGTTATGACAAGAGAAAAAAAAACTTTGACTGAAAAATTACTGCAATTGAGAGGCCTTAAAAAAAATAAGAATATGCAATGGAAAAGAAAGCAATATTAATAATGCTAAAGGTTAATGTCTATGAATTTCTTAAAGCATTATTTGAAAAGAAAATTCTTCTTCAGGGCTCTATGGACAAATTTACCTTTAGTTGACCTTTGACAACTAAATATTTTAGTTTACTAACCAAATAGAAAAGTTACTAGCCAAATCCATGTCATGTTGTTTCACTCTGTTATGAATAAAACAATTCCAGGTGAAGTTTTGTTTTTTCTAATTCTCTAAGACAATACAGATGAAATTTATGGGAGGAAATTTAGAAATTTCAAGAACAATTACATTCAATGGTACCTGGCAAATATCACTTAGAATAATTCAGTCAACTGACAAATACATGTTTGAAGATCTCATCAGTTTCAATATTAGTTACTAAACTTGAAACAACCACCTCATAAAGACATTACATTCGCTTCGATTATGACCTGACAAACTTTGAAAGGTGTCATTTAGAAATAGTCAGTAAACTTACTGACAAAATTTAAATGCAAATTTGAAGTCTTCAAGATCTCATCAGTTTTAATATTACTAAACAACCTCAAACAAAAAGATCATAAATACATTATATTGAGTCTAGAAACTGTAGAACTGTTTAGTTACCTGGCAAATATCACTCAGGATAATTCAGTCAACTGACAAATGCAAGTTTGAAGATTGCATCAGTTTCAATATTATTAAACTTGAAACAACCACCACCTCATAAAAACATAACATTCATTTCAACTGTTAACTGTCATTTAGAAACATTCAGTCATGATTTGCAGTTATTGTGACACTCTTAACAACAGGTTTTTACCTTGTTTTCAATTTCCCTATCTGGTTGGTAAATGTCACTCAGAAATATTAACTACAGTAATGCTGATCTAAGATCTTAAAGTAGGACTTGAAAGGGAAATGTCCAGATGGTTTGGCAAACACAAAAACTGTGTTTTTGTGTTACTGACATTGAACTTATTTCTGTTTCAAACTGAAATTTTATCTTTAAAAATTTATAACTCCATTTACCCAATATTGAATTACATTTACCTTTTTATTCCAATTTCCAGTCCCACTTTAACATTTGCACAATTTGAATTATCAAATCAATAGCTTGTGACTAAATCTTTTTCAAATACACTTTCGATCAACAGACACAATATTAGCTGGCCAGTCACTGTCCTGCCCCTCCCTCCCCCAAGCAATCCTTCTGCTGTTTACCACCCACTTGTCAATGGATTTCTCTAGGTTCAGCCAGATTTGGACCTTCAGAAGAAAGCAAAATTAAGTCTGACAGTCTCTGTACAGACAAGCTGCTCCGTATGTTGCTCTTTATTCTCTTCTGTGCAGAAAAGGCTCTCTCACACTGTGGAGCTGATTGGAAGAGCAAGCATTATTCTCACAAGATGAAGTACATTGCAGAAGTCAGTCTTGTATGGGTCCTTGGTCAGTAGGATTTGCCTAGGTATCTCCACTAATTCACGAAAAAACAGTATAGCGTAATGCAAAATGCCACAAACTTAACGGAAATAGTTTTATCATCAAAATGTTATTAAGAGGAACGATCAATTTTTTAATTATTTTTTAATCCTAACACGTTCAAAATTTTGGTTAGAATGCTTTTTTTGTTTGTCATCGCCTTCTATGAAGTTTAACTTTTTTTTTTTTTTTTTTTTTTTTTTTTTTTTACTGTTGAAAATATTAATTCGAAAATTCTTTTACAAATCAAATAATTGTCTAATGAAATTTTCAGAACTTATTCACAAATGAATTAAATTATTTTAAATGTTTTTTTTTTTTCTTTAAGAAAATATTGGTAAAAAAAAAAATCTTTTTAATGTTTTACCTCCCCCACCCCTCACACACTTAATTTCATTAAATTTCTCACAGAACCTTCAGGTTTATGGATTTTTTTTTTTTTTTTAAATTTGTACCATTTAACTGGAAATCTGCTCTGAATTGAAAAATAATGAATCCAATAAAACTGACATTACTTAATTAGAAAATCTTTTGTTTTTGTAAATCTGAAATTTGGTATCTAGTCAAGCAAATGATCACTGACAAACTGAATTCCCTATTATACCAAGTAAATGTTACAAAATTGCCAAGTTAGCTGGTTAAAAAAAACAATTAAAACATGCTTTTTGGTATGATTGTCACACAATGCACACATGTGGAAGGTGCAATTAATATTGGCTTGGAAGAAGAAATCAGAAAGCTGAGTTTGAATTTCAGTTGAGTTCATTGCATTCACTTATGCTCAAATACCCTTGAGAAAGGTATGAATCCATCTCTACTCTCCCAATTATGAGTTAAATAAGACAGACGGAGGTTAATTAGTCTTGTTTGGCAGCTAGTCTAAGAAACTTGGGCACCTTCTGACACACTAAGTGCACTAGTTTTCTGTGTTCAGTTTTTTTCAAAAAATGTGATGGGTTCTACACAAGCCTTCACTGCTATAATCAAATCCTATGAAAGTAGTCTTACTGCTCAGGAGCTGAATATTCTAACCCCAGAAAATAAGGAAATTAAAGTATAATCAATATACTTATTATCATTGTCTTCTTTTGACTAAACAATACAATTTCAAATATGCAAATCCCCCTGTTCTAACAATGGAACTATTGTCAATTGTAGAGAGGTTTGGTTCGAGATCAATTTTTTTCAAGATAAGAAATGGTTAGAGGAAGTCAATTAGTTGAAGGAGTAGAGAACTGGAGAAATGAAATCTTCTAACTGCTTAGGTGACTCATACATAATTCTTTTAGATGACAGCTAACAAGCTTTGTCTGTCTCCAGAGGCTTCAGTTAATGGATATTTTATGCCAACTCTATATTTCCATCTTGCCAAAGTGTCTGATAATTTTGTTGTACTGAGATTCAGTGACAGCCATTTCATTATGTAGTGTGTGGAGTTCAAGCAAGTCTGCTTAGGAAATGAGACACAAGATTAATAATAGCTCCCACCCTTGTTTGTAAAGTTTTAGTTAATGTATTGTGTAGATATCTATTAAACAAATGTCACAAAAAAAAAATGTTAACCTGGGTTTGATCAAATTTTTATGGCTTTTTACTGTTTGTGTTTATAGGGTGCAGGTTTAAATGTATCATTTGTGGACATCTCTAAGGTGATGTTAAAATAACAGAACAGCATAGTATATGAAATACTTTAAACACTTCCTCTTTTTTCTCTCTGAAAGAATAGCACATGTTCGGATTAACATTGTCTTGTTGATAGAACATTCATTTGGAATAATACTGAAGTCACAAAAATTAAGATTGTTTTTTAGCAGTAAATTTTGTTTTCTACTTATCATAAACTTAATTGAGACTACAAGGAAAAATTCTACAAGAAATAAACATGGATGATTTAGTCATAATGTCAGGCAAGTAATTGTGAAAGAACTTTTTTTTTTTTTTTGTTGTTGTTGTTCCTAAAGACTTTAAAACCATTTTATATTCTGAATAATAAGTTTTTATATAGAAAATGAATGCATCGAGGATAATTTTTAAAGTATAATAAAAGTTACTTAGAATAAAATTAACATTTTCATTGAAATTATTTAAGGCTATTTAACTAAAATGTTTAAATGAAAATAGTTGTGATTTTTATTAAAAAATTACAAGAAAATATAAAAATTTGTATTCATTTTTAAAACTTTAATATTTTAATTTGTTTCCTAAACATTTTAATAGTAATTTTTTATAATGATACTAACAAAGTTTAACAAACATTTTGCTGTTGGAGTTGTTTAAAAAATTTTGTGGCTCAATTAAAGTTGTTGAATGACAATAAAATAACTACGACTTAAAACCTTGAATATTAGGTTGGAGAAATCCTGATGCAATAAAGATTGAGAATTGATTTTGGAGCTATATTGATTTATTTTTACTTGTTTTGTATTTGAAGGTCAAATGTTGATTTAGTTTAAATAAGACATTTTCAGTATGTTTAACAAACAATTTTGTTTTTGTTCTCTTTCAGTTAATTTAATTTTAATTCCATCCAGGTTCTAGTATTTTTCTGAAGTAATTGGATTGCTTTCAAACTAAGCTAGGGTTATATGACTAGAATTCAACAAGAAATCTTTTTTTTTTTTTTTTTGTTCAAATATATCTCTGGACCAAATAGAACTCTTACTGCATGTTTGTGTATATATATATATATATATATATATATATATATATATATATATATAAAATAATAAATTGGAAAAAGTATACATCTTTACTTTCAAAATCATTGATATGTAAAAATTTATATTACAAATATATGTATATATATATATATACATACGCATGTGTGCACACAACAGTTTAATGATGGCTATTAGGAAATAGCGGTGGAAATTGTTTTTGTAATGAAAGTTCAAGAATCTCGTTCATTGTCAATCATTTTTCTCTTTGGATTTAAACGGTGAATATGAATTGGCTTTTCTTTCAGGATAGATTTGCCAGCCTATTATCTTGCCAAATAATTTTGTAGATTTTATTTTAAAATAGACATTCATTTAGTTATTGAATAACTATTATGTAGGATTTGATATCCTGTGAAACTGAAGTTTATTTTTCTAAAATTTTTAATTTTTATCTTTTTTGTCTAATTTAAAAAAACAAAATTTTTTTTTCTTCAGTTGGCAACATTTTTCATACCCCTATCTGCAAACACAATACAATTAACTGAAGGGAACATACAGAGCATTTTTGGTAAGTGATCACAATTTCAGAATTTGAATTTTTTGATTAAAAGATTGGTATCACCATTAATGTTAAATATTGTTAATACATTTATATAAAATATGCTATTATAATGCATTCTTTTAATAGAAGAGTAACTATTACTTTTTGGATTGAAAAGTGTATTTTAGCAAGTTTGGCTAATTTACTTTCCAGAACGAGTACAGCTGGTGTTTGTCAGTTTGAAAAAAACTGATTAATTTTCTTTATATAATGTTTTTAATCTCATTTTAAAATTGCTTCAGCTAGTTTCTCATGACTTGGTGACATTCAGTTATTGAAAATTGTTTCATCTGGTTTACACACAATTTTTTATTTTTTTTATTTTTTTTTTTTAAACCTTCAGGGAAATACTGACTGTAATTTCTCCTTTTAACCAGAGGAACCCAAGCGGCAAATGTCTTTGTCACAGCTGCTTCTCTTAGGATTGAACTCTGGATGCCCCATTTTATCACTTTATATTAACAATACACCATGGTCATATTTAGAAACAAAACTCCAGCTGTGTGACTGAATTTGTGGCTTTTACATATACTTTGTGTGTTTTTCGCTTTTTTCTTTTTTCTGTAAGATTACTCAGGTTTATGATGACAAATTAGCAGGTCTGGAAAATCATTGTCAGACTTTTGAATTGTTAAGTCACTTGTATTATTTTTTACTTTAACAGTAAAGCTTATATAGGAGGTGGAGAGCCACTTGGATGATCTGTATTAGTAAAAATTTTTTAAACTTTTATTGAATGTCGGTGAGAAGATGCCAAGAAAACACAACGTGGATTAGAAACAAAACTGGCAAAGACAACCCACACTACCAGGGAAAATTTCAAGTTTTAGAAGTTTACTAGATAAAACAACTGAAGAAAAATTAGATATGCAAAACATGATTGTTTTTAATGAGTACCTGTCAAATTTTGTTATGCAAATCATTTTCATTAAATAAAATTTTTATTAACTCTTTACACTATTTACATTGTCCAGACTGATGTCCTCTTTGCCATAGTTGCTCTGGCCTTTTTCTGGTGATTGGATGGCCAGAGGGTACAATGGTCGAAACATTGTGAACATGGCAATTAAGACAAGGATAACAGTCCAAGCCATACATTTTTATAGCAAAAATATCAGCAATACATTTTTACATAAAGAAAATTACCAACAATGAAATAGTAAAATTATATGTGCATACTAACAAACTGTAGCAACTTCAGCTAAATTTGTTTAAAATACTACCAACATGAGAGCTTTTATGGCATTAATCTATATAATACCATATAATTTCTTGAATCGGACTGTTCCAAAATACTTCAACAAAATTACAACATAAAACACACATCACCGCCTGTAGTAATTGTCCACACAAACATGTATATGCATAAAAGCGGAGTATCATCTATCATGTATTCAAATGTGAAAGCAGAATAACATTGTCAAAACTTCCTAGAAACTTAAATTTCAGCATTAAATGACCCTTAAAGAGTTCATATGCTGTTAAACAGACTAATGTATTAGTTAAAAAAAAAAAAAAAAGTTTGATTTTGTGGGTGGGTGGCGTTTTATTATATAAACAATTTATTTAAAAAAAAAAAAAATTCAAAAAGGTAGCACAATCTACCAGAATGACTTTATTTTCCATATTAATGATCTTGACTTCTATAAGGTTTAATGTTTATGTTGGTTCCTGAAATTCAGACTGAATTAGATATTCCTCTGGTTTGATAACTGATGAATGATTGCAGATATTGTATTATTGATTAGCTGATCTACTTTTGGATGGACATTATTTTAACCTCGGTTTTGTTGCAGGTTTTGTATAACAGAAGAATACAAGTATTCTGTTTCCAGAAAGCAAGACACTACCAAGGTAGCCATATCTTGGGCATTATTTCATACATAAAATATTAAGTATAATTGATTAGATTTCTATCAGCTATTTTTGTAAGCTAAAAATAGAATCCTAAAAGTGAAATGAAGAATAACTAAGAATAAGATTGCAATGTTCCAAACATTAATTTGAAATAGTGCTCATTATTAAAATAGAGCAATGAATGAATATATATATATAAAAAATTTTCTCATTAGTATAATACACAACTTTATTTTGAAGGGTTTTGAAGATTTTTTTTTTTTTTTTAATGAACCAAAATTCAATTTAATATTTCAAAAATTATATTTTATTCTAAATATATGAAATTACCATAATTCAAAAATATTTACTTTTATTTAACTTGATTCAAAATCTGTGCTGTTCTTTCAGAATGTAGGTAAACATGATTCTCTACAACCTCTTATCCCTTGTAACCCTTAGCAATGTTTATTCCTTGCCCCTTTCTCTTCATTTTGCCATCCATTCAAATGAACTTCTCAGGGAGGTGGCTCACTTTTTCTTTTTTTTTAAATCATATCACCCCGAGCAAGGCGGTAATGCCACTGATGTGCAGGGGGCTATGTAAAAGTGAAACGATTAGAAGAGAGAAAGCCGGAAACCACATCCTAAACAGGGAACAAGGGATGAGCCTCTACACTTGTTCAATAGACATGGGTGGAGTGTGAACTGGGCGATAGTTTAGTCTATCTGCTCCAATTGAAAAGAAAAGTGAAAAGATTGGAAAAGAGAAAACCGGAAACCACATCCTAACTTCTTTCCTCTGTATATCTTGTCAGTCTTTCATTCCTAATATGTTGTAGAAATTTCTGCTGTCTCTTATTCTAAGTATGTATCAAATTTTTTTTTTTTCTCCCTCCCCATTTTCTTTAAAACTTCTTTGTTAGTTATGTGCTTCATCTATGGAATTCTCAGCATTCTTTTATAAAATCACATTTCTGTTGCCTCCAGTTTTTTCTTCATCTGTGAAATGATTGCCCTGCATTCACTGCCATACAAGACAATTGGTATTATGTAACAATTTTTTTTTTCTTAATGAAATTTTCCTTCATTTTGAAAGCATGTTTTGCTATTCCAATGTGCATTTGGATTTTTCATGTTTTCCATCCTCTGTTAAAATACTTCCCAGATATTTAAACATTTGTACTTGTTTGATGTTGACATCGCCAATTTGTTGTTTGCATCTTGGGCTTTTTTTTTTTTTTTTTTTTTTTTTTGCTGACAACCATACTTTCTGTATTTTTACAGTTGATGGCTAGTCTCGTCTTGATTTCCTTCTTTATCCTGTCTAGCAGGCTCAAGTATTTTTTCTTTTGTGTTTGCCATCAATACAGTGTCATCCGCATATCTTGTATTAAGATTACACCTACTGATAATAAAACTTGGTAGTGTCTCTACCTCCCTTAGGATAACCTCGCTATAGAGGTTGATCAAATCTATTAAGGCACACACTGGTCTTCTGCCCTTTCTTTTGTGTAGGCATTCAATTCATTTTCTATCTGTATGCAGGTGCTTTGCTCTCAGCTTAACTTCTGGATTAAGCAAACATCCTTCCTGAATCGAGTTTTCTTAACAGTTCAAATAGCTTTGCACTGGACCTTATATATTTTTTTATGAGTCATATTCTGAACTTATGCTTAGCATCTAAAATTTCTTTTGAGGGCAATAAAAATATAATTTATATTTTCTTGGACATGTTTAAAGTTTGTATTTGGGTTTTCAATGATCCACTCTCATGTCTGGATTTTGCTGATATGTTGTAAAAGGAAGATTTTATATTTTTGACTCTTAGCAAACCAAACCTGATTTGTATTTATGAAGCTTCCTCTTAGTATCAAGTTCAGTTTATAAATTACTAGCATCATAGCCTGGCGTTGCCCGTGCAACTCGGAACATTTTTTTAATTAGATGATTAATGCAGTATGTTGCAATTCCAAGTGCTTGTAAACGCTTTAAAACTCAGTTATATAAAAAAAAATAATTATATAAAAAAAATTGTTTAAAAAAATTCCATTAAAAAAAAAAAAACTATTTTCTTTTGTTTTGCGTAAACGCGAGTTGATTTGTGTGACATTGTAAACAACATTGCATTTGTTTTTGTTTCAAAATTATGGGGGAAAATATTTACATTCTTTGACTAAATGAATTTCAGAAATTTCAAAGAAGACTTAAAAATGTAGACATGATAAATTTTCATTTAAGGACCCAAAGGCTAATATCCCTTATATACGCAAACACACGCACATAACTTTTTATACACACAAATAATTCTTATTTTTTTTTTCACTTGTTTCAATGTCAATAACTTTCTTCTGAAATTAAGTACCAAAAAAAAAAATTGCGTACTAATTTCTGCAACGACTTTTCTGTAAAGGAAGTAAATAGGCCCAAATTTTCTTGCTATGTCTAAAATCATTCTGCAGCGAATGACAGGCTAAGCTGGTAATGGCTGAGAAAAAGAGTGAGAAGTCTTTTTTTTTTGTTTTTTTTTTTCTTCTGGTCGTTAACATCTAAAAAGGTTGGTTTCTTCAATATCTAATTGCTGATTTGAGTTCAGCATATACATTTGCACAGAAATAAGACTATTTTGCAAAAATTTGAAAGGATATTAGCCTTCCTAAAATGAACCCCCCTTTTTAACATATTTTGTTCTTGTTTGAAAAACACTTTTTTAATGTTTCGAAATTATGGGGGAAAATTTTCATATTTTTTTGTTGGCCAAATGAATTTTTAAAAGTCGGAATAAAAATTAAATATAAAGGCTTTTTTTTTTTTGGTCGCATTTAATTTCTGTGATTGGAATTCTGTGACGTGATCTCAGATTGTTTTGGTTCATTAAAAAAAAAATCTTCAAAATGTGCGAAAAAAATTACTGAACTTAAACTCAAAAAGTGTGTCGACTTGGCTTCCTTGTAGATATGTATCCCTAGAAAGTTTGAATGGCATAGCTTAAAAAATGTGGTCGTGCATAGGGAACAGTCACACACACACACACACACACACACACTCACAGATTGCCTTTTTTTTTTATATATATATATATATATATATATATAATAAATACTATTGAGTTCTTTGACGTTTTCATTGATTCAGTTTTATTGTAATATTATAGGCATTGCATATGTTGTCAATGGGTAACCAGTTCATAATACAATGATGTGCATGCTTATCTGGTTGAAATTTGCAGTTGTCATTCAACGTGTAAGGTCAAGGAAGAAAATGAAAACGGATTTAAAGCTTTAAAAGAAACATTGCAGCTGGTACATTTAGCTGTAAAATGTGTCATTTTGGTTGAGCCTTTCAACAGATGTTTGAAGACTTGAGAAAGAAAAAAAAATCCTGGTGTTTTTGTTTGTTAGATCATATGTAAGTTGTAGCTCTTTAGATGTTAGGTATCCCAAACCAAAATTTTATTTTCATTATGTCTAAAAACTTTTCATTTTGGCATTTAGATTTTTGCAAAACAAGGGTACCAACTTTATTTTGGTAACTCAATTAGCTACCAAGTTATGACCTTTCAAAATTTGTCAGAAATTTGAAAATTTGTTGTCTTATGTGCTATTGGTTTAGAAGCCAATTTTAAGTGTATAAGTGAAAATGCAGGCTTCATACAAGTGAAAAATCCTTACAAGTGTAATGTCATCTTGTAAATAAAAATTAATATGAATGGAAGCAATAATTATTAGATCAAACCAGCCTAAACATTAGGCAAATTACAAATCCCCCCCCCCCCGGAAAAGTGCAGAAACAGTACGAAAGGGTAACTTTGGCTGTTCATATGTTTCATTTCAACAGCTAACATATTGAATCTTAATGATTCATAGCGCATTAAAGATTAAGTTAAACTTTTAAAAAAAAAAAAAGAAAAAAGACTCTTATTTGGACCATGTAAAAACAGAAACACAATTTGATAAGAGCAAAAAGGGTTTTTAAAAAGTCAAAAAGTATGTCACTAAACTTACTGTCAAAAAGTATCCATTGGAGGTACAAGCTTCAGACTTTGCAATTTGGATGAGGAATTCAAAAAATGTTTCTGTAATATCTGAACTATTTTTCATAGATACATTTTAACTTGGGTGAAATTATGGAGTTTTCAAAGGCAAAATAACAATTTAGAAATTTGTTATACAAAATCATAAGTTTTAATTTTTTTTAAAGCAAATTTTTATTGTAAAGCTTTAAACTTCAAAATTGGAAATGAGCAAAAAATATTTTTAACTGACAGAACACATTTTCTGGGCAGATTTAATGGTCTTTCTACAGTTTCTCTACCTCTGTTGATGTTTCATCATTAAATTCTTAAGGTGTTAAGTTACTGTTAAAAAACATACTTAAAAGTAAAAATATTTTTGGATGATAAAAAAACAACAAAAAAAATCAAACATTTTAAAATTGTGTACATTTTCTATTTATTGACTAACAAAAATTCAACTAAAAATATATTCCCTAATTTATTTTAAACAAAGTACTTTATACAAATTTTAAATAAACAAAGAAAATATACAAAGAATTTAAATTCTAAGAACTGAGATATATTTATAGGGAAACAAGTGGTTTGTTGAAGTTTTTGCTTGCTTATTTTGTCACACCAGCATTTGAGTTTGGTGATATTTACTTTGTCAGTGTCCTAAGTTGTAAATCTTGGCATGTAGGGTATATCCACTTTTATTTGTGGGGCTCCTTGACTTATGAGCATAACACCAACAGATTATTAAAGATGAGATACTTATCTGTAAAATGATGTCATTTTGAGATTTTTTTTTTTTTTAACTGAATTTCTTTTGGTATTTTGTTGACTAAAGATTTCAACTTGCTTTTTTTCAATGTTTTATTAGAATAATTTTAAGTTGACTCCTTAATGTTTTTATTTGATCACTATTAACATCAATTGATCTATTTTAAAGCATCATTCAGTGAGAAATCTTTAGCACAATTTTGCAAACCACTTTTGCCATTTTCAGTATATTCTTAAATTGCTTAAGCTTTTGTGATGAAGGCAAATTTAAACTTCAAAATGGATAAAAATAAAAGTAGCATAATCTTTTTTGCTTGTTTTCTTTTATGAAAGAATCAAATAAAAATAACTTCATACATACTAATGATAACCATCACACTCCAGTTAGGTGATAATTTTCCAATAAAAGGAAAATGAAATACTTATAAAGTCTAACATCAAAAATATTTTAACAGATCTAATATTTAACTTTATCATTTTTTTTACCTTTAGAAGACTCAATATAGTCTTGTTACAAATTGTAGCAATGCACACATGAAGAGTAGAAATTGTCACAGATATCTGAGCAGAAACACTCTGCCAGCCACATAATGGATATCAATGATCATTCTGAAGTGAGGTAAACCTCTTAATTTAACTGCCCTTGATGTAAAAAGGGACCATTGAGGAAGTGATCAAGAAATGTTGACAATGCTAAACAATAGATTTCACATTGGCAGCAAAGAAAATTTAGAGTATGTTACCTCTAACAGGCTGAGGATGGACATTATGCACTATAATAATGGCCACTGCTTGACCCTGATAGACTATTACCAAACACTTTTTCCCACTTTGTGCTATGCATTGGCTTGAGTTTGTGTTTTGTGAGAAAGAACCACCATATATAGGGGAACAAATTTTCTATGATCATAGAATTGTTAATCTCAAATGGAATTGGAGTTTTTAATATAATTTTCAGTCATAAATAACAAATTAATAATTTGACTTTTTTTTTTTGTTTTTTAATAAAAAACTTAATTGTCTCTCCAATTTTGTTAAACATTTTAATAAATATATGTACCTCCACTCATTTCCAATGCCTAACTTTTAAATGGAATTTTTAAAAGTAACTTTTCTTGAAGCTTTAATTTTAGCTTAATTGAAAGGTAATTGATTGAATTTGCTGTTCTCAGTAAACAAAATACTCTGGATTTCAAACAAATTATATTGATTAGAATCTAAGTTTTTGACCATTTTTGAGTGACTTTAACATTTGTAAACAAAAATTAATTCTTGGCTTAAAGGTTTTCAAAAATAAAATATACATGTGATGCATTATTTTTGGAAAATTAGCTATTGTAAAGTTAAATTAATCTGATTTGAAACAAATATTATTTGTCTATGGCAGGGGTTTTCAAACTGGTCCATGGACCACAGGAGGTCCGCAAGGATAATATAGGGTGTGTGTGGGTTAACTCTTCACCTGAAATTCAAAGTATAAATTTTCCATGTCTGGATATTTATTTTTACTTATTAATGTTATCAAATGAAAATTTAAATTTATCAATTTAAAGTAAGCTTAAAACCACTTTTTACTATGTTAATGCAAAACTATAAGCTATTTTTAGTAAAAAATTGTATAAATTTCATAAGTGTTTATGGTGGGGTCTGTAAGTCAAAAAGCATGAAAACCCCTGAAATTTAGAATAAAAGTATTTTTTTTTTTTAAATCTTGGTGGCCTGACCCGCTGAACTTTTTAATATTCAAGTCAATATAGTGAATCAATCTTGAAAAAGTTGCCCTCCTCCTCCTCTTAAAAAAAAAAACAAAAAAAACCCCTAGTGTCTAAATTTGTGCCAAAGTAGAAAAATTTTATGCAGTAGAAAATATTATTTTGCAAATTCTTTCCTCATAGTGTTGACATTTTTAGAATTGACACAGATCACATCGACTCAACTAAAACAGAAGACAATCTCAACTTTGTTGAAGAGTAAAGAAGTAAAAGATGATTTTGTCTTTTGTTTTTTTTTTGTTTTTTTTTTAAATCTGCATTTGTCTGACATTCCCCTACACAAAATTGACAAAATGAGGCCATTCATATTAAAACATTGTAGATGTGGTACTATTCCAACTTCATCTACCAAAATTGTTTGCTTATCACATTGCTGCCCTGAAAACCAAATTTGCTAATCAGTCAGCATCATAACAGATCAAACAACTGTTGTGACCATAACATTTTGAATGTAATTGCAAGCATTTGTGAGGAGTCATTTGTCATTGATGTTGTAACCTTTGGAGAATGCAATCATCAAACAGCAAGTCAGGTACGCATCTGAGCTGTAAGTCATGTGGATATTGCCTTTGTAACAGATTTTGTAGCCTATTACAAAAAAGCTCATAAGTGTTGTCAAATGCCTTTAAGTTACCATGTGTTGTGCTTAGCACATACTATAAATCTTGTGGTATTTTCACACTAGCCAGAATTTTCATCGTTGGCCTTTTTTAAAAAGCCTAGTCAAAAATGCGATACTTAAAATGGCTTGAAGGTTTTTTTGGTTAAGGAACTAAACAGAATTTCTGGTTTAATGGGACCAAATATCACTCATTATGTACTGTAACATTCCATTGTTTTATTGTCTAGTCATGTTACATTATTTTTTCATTTATTTTTGAACTTGGATTTTAACATTTAAAAAAAGATTGATAGATATTTGCTATTTCTTTATATGCAATAAAACTTTGAATTATGTTTTTGTTTTCAGTTTTAATAATTAGAGCATATTGTTTTGCAGTTTTCTCATAAAATACTATAAAAATGGAAAAAATTAAATTTACCAAAAGTGTAAGCAGAACTAAGGAAAATTTGAAACGGAAAATCAAGAGCTCTATATACAAGAACCTTACTGACAACATTTGGGGAGAGATGAGAGGTGTCTACCCATCAGGAAGTAGAATCTTAGAAAGGTGCTGCAGAAGCATGAAGTTTGCTATAAGTGGTTCTCTATGAAAATGGTTTTATTGTCCACAGCACTGAAGGATAACAAATTGACTCTGACTGTATCAGCTAATGCAATCTACTTGTATGAGGTTTGATTGAAAGGCATTTATGTAATGCATTCACTGGGATTCATAATGGAGGGTGAGGTGTAGAAATTTGTGAAAGTGATTGGGATTGTTAGCTTGAAGCCGATCTCAGCCAGTAACATGCCACACTTTTAAGGACCTTTAGAGTTAAAGTGCAATAATGAACAAAGCTGATGTATTTTTTTGCAATTGAGGATGAAATTTAATGACTTAGCAGTGGTGGATGAGAGAAGTCAGCTTTGTGGAGAAGCACCAGAAGGAAAACAACACACATCAGGAGATCAGAGGTTAGTGCGTCAGGAACACAATATGCTGTACCAACTGGTTAGCAGCAAGTGTCCACACATTGTGGGTGGCTTAACTATATAAATAAAATTGAAGATTGTGTGTGTCTCCTCACTGATTTTTAACATGCATTTCCATATTTTTTATCTGGATTGTTTCAAAACTTAGACAACCCTTGCAAATTTAATATTTTACACAACAAAGAAAAAGAAATTGTGCATGGCCCTCAGTTAATGTTTTCATTTTAAAGTTGTTTTTTTTTTAAGTTTAGCACAGTAATTTTCCACAAAGAATGACTCTTTCAAAACATACAAGTGTTATCTCCTGTATTTAATGTCTACAGATGCAGGTCATGTAAAAATGGAGATTTTTTTTACTCTTCTCATTCTGGGCAATGCTGGTTACTTACTGCCAGTTATAACTAAACTTGGGTGTGCAGTAAAATATTCATCAGATCCTGGATAAAACTGATATTTTGTTGTGTAAGCATTAGTAATAAATCGGAAGTGGTGATGTAGATTAGTAACTGCAGGCCTAGATGTTGGCCTTTAACGGCCACTATATGTGCATTGTGGTGCAGTGGGTATCGGCTCAGAACGAGAAATCAGGAAGTGGTGTTCAAATTCCTGTTGAATTCCTTGCATTCACTTATGCACAAATATGCTTGAGAAAGGTATTACTCCATCTCTTCCTTCCAGTTATGGGTTAAATAACAGGACGAGTTGGGTTCTATAGCCTTGGCTGACAACTAATCTACTGCAACCTACTGTGGAAAAAATTTTCTGCCCAGCCAGTAATCTCTTTTGGGACATGATTGCCCAAGCGTGTATCACGTATTGGACTTGACTAAGAGTAAACAGGAAGCAAACTGGAGGGAGATTGAAATAAAGTGCTGTAAAGTTAATGCACTAGGGCTTATGGATTATTTTTTCTCGACTGTGACTCTCAATTTGAAGTAACACACCACCAGGAATATTGCATATGATAAATTTCATTGTCAAAGGTTGCAGAAATGATTCTACAGTTTGACTTCAGTGATATTGTAATCAATGATTAAGTTTGTCTATTAATGTCCATTGAAAAATTCTGTATTGATTATTACATATTAAAAAGAAAACTATTAAATATGTTTATATGAAAATAATATATGCAGTATTATTGACATCTACTTATTAATATTGTCTACGATCCTAAAAATTGATCCAGTGGGAATTAATGAGTTTCAGTTATGATCAGTTAGTCAACAGTTGTACTTGTTCTATTTCAAATATTTATATTAGGTATTTGCTAAAAATTATTTCTAAGCACAAATATCTAATTTATTAGTTCAACCTTAACACTTTGATATGTATTAATGTGTCTGCTCTTAAAGTCAATGTCTAGTTATAAGTGTTTTTAAAAAAAGAAGTGTCACTTTGATTTACTGGCTGGAAGAAATTTAAATTATAATTTTACAATATAGTGATGAGTGATTTTTAAAATCAATTTTTGTTTGTTTCAGGCAAACATTTACTTGTTACAAAATTAATTGTTCACAAAAAATTGCCGATTTTTGTGTCTATAATGTCTTTTCTTAATTGGATAAATAATCAACTTCTTAGCTTAAAATTTTATTCAGTTTTATTTTTCTTTTATATACCCCCCCCCCAAATATGAATGATTTGAGAAAATGTCCCCCTCCACCCAAAAAAAACTTTAAATACAAGGATGAATACATGCAATGTCACTGCTCCCTTTGCTTGTAATCTATATATGAAATTCTGTGACTTCTGTTGTTCCACTTGTTCATCACATGCTCCAAAATAGCCATACATTGACTGATCAAAACCAAATTTTGAGAAGTACAAACAAGTAAAAGGGTACAAAGTACATTTGGTTTTACTAAGTGCATAGCTTAGTGCAATAAATTTTCACTTTTAATTTTAGGAAAAATTAAGTTACAAACTATTCCACTATTTTAAAAACAATTTAACCAACAATACTAAATACTGTGAGGATTTCAACACATCTCGGCATGTTGCAAAAAAAAAAAAAAAGTACTTGTATGTAATTTTCAAATGCTGTAAAAGTTATTTTATTTTTTTATTTTTATTTATTTATTTATTTATTTTTTTTTTTGTAATTTCAAATAAGGACACAAGTAATTCCTTTGTATTAGTCATATGTGGCGTTTTGTTACTCTCAAATTTCTAAAGTACTCATAACTCCTAGTTGGCAACTTATTTCTTTTGCTCCTACCACCATACTCCTGAATTCGGTGTGTAGCAGATAGTATAGGACAATTTTAGCTTGGGTACTATTCATTTTTGGAAATCCAAGGTAACTTTTTTGTAAAAATTTTCCTATTTTAAAATCTTACAAGAAATACTGCCAACAACTACTTTTAACTTTTCAATTTTATAGCTTTCTGTATATTCCAAAGGAATCTTAAACCTTCAGGATTTTGTCCATTGCTTACATAGTTCAATTTTGTTGACTTTAAAAATATCATTAATCTTTATAAATGATTGGGCAAAAATAGCTCTAGTTCTAAGGTGTGTTATCAACATTTTATGTACTTTGAAGAAAAATGCTAATATAGCTATTTTTCTTTTCCTTGTATATTTAGCTTAACCATCTTAGTAATTTTTTTTTTCTACTATTTACAAATGCATGTTCTTGTCTACCTGCAGTGACTAAATTTATAATTCACCAAGTTAAAAGAACTAGGTGCTTTGATAGTGATAACTACTGACTTATTTCATAGTTATCTCTTGATAACTAGCTGCTGAATGTTAAAAAGAAAAAAAAAATTCTATGTTGATTAATAGTCTTTGTGAAAAGTTCTTATATCAGAATAATTATCAAATTCATAAAAATATAAACGCTACTCAGAAGAATCTAATTTCTCACTTTTTTTTCTTTCCCTTTTTCAGCAAGGCATGAGCTTGTATTTGTTAACTTTTATGCTGACTGGTAAGTAGAACTTATCTAATTCTTAGAATCTTCTATTTTCATTTTATACATTAGAAATAATTTGTAGTGGCAGGATAAGTATTCATCATAAACAGATTTCATATGAGTAAAATCCTGAAACTTTCTCCCTTTCTCTCTCTCTCTTTTCCTCTCCAAATGATTTAGCTTGTGTAAGATCCAATTCATGTTTTAATATTGATGTTCCAAAAAAATACTGAAGATGTAGGGATGACTCATAAGGGTTTAAATTAGTTCTTTATTTCACAATTCAGTTAATTTTTAAATATTTTTCTATTTGTGTTAATAGTTCACATTTGATTTTTGTTTTTCTTGTTTTTAAACAAGAAAATTTAACACCTATGATATTCTACATGTTAAGCACATGTCGGTTTCCATTTTACTTGAAAGACACATTCCATTAACTTTTTGATTTTGTAAGTTTGCTTTTCATTCTATAATAATCTGCAACTAATTTGTGATTTGCTTGAAATACTCTTTTCACTTTGTTGATTTAAAACTGTATTTCAGATTTGTAGTCAACTTAATGTTTGCTTTTGTTTTCTCCTTACAGGTGTAGGTTCAGTCAGATTTTAGCACCTGTTTTTGATGAGTCTTCCAAAAAAATACAAGAAGAATTTCCAGTACGTATTTTAATGACAGATGATGCTAGTTGACACATCACCAGTCTTCCAACTTTGGATTTTCCAGATGGTTGCCTGTTGCTTTATTTCTCACCCAGTTGTTAAATAAATTTTATTTTTGTAGGCAAGGATACTTACTAAAGCTATGATTTGTTTCGTTTTTTTTTTTTAATGCCTTTATTTTTTTAATTTTCAAATTTTATTTCTTCCCAATTATTATGAAATAGTTTTAAAGGAATAAAATAAGTTATCTTCTTTTCGTTCCATGACTCTATATCAATTCCAGTATATTAAGACGTACTTGAAGATTTCTAAGCTGCAGTCTCATTTTGGCATATTTTCTAGTCTTGAGCCATCATGAAATATTGGCACAAGTTTTACAGCTGTATGCCCTTACTAACACCAACCAGTTTAGGAGACTAGAAATTCAGAGCTTTTATTGAGCCACCAGCTCTAGAAAGATTCTACCCTATTCTGCACAAAGTAGGTGTAGAGGCTTTTATATCAGATTTCCTTCTCTTAGATAAGTTGGTATCCCAAGCTAAAGTTTCTTACCCAGCCTAACTTTTCCTTTTTCTCTTAAATAACCTTAGTTTTGGGAATACCTATTTTCCCATAGCTGGAGCCCTAACAGGTGCTACCACCCTGGTCAGGTTGGACCTGAGAACAGCAATTAAGAGATGGTTCCACACTCCTATAAACTGCCAATCAAATCCAAATAAATAAATTAAACATCAAAAACTGAAAAGAATAAATAAATATTAAAATAAAATATAAATAAATTTACCCAAATAAATAAACTAACCACTCCCACCAAAATAACCATTAGGATTATTTGCAATGCAGCACTGACACATATATATATATATATATAATAGCTGAAGAAAAACCCAACACGTGGCCTGATGATTGCGCCTAGCATGAAAGTCTGTTGCCTCTGAGTGTTCACTATATATATATATATATATATATATATAAATAAATTTATTTTCATTTGTAAACAAGTTATGTAATAGCTCGTTTACAAATGATGTTAGACAAATGAAGAATATACAAAAGTTCTACAATATAATTGTATTGAACACTTTTTAATATAAATGTGCACTGGTAATTTTATTATGGCCAAAAACTAATTAAACAATATATCTATATATCATATATATGTGTGTGTGTATATATATATATATATATATATATATATATATATATAGTCTTGGATTGCTCCTCTATTGAAGTTGCTATAATGATTGGGTTGTATTTTCTTAGGGTGCTCTACTGCAAGTTGTCAGAAAAACTTAGGATATGTCTTCTTGTAAGATTCAGTGCCGTGAAATATTTCCCTGTAGATGAATTCATCTGATATTGTATAATTGTTACCTCCTATCTCTTTGATATGATACAAGTACTCTTTTCCTAAAACAATTCTATGAACAATGTCAGACATTGCACTGACGTACCATTTCTCTGACATGACAGTACCTAAGAGAAAGTCCAACCTTATGTTCATTTCATTTTTATATCCCCCCCCTCCCCGGCATCCCATCTCATTCTGTGCCCCGCCCCCCTCCATTCATGTACTCTCACCTTCAATCACATATAGGCAGTCAATTTTTAAATAAAACTTTTTACTCTTAATGTACATAAGCTAACCAGCTTCCCATCAAAGAATAGAAACTTGTGTAGTGCCTTAATTAATTTGTCTTGTTTGGACAGTAAAATTTGATTCTAAAACGAAATCAATTTTTGAATATAAGCAATAACTTCAGAACAAATAATAGCTTCAGCTTTAATTTGTAAACAAAAAACAGAAAAACAAGTCCTCTGTTTTGGAACTTAAAAAGAAAGTTTGAGGCAAAAAATAAAACTGGTATTTTACTGATTGTATTTTTTTTCTGTACTCCTCCTCTTAGCTTTTTCTTTTCCTTAATGTAATTAATAATCTTTTAAATACAGAATAGTAGTCTAGTTAATTTCTTTTTAATGAGATTTAGAATAGCACATCTATTTATCTTAGTCTCTCAGCCATAGACTTAACCTTGATTACCAGGTGGCAGGGTTAAGTGGTCATGTATGACAGTATTACTACTTAGGTTGGCTTTAAAATGAAAAGCAAATACAATGATTGACACCTAGACATTTACTTTCTCATCTCTTCTACTCTGACCAGATGTTTTTTGTTTGTTTTCGGACTAAACACCTTAGCTGTAGCTTCCATAATTAAAGCACAACAAAATTACCCATTGTGTCTCTAATAATAAAATTTCTGTTCTATGGCAAAAGTTAATCAATAGATTTTGATAATATTTTTTTTCTCTTTTTAAAATCTTATTGCTGATTGGAATGTTATCTACAGTCTTTAACTTATTTTAATACACAAATGCTCTGAATTTTTGGTTGCTTAAAATCTGTTTTATATTATGTCCATTCAAGATGGCTTTCCACATATTCTGTTACTATCTGAATTGCCATGTATTCTTGGGAAAGAGAATAGTGGAATGATTTCCTGTTTCTTTCTCTACAGTTTAGAATTCCATCTTTGAGACCTAAGACTTGAGAACCCAGTCTACTCTGCTATTTAACCCTGGGAGAAGAGATGAGTTAGTGCAAAATTTAACTCTACAGACTAGGCTGGGATTTGAACTTTACTCGCAGATTTCACTTTCTGTGCCAGTATACATTATGCTACATGCACATCCAAAATTTAACATGAAGGTTGGGAATTTATTAAAAGAAAATCACTTTCTAACTTTCCAAATTGTTCTAAATTTAAAATGAAATGCAAATTTTGTATATTGCTCAGAAATTTTACCTAGAAATTTTCATCCTATAGGGACAACTGCCACCATAAATATTGTCAACATATGTTACTGAATTTATTAGTTTGGTAAAGCGTGCTAGTCAATCAATCATATTGTCATAGGTCATTTTTTTTTTTTTTTTTTCTCACATATGTTCAACAACTTTTGTGTCTGCAAAGTATAAGCCTGCTTTACTAATGATTTTTTTTTTTTTCAACAAAGTAAATAGCTTGAAATCATATAACAACTCTTTAGGTTTGAATAACCCATTTCTGGAAATTAAATTTAATGACTACTTGGGTATAAAGGTTTTGAAGAATCTTATATAACCCTCTCCTTTCAAAGTTTATAATTGGCATTTTATGAATCTGACATAAAATGGAAAGAATATGCCTGTCTTAAATTGTATTTGGCTGTAAGAGGACAATTCAATTTAGCATGAAAATGGCTTTCATTTTAAATTTATTTACATTTAAATCTTTGCTAAGTGGTTGAAGTAATCTAGTTGCTTTGACCCAAAAGAGTTGTGAGTTCAATACTTGGCCACAGCAGAGGTGAACAAAACTTTGAATTATCTAAAAAAAAAAAAAGAGAAAGGCATGGCACATGAAATGAGAACAATCTACCCCAGTGGTAGAATTTTGGTTCAAAATTTACGAAAAGTGAATATGTCAATGAGAACAACAGTTTGAATGGGGTAAATCGTGCAAATAGTTACAATACCTCATCTAAGAAATGAAAATTTTTTAAAAATTTTTCTACTTCCTGATCTTGTAAAGACTTTGTTTTAATTAATTTAGTAAGTATAAATTCTTAATATTGAATGAATTAATATGCAAAACTTAAGATATGCAAAGTAACTGCAATTGAGATGATAGATTCTTGTGTACTCTTGATTGAAAGCTGATTTTTGCTCTTCACTTTTACTTTCTAGTCAAACAATCTTCTTGACCCCCTTCACAGCATGAAATATGAAAGGCATATCAAGCATAATTTTTGTTACAGTTTGGGACTTTATGAACATTTAGCCTTTTATCATTTTCAAACTTTCTGAATGTTTTTATTTTGAATAAATATCTTCTTTAGTTTTCCTTTCTAGCACCCAGGGAAAATTGCATTTGGAAAAGTTGACTGTGATGCAGAGAGTAAGTACTTTCCACCATCTCTTCTTAATCTCTTCTATTGGCATTTTCTCTTAATCCATGTTGACAGTTCTCATTACCTTTTGAATCAGGTTCATTCAATGATCTTTTATATTAAAATACCATAGCAAATCCAGGTTTCATTATTTGTGTAATAATTGTTTTTCTTAAATTAAGCAAAGAATTGATTACTGTTTTATTATTTACATTGTTCGAACTGTTGTCCTCATCTGTGTCATATTCACCATGTCTCAGCCATTATATACTCTGACATTCAAGTGACTACAATTTTTAACTGAACCCTTTATTTCAATTACTGTGGGTAGATTGTCCTCAAGGACACATGGCTCAGTAGATAAAAGCATTGATTGAATCCAGTGACTTGACCCATAGTTATGAGTTCAATACCTGGCTACTTACAGTTGAGTTAAATGGAGATAACTAATACGTCTGGAAGTAGCATGCTTCATGGAATGAGAACACTCTACTCTGGTGATTGAAATAAAGGGTTCAGTTCAAAATTCCAGTCACCTGACGAAGCTCGGGTTGTACAGTGGCTGAAATGTGAATATGACAAAGATGAAGACAACAGTCCAAACAATATAAATACCTCATCTCAGAAATATAGGCAAATATTTTATTCTTACATAAAATGTAACTATTTTGCAAAAGTGGGAGATACTAACCAATGCATGCCATAAAATTTTGTGCATATTGTATCAGAAGTTAAGATATATTTATGATTTTTTATATTTAAGAAATTTCTATAATATTAAAGCTTTTAAATTTATGGTCATTTTCTTAAAGTTTTAATTATATTTTTATACTAAGAAGTTAACCAACCAAAAAAAACACTCTATATTTTCAGCAAGTGTATCTACATTATATCACATTAGTAAATATCCTACATTAAAGCTGTTTCGAAATGGCCAAGTGGTTAAGAAGGAATACCGTGGCCAGAGGTCTGTGGACGCCTTATCTGACTACATTCGAGATCAGCTGCGAGATCCTATCCAAGAAGTGAAAACTCTCGATGATTTAGATGAACTTGATGTAAGTATAATTTGCTCTGTTTTTTTAAAAAAAAACCTTTTTTATTTAAAATTGTAAGTTACAAATAGTCTTTTAATCTGTTTACTCTATAAAAAAAAAAAAAATCCCTATAAAATTCTGTTTTAAGCAAATTTTGTACTTTCTCTTTGACAAATAAAAATAAAAGAAGGATGATAGATATTTGTGGTGAGGATGAAAAAGTAAAATATGAAAACTATTAGAATTCAGTTGAAGAAAAACTCATACAACTATATAAAGTGATCCTATTATAGTAGGGTCCTCCACAAAAAAGGTATTAACTTAAGTGAGAAAAAAAAATCTTTCTTGATGCTTTTATTCCAGTTTTAATTTCGAGCTAATGGATGAAATAAGCATAGATTCGAATAAGCAAATACTTTGCTGTATTTTAAAAATTAATTTGACTGGAAATTTTTGTCTTTCGTTGCAATATAATTCTCTTTATTAAAAAATTTTACAAAAATAAAATTCTTTGCTGAAATTTTGAGGAACATTATTTGATTTGAAGTATAATTAATCAGAAATGCATTTTTCTAACCTGACAATAGTCATTTTGATGTGTTTGACAAGGTGATAATCAAAAAGATCCTTTGGTCTTTGCTCTTAATAATATAAACATTTTAACAATAAAACTTTGTTTTTATCGATTTTTGGGTCCTTTTTTATCACACTATGATCTTTTAAAAAAAATATTTGAAGGTACTTATATTACAGTTATATAAAACGTGACTTTGGACTTAATTTTCCTTTGGTAGGATATGAATACAAGTTGATGAAATTGCTAATTTGGTGACATATTCTTGAAACTTTCTTACAGGCTTCCTGGCCATTATTGGATAAATAGCACTGTCAGTGGTACTTTTTTTTCTTTTTTTCCTTGCTCTTAATTTAGAACAATCCAAAACACCACACATTAAAACATCTCATGAAAATCAATATGTTCCAGAAATAGGAATCTACTGAATGTGTGTGCAAAATATATATATATATATATATATATAGCAGCTAACATATTGGAATATCTCTTCATTCAATTAGAAAAGCCTGTATTATAAGGAAAGACAGTTACGGCTTTCAAATGCTTTACCTTTTTGCATGTTGTCTCCAAGTTCATGTCGAAAAATTGATAGTTTCAATAGCATTTAAAGAAGGAGGGGACAAAAAAAAAAAAAATGAACAACAAATGTCTACAATTCAATTGATTCTGTTTCAGAGTAAAAAACGCAACATAATAGGCTATTTTGCCACCAAGGAATCTGACAGTTACAAAACATACATGCGAGTGGCCAGTCAGCTGCGAGATGATTGTCCATTTTATGCTGTTTTTGGGTAAGTATTTTGCATTTACCAGTTTCTTTGTCACCTTTTCCATTGCTTTGACTAATTTTCTGTCTGTGAAAGGTACATCAACAGTTTTTGCCACACTTTAAGTTGCAAATCCTTCACTTGTTTAGAAATAGAATACAACTATGAAGTCAAACAGCCCTTCTGTATCATTCATTCTTTGATGCCACATCAGATCTAGTGCACCTGCTATTTAACTTGACCTTGGTGAAATCAAAAGAATTAGCAATATTATTGGTCCTGATCTGGTACCTTGGCTTCAGTCACTTTCTCATCGCTATAAGGTTGCCTTTCTGTCTTTGCTATAAATACTTTCATGGTAATTATTTGGATGAACTCTTATGCTACTGAAGACTTTATGAATTTAAATGCACTACTAGACTGGCATCAAGATTTCATTAATTCAGTTGAGCTGGCGAGATGTAAACGTAAATTTTATTTCTTGCACTTCTGTTGTGGAACTCTTTTCAAGCTCCATGCTTGCCAGGCAAATTTAATCTGCAAAAATTTCAATGCAATGTCAGTTGCTATCTACTGTTCTTCTGATTATTTTCTCTTCATATTCATTATTACTGTTTCTGTTTCTAATTATTTCACACCTGTAACCCTCTTGTATCTTACTGCCTTGCTCATGCAAAGCAGTAAAGTTACAAGGGGTGATGCTGATTTAAAAAAAAAAAAAAATTATAAGTAGATTGGTTCAGTCAGTATATTTGACTCCACTTTCTTGTTGGCTGACTCTGAATAAATACATCCAATATTCTAGTTTCTGGTATGGTTTTTGTTTTCAAAAAACAGATTAGAGATGACTTCTCTTCATTTGAGAAATGTGTGTGTTAGCAGCAAGGAATCTGACAGAATGTACATCAGCTTTCTATTCACTCTTTTGTATTAATTTACTTTTTTAATGGTTACATCATCAATTCTTACAACACGCTGCAATGCCTGGCATTTGTTGCCACTTCATTATAATTTCCTTGGTCTATGATAAATATCATTTTTAACCTTAAAAAGATAATGTATCAATATATGCATAGGAATTTAAGTTAAAGTTCCAACTGTAAAATTGATTTTAGACTTAGTTGGTTAAACTGACTTGATCTGACCTAAGGGAGATCACTTTTCAAGCTTAAAAAAAATAAACTTTGTAATGTACCGGATGTTTCAAAAGTTGCATCACCATTGAAAAACGTTATAAATTTTATATTTATTTATCAAATGGAATCCCGTTTCTGTATGTGACAGTATATTAAGAAATTTTATGGTCAGATTATAGAAGGTGATGTCATGCAAATTTCCCCTGGTTGCTATTTCACAAGTGTACGTATCCTGCTAATTGTCAAGGGACTTTTGGGATACCATGTATACCGTCTGTTGTAATTTTCTTAAAAATCTTTATTGACCAAATATCTTGCATACTAAGAAGCTGCTAAACTGCTAAACATTTGTCAAACTTTAATGCTATTTCTAAATTGTTATGAACAGACTTTGCTATGTTTATTCTTTTTGCCAGACCTGTAGCTGAGCCAGAGAGGACAAGTGGGGACACCATTGCATTTCGACCACCAAATGTGAGTTGCTGTTCATCAACACAGTTTTCTCTCAATAATATTGGGCCATAATTATTGGCACATATATTCCACTAGATGTTCCATTGTTTTGCATTTGCTTGTTTTTCATCTTCATTTAATAAAATTTGTTTTTTAATTGCTCTTAAATTGCTTTGGTTTAATGGAGTGAAACTAATAAACTTTATTACATTTTACTTTTAGACGAGACGTCAGGAAAAAGTTTTCACTGGTGCTATTACAAATTATGATCATCTTCATCAATGGATCTTTGACAAATGTGTGCCTCTAGTCCGAGAAATAACTTTTGAAAATGCAGAAGTAAGTAGTAGTTAACCCCCCCCTCCCAAAAAAGTTCATGCCAAAGCAAACTTTAATTTAAATATTTCTACCAAAATATATTTAAATCCAGTAAAATCAAATAACTGTATTTTCTCTTTTTCGCTCATAATTTCATATATAGTTTTGGAACAAACATGATCTTCCTATCACTATTTTAAGGTTTAAGAACAGAAAATTAGTTTTTTCCATTCGAAATCAACCATCTTAGATGAATGAACTTATTTTTGCATTATGTGTTGCTTGTTTTTCAAGTATTTAAAACCCTGTAAGCATATGAGGGAGTGCTGAAAAATTCCCAATTCATTCTGATGTTTGGGAAGTCTGATCAAAGACCTTTTTTTTTTTTTTTTTCTGCTAGGCAATAAATTTTTGAGCCCTTTCCCCTATGATAAAAATCATACTTATTGCTAATTTGTGTCACTCAGCATAGCAATAAAGCTGATTTATAAAATGACTCATTCCTGTTGAAAATATCAGAAAAATGAATTTGAAATGGTCTTTGATCTTTTGTTTCATTTTTTAAAATTTTTTTTTAAAGAGTAAAATAAGTACAATCTGAAATGTTACATTTAAAATTTCTTAGGAAAAGTATTCATTGCTTATTAATAACCAATTCTTTTTTTATTTTAATTTTTTCATTAGTTGTATATCTGATGTAACAAAATCATTCACTACTTTCCATTTTATTTTGAATTTTACTGATTATATAAAAATGTTCTGTATTAATTAAAATACAACTTGCTATGTATCTTTTTACAAATAGACAAAAATAGCATTAATTTCAGTTTTAAAATTTATAAACAAGAATATGTATAAATTGCTTAAACTCAATTATCTGCCTTTAGTGTATGGTTTTCCTCTGCAATATTCAGCATGTCAAGTAAAAAAATCTTTCTCTTTTTCTAAGAATAGGGTTGATGTGTTCTATATGCCACTGCCCGGCGGTCAGCAGTCGCTGTTGGTTTCGATCCAGTCAGCTGGTCGTTGATTGACTCTGTCATGGTTTTCTCCCTTGTCCCACTCCCACGTTGTGTTGATTAATCACAAGACAGTCACGTGAGTTCTTCACTAGCCGTCTCTCTGCCAACTAAACCAAGCCGGGAAGTGTGCACACAATTGAGTAATAAAAGAAAGAAATGTAACATCAAAGGAAATAAGTGGACCGACGTCTGAAGTGTTGTGAAATAATGTCTATATATACAGATTATACATAATAGTCTCTTGAATAATTTCCCATCCCTGCTTCTATCAACTGGTAGCAGAACGGATGTTTCTTAGGTAAATCGAATTATTCTCCTAAGCAATAACAAGGAATCTGGCTGGTCACAGCTCGCTGCTTCGAACAGAAGTCTAAGTTGGTTATATAAGACTAGTCAACTTGTTGCTTGTTTTCTGGAATGTGACGGAAATTGCCAAAGTGCTGGGTTATTCTTTTTCAGTTAGCAATTTCAGAATTGTCTGAAAATTCTCTTCTTGTCTGTCTCTTAACTCTGGTTGGTTGATTGGCGACAGGCTTCTCTACAGTCGGCACCCAATGGCATGGCAATCATCTCTCTGTCTCTTTACTTCTTCGGTTGGGAACTGTCTTTGGTCATTACATTTCTGGACCAGGAAATCGAACTCTCTGCCACTCGAACTGCAACTACTCATTTTGGTCCTTTGGGACCCTGTATTTATGCCCATGCCATGGTGTGGGGCTGACAGTCGCTGGGTGTCTAACCCCCCCCATCTCGGCAACCAATAAAATCCTGAGGTTAGTTGCTACTCGTTGTTGCCTGTGGTTTAACCAATGGGATTAGTCTTCTTTCCATGACGTCAATTGTTAGTCGTCTCCCCCTTTCGGGGTTTGTTCACAGGACCAATGGAATCTCTCTCGATCTTATGACGTCATCTCCCCATACCCCTTTTCTGGGCTGGGCTTAACCGAATTTTCTCTCAAAACTTTTTCTTTCTCACGAAATAATTTTGGGGATTTTTTTTTTCTTAAAACAATAGCATTAACCTTTTTGAACTGTCTTTGCCCAAAACAAGTTGACAAGGGTCCATTGTCATCGTTACCCAAATAATTTCTACGCACCTGTTTTTAATATCCATTCTCTGAGTCACCTATATTTTCAAGTGACAAGAATGCCTTATCAGTTTTACCCTGATGTCAGTGAAAATACCTTTTCTCTAAATTATTTGACTCAGAATCAAAACATCTGTTATCTTTAATTCTTTCATGAGTCAGCCAGCTAGACATTGGACCCAAAATGAATTTTCCCTTTCCTTTACCAAGAAACAATAACAAATAAACTTATCTTTCCTTTGTTTAGAATGACCATCAGCTTTCTTTGGGGTGACTGAAACTGATATCTATTGTTTCTGTGGCTTGAAAACAAATCCATTTCTCTTTTCTTTCTCTTTCCGGGTTCACAATAATAGAGGAATACCAGATGTTATTTTTCATCTCTGCTTTCTTTTTAAAGATAAAGATTTTTCAGCTACCATTAATAATTAGTTAATAAAATTAATCACCTTCGTTTTCCTTTGCTCATATTCAGAGGACAAAGAAAATTTCTCTTAGTATGTTCTCTTATGATCTATAATAGCAATTAGAAGATATTGGTTATTAATTAAATTATCGCCGTTCCAAAATATTGTTATATCTAGGCATTTTCCTCAGTCATATGAAAGATGTTATTGTGAACATCATATAAGGATCTTTTAATGAATTTTCCCCTCTATAACTGCATGTAGTTAAATTAAAGGGTTGTACTATGTATTTAAGAATACATCTATAACAGGAGGCTATAAATAGGAGACTTTTGTTATGCAGTATGTGTCAAGTTTTAAAATTCTTGCCCTTTTAATAGCCCTGTCAAAAGGGCTTCAGAATATGCCGATTGCACTTCTGCAAGAGATAAGTCACCTAACAAAAGCTACCTGTTAGCTGTGGGTGGTGACCCGTGATGCTTGAGAATGGAATCCTGGTGGTTGAGGGTTTTAGTAGTTGGGCTATACATATACTCCTAAACTCAACCCATAACTTTGTATCAGGCTTTTCCCAAGTAGAAGCCACTCAACTGGCTGGTTGTATCAAACCCTAAGTTAGACTAATAAAAGAAACAATGTACCCACATTTACTATGTCAAACATTAACCTAATTTAGTAATCAGTGGCTGTAGGGTCAATCAGACAGGGAATAAAGAAATCTGACATAGCTTTCAACCTTTGAGGATGATCCCAGATATAACAGGTGCTTAGAACCCTCTCCACATTTGAGTATACTAGTCATGTAACCCTACAGTTTAAACAAAATGGACAAATGAAAAATGGATTCAGTTTTTTCAAAACAAAGTTTGTATGCATTTCTGCAAAAAACAAACCTACCACCTTGATTCAGAATTAAAATTAAATGAACACTTAATTCCAATAGTCCAAATATCTAGGAATCATATTAGATAGAAAATTTTGTGTACAGTGATTAAACAAAAATGCTAAAAAGCTTTAAAGCTTTTAAAAGTAATATCAAAACTGCAATTGAGGTGCTGACCAAATAGTAATGCTCAGAATGTCATGCATCATATCAAAATTACACTAGAAACCATACAAAATCAGGTACTGAAATTAGGTCTTGCAACCATCCAAACCGCACACATACAAATCTTTATAGAAGCCAATGAACTGCACCCGCAAGGACTCGGATATTGAAATATTGAACTTCTTGACAGTAACCAGCTGAAAGTTACCCATTGTGATCTCCCATAACAGACAACATAAATACAAATGTATTGTTTGTGGTGGTCTTGGGTTTTGAGAAAGAAAAGCAATGTCATGTCACCATTCGATGTTAATTTCTGTGCTTAGTCAAGGAATGCAGCACTTAAGCCCTGGATCCAAGAAATGACTGACTGTTTCTTCAGGCTCTGTTTCCTCTCACATGGCTTATGTGATCCAAGAATGACTGGCCAAACAGTTTTATTCCTGTCACTCTCAGCACATAGTTTCCATGCTCTCTTTATTTGAAACCCTTAAACTAATTAAACAATTAGTGGTCTAACAATTCCAAGGTTTTGTTGAAGGTTGCCATCATGTACATGACAGCCATTGTAAATAAGAATGACCTTGTTTAGACAAATAATCACTTTTTGTGGTGTTCTTCAGCTTAAGGCCATTTTGTTTTTAAAGACTTTTCTGTTTTTTATGTATACAACTTTTTCTGTTTGATTTTTTCTCTCTCTCTCTCTCTCTCTCTCATTTACCTGGTATAATTTGTATTTCCTAATGCCAAAAGATTTCTTTAATTCTATGACAATTTTTCACTTGTATATTATTTTTCTGTCTGTTTCTGAAATGAGGTATTGTAACTATTTACACTGTTCGAACTGTTAATTTTTGTTTTAACCCAATTTCTCTATTTTCTTCTATAGGAACTTACTGAAGAAGGTCTTCCTTTCTTAATTCTCTTCCATAATCCTGATGATCATGAAATTGTAGAAAAATTCACTGCAGAAGTATCAAAACAATTATTAGGAGAAAAAAGTGAGTATCAAAAAAACTTATTATATAGTCGAGTGAAAAACCCCTTGCCACAATTGTGCTCTGTATCCATTTTGTAAATTTAGGGTATGCACTTCTCGGGATTTTCTTATTTACATTAGAATTAATGTCTTCATTTCAGTTATTGTCACAATATTTTGTCTGATGTATGTACCCTTGTAGCAGTGACTTACCTTGGCAACCTAAACAGGCCAAAGTCGGGTGTCAAGACAAAGTACCTCTAGATTTGAACATCATCCCTTGTCGATTAAATAAAAGGTTCAGTTTAAAAGGTTATCCAGGTTGGTATATGTCTGAAGAAGGATGGAGAGAATAACTAAAATGTTGTGATAACAACAAAGTGGTGAATATTAGTCCAAATGTAAATAATGATACTCATTTTGTAAGTTGAGACAAAAACGAATCAATATATTTATGAAAAACTAAAGCAATAAAGTGTACCTTCATTTTCCTTTGACACAACAGGGCAGTTTCCTGCAAATTTTCCTCTGATCAAGATACTCTTTGTGTACTTAGTGAATGTGAGTAAGTGTTATTCCTAGCTTGTTCTTGGCATTCTCTTTTATGATCCATGGTGAGATTCCCAAACAACCCCCCCCCCACCTTATCTCAACTGGCCCAGTCTTTGATTTTTCTGTTCCATTATTTATTTTATCTGTTCCCTCTCCATTAGTGAGTGTGCTTCTTGATTCTACATATTGGCAGAATACAGCAGCCACTTTTAGTTTCGTGGGATGGGCTGGATTTGCTAACATTTTATTTTTAGTTTGATGTTATATTTTAGTTTTGGGGGTTTACTCCCTTCCCATACATTTTCATATCACTAAATTTTTAGGTGTATTTTTGTAAGAAAGAAAATGATGGATGTGTTTTTGTGCTGAATGAGCAAATTGTGATGAGTATTTGGGTTATGAATCCGGTTAGCTAGATATAGAATAGAAAGTGATATCCAGCTTCAACCCACATTCTCTTTGGCCTTGTGCCACAATATTGCACTGCCTGGTTGGTCACTGTTGGTTTCGATCCAGATAGCTGGTCGTAGATTGACTGTCACGGTGATCTCCCTTGCCCCATGTTGTGTTGATTAATCACAAGGTAGTCACGTGAGTTCTTCACTAGCTGTCTCTCTGCCGAACTAAACCAAACCGGGAAGCGTGCACACAATTGAGTTATAAAAGAATTAAATATAGCACCAAGAAAAATAAGTGGTCAGACGTCTGAAGTGTTGTAAAATAACATCTTTATATACAGAATATACACAATAGTCTCTTGGATAATTCCCAATCCCTGCTTCTATCAAACTGGTAGCGGAACAGAAACCTTAAGTAAATCAAATTATTCTCCTAAGCAATGGCGAGAAATCTGGCTGGCCACAGCTCGCTGCTCCGAACAGTTCTAAGTTCGTTGTAAGTCTAGTTAACTTGATTCTTGTTTTCCGGAATGTTGCGGAAATTGTCGAAGTTCTGTGTTGTGGGTAGATTGGCGCGGTTTGTCTTCAGAAACGGAATCGAGGTGGATTGCTTGTTCCAGGTTAGATCGCTCTCACCAAAAACTCTTCATTTGGCAATTTCAAACTTTGTCTGCAAAGTCTCTTCGTGTCTGTCTCTTAACTCTGGTTGGTTGATTGGCGACAGTTGGCACCCAACGGCATGGCAATTATCTCTCTGTCATTACGTCTCTGGACCGGGAACTCGAACTCTCTGCCACTTGAGCTACAACTCAACTCCGACTTCAACTGAAAACTGCATTCAGTTGGTGATCTCAAAACTTTGTTTGCAAATTCTCTTCTTGTCTGTCTTTAACTCTGGTTGGCCAGCAGGCCCTGCGGTTGGTGCCCAACAATATGGTGCCTATCTTCGTCGTTACATCTCTGGGTCGGGAGCTGACTGGAATTCAACTGGCAACTCCAATCCAACTCAAACTGATTTTGGTCCCTCGGGACCCTGTATTTATACCCCTGCCATGGTGTGGGGCCGATGGTCACTGAGTGTCTAATTCCTCGTTTTTGGCAACTAATAGAATGCTGAGGTTAGCTGCTACTTGTTGTTGCCTTTGGTTTACCCAATGAGATTAGTCTTCTTTTCATGACGTCAACTGTTGATTGTCTCCCTCTTTAAGGCGCTGGTTCACAGGACCAATGTGATTCCTCTCAGTCTTATGACGTCATCTTCCCATACCTCTTTTCTGGGCTGGACTTAACTGGCGAATTTTCTTTCTCACAAAACAATTTTGGGGATTTTTATAATCGATCACTATTAACCTTTTTGAACTGGCTTCGGCCCAAAACAAGCTGACAAAGGTCTATTGATATTGTCATTTAGATAAGAATTTTCCGCATCTGTGTTTAATATCCATTTTGGAGTCACCGACATTTTTAGGTGACGGATCCGTTATCTGCTCTACCCTTCCTCTCTGCCTGATGTCGAGCCAAATGTCTCTTCTCTAAATTACTAATCCAGTTTTCAACTCGGAATTAGATATTATCTTAATTCTTTCCACAATTCATGCAATCAAGAAAATGGCTTTTTGGATATGATAATAAAAATACCTGTTTACTGCCATATGGTTATTTGTTTCAGACCTCCAATGTTCAGTGAAAAACAACAATTGAATTTATCTCTTTTCTTTCCTCTCTCTCTCTCTTTCAAGTTTAGAATGACAATTGTTAGCTTTCATGGGTGGGCTGAAACCAGTGTCCATTGTTTGTGGCACTCCCTAACAGTAAAACAAATCTAAGTCTTTTCTTTCTTCCTCTTCTTTCTCAGGTTTATAATAAGAGAAATACCATTTGTTATCTTTTGTTTTCTTTTCCTTTGCTCCTATTTGAAGAATAAAGAAAAATGTCTTTCAGTACGTTTTCTTCGGATCTATAATAGTAATTAGATTTTCTAGTTATAGTTAATAATTAATCAATAAAATTAATTACCTCTGTTCCGCCCAAAATATTGTTACAACAATTATTGTAATTTTAATAAATATGTATATTCATGTGGTTGGTGAATTTCTGACAGACCACCTCAGCATCTGTAGCTGAGTGTAGTTTGTGATATGTCATGATGGCTTTCCTTAAACAACCATCGTTATTCAACCCTGGCTGTAGCAACTCATTTACAGACTGAAAAACTGATATAAAAGTTTGGAGATTATTTACAAAAGACGAAAAATCTAGACATGGTTCTGCAGTTTCTTTAAGCATATACAGAGATGCTAGAGAAGCTGTTTGTTTAAATGGTTTATAGAATTAGTTGCAGATGATAGATTTGAAAAAGTGATTGCTGCCTTAGATCCTGTTAACCTGAAAGATAAAAGTACTTTCACATTCTGTACTGTGAATTTTTTTTTTCTAGAGTTTTGCAAGGAAAGTGGACAAAGTTTCACAAGGATCTTGATTGAATTTAACAATAGATAAGTGACATAATGCTTAAAATGAAAAACAAGGTACAATAAGAAAATGCTGTGCTTTTATCATAGATTATCAGTTGATTTGCCTAAACTAGGATGTCTTTATTGCTATTATTATTTCTAATAATTTGACTGCTATATAAGAACTAATTTTCATATAGCCATATTCTTAAAAATCTCTTGACTCTTGTATAACATCAGTTTATATAATCCTTAAACCAATTTTCTTTTTCAGATAATGTAAATTTCCTAACAGCTGATGGCTTGAAATTCACTCATCCTTTGCACCATTTAGGAAAGACCACTAATGACTTACCTGTTTTGGCCATAGACAGTTTCAGACACATGTATCTCTTCCCACATTCAGTTCGGGAAAACTTAGAGTAAGTTTGTTGTATTTTTTTGCTATCAGACTTGTTTTGTACCAAACCTTTTCCCAGTTTTGTACCAATCGTATATTTCTGTATCTGATGGTAAACTACATCAGGCAGCAAGGCCTTTAATTAGGTTTTCAGGATCGGCTGACCTCTTAATTGCGGTTGTTCCCAGGTCTACCCTAACCCGGGATGTTAGGATCCCAGCTATGGACAATTAGTGAACCACCAAACTGGAGTCGAAAATTATAGTAAAAATTTCCACTAATAGATTTTGATAGTAAAAAAAATTACCAAAATTCCCAAGAAAATTATATTCTGGCACTAAATAGCCCATAGAAAGTTGATATGATGTTAACTAAATTAATACTGGCTAATATTCATTCATCTTGAAGGCATGGTAGAGTAACAGATTGCAGTTCAAGTTCATTATATTCATTTAGGAAAAGTATGAATCCAACTCTTCTTCCATCCCACCTTGCAAGCTGTGTAAATAGAAGAAACAGGATACTATAGCCTAGGGTGGCAACCAGTCTAGGAGAATTCAAAACTGTAGCGGTTGGCAAAGCACATCCTATGCAGCTAAGAAAAGGATTGTTTATATTGACTGATACCAGTTTTTTTTCTTTTTTTCTTTTGTTTTATAAAAATGAAATCTTATCCTTTCAGTTAGTGACAGCTAAATTTTTACTAAGACTAGCAAGATTTAATCTTCTAGGAACAGTCAGTTATAGAAACTCAGATCACAGAATATCTTTGCTTCATTCAGTTCAAGATAACTTTTGGAAGAGTTGTGGTTTCTTTTTGATGTGATGAGATTAAAATATTCAAATATTTGGGTAACTTTAGTCATGGTTTTGAATATGCTTTAAGCAAAAGTAATGTCGGCAACAGCTTACTCAATTCTTGGGAATTAAGCAATATAAAAAAATATTACGGGGTTTCAAGAAAACTGCCTCTTTCTCTGGCGTTATTCTGGATTTGCTTGTGGATTTTGCATGCAGAAAATATTAACCTACCAAAGTTTGAATTAGCTTTGGTTTAATTTTATGCCTCAAGGCTGAACAAAAAAAAAAAAAACTTAAAAAATAAAAATTTAAAGTACTTGAATTAAATCAATTTGTCTTCTTTCATCCAGGAAGCCTGGTTTATTGAAACAGTTTATTGATGATTTGCACTCTGGCAAACTCCATCGGGAATTCCACCATGGACCAGATTCTACAGAAGCACCCAAGGCAACAGATGTAAGTATTTAAATTCTCTCTTGCTTTGCTCTGACATGTCTATAGTTTTGTAATTTTGTTGAATATTGTGTATTTCTGTTAGTGTCAGAAGTCCCTCAACCCATTTGGGCTAAAATTTTCTCATTTTTATAAGCATTCTCTAGATAAGGATTTGAGTTGTAAAATCAATTGGGATTTGGTACCTTGATATAAATCTTTCAATTGACGTTCAACTTTGTACAGGTGATGTATTTGTTTCTACAAAAGTGGTTCAGATTTTAATCTCAAGCAATCAAAACAAAAACTTACCAGTATTGCATCAGAATATATATATATATATATATATATATACACACACACACACACACACACACTTTGGTAGCATATCTTCACTCAAACAGGTTTCATTGAATAATATAAATGCTGTCTACTTATTTCTATACTTATCCTGTCCAGTTGTCTAATTAGTTTCTTTATGTCAAGATGAAATTCATCAAGGAAGATGCCATAGTTTTTGTTAACTCGAGTACTTTTGATCTTTTCTCAGATCATCTTAGTGTAACTGCAATAAAATTTGCTTTTTATGTGAACATGCTTTGTAATTACTTTAAATTTATCTGTAGCTATGGAATCTTTTGTAAAACAAGCATTTCAATATAAGGAACCTGACTAGAAACTGGTAGAAATGTAAAGTGGCATTAAATGTTATATTCATTTTAATGTTGTAGCTATATTCTTAAAAATATTTGTTGGTTGGTGGGTTTTGATATAATTTATCACTGAAGATGATGTAGAAAAAGATCAAAAAGTACTTGGGTTAACAAAAATTATGGCACCTTCATTGATGAATTTCATTTTAACATGAAGAAACTGATTAGACAACTGGAAAGGATGAGTATTAAAATAAGTCGACACAGTATATCTATATATTCAATTGTGTGTGTTTCGAGGTCACCAACTCAGCTTCTTTCATCATCTATAACTGTAAATCTCACATTGTAACTCTTATTTCTTTAACAAAATTTTTTCCTTCTTTCACCATCCGCCAGTATTCCTAACTCCATTCATTTTTGTAAAAAAAAAAAAATCTGAAGATTTGAATATTTATATATTTATGAAATAAATTGTTAGCTATGGATTTGTAAAAATTTGATCTATTTTCATTATAGTACTCTGTTAATTTCTAACAGTTCTCATTGGATTAATATCCTCCGTGGAATTATACCTACCAATTACAAATGTTATATATATATATATATATATATATATATATATATGCGGTGAGTTTGATGTCCACTCTGACAAAAGCAATGAGGAAGGCAAATATTGCGCACACTTCTCCATCGCATATGAACTGAGATCATTGAAAACCTCACCAGAATTCCGGACACAATATGTCAGCAGGCAAACCTCCCCAGCTTTTTTCTAACACCCTGCTCTGACAAATGCTCAGCAGAATGTGTATCTCCCCCCCCCCCCCCCGATTGGCACATCAGATTATTCTCTTGTCTAGATTGACTCCAAACTAAGGACATCCTCTGATTTACCATTCCATGTTGTCCCTGTATGATGGAAGCTCCTCTCGCAACCTTTTTCAAACATGGTGTCTCCAAAACTGGTGCCCTAATCTCTGGATAGATCCCTTCTGGAATGGAGTGCTTTATATGCAAAAATACATTCCAGCAAAAGCCAAACAGTCAGCTCTGGTTTGTCCCTGAATGCACTGCAGCCGTAGCTCAGCAGAGAAAAAAAACCAAGTGCAGCTATGTGGGAGCTGTCCAAGCCAAGTGTGAAAAACAAATTAGATCTCTCAAATTCTGGGAAGATCACCAACCAAATTATTAACATAGGCCAAGTTGCTGTGTGTGCCATTATAAATGGGTCCCATGGACATATCTTCAACAGACAAGATGAAGCTCTTTGGCCTAAAGCTCTGTTTTTATATGACAAAGGCCATCCTTTCCCCAACTTCCCACATCTCACTGAGCACAATCTCAGTAATATACTCATTTCTGTAAGTAGAGACTCTAGACTTATTAAAAGCACCAACCCCCAAAAAGCCATTGACCCAGACAAAACTACAGTGGTTATCCTTATCCCCAATTTGAGCAAAATTATTTAACTGCTGCTTGAAGAAATTTTTCCCAAGCATGTGGCAGGTGTATGCACAGTTTTCAAGAGTTCGAGTAACTGATCAGTGCAGACCTGTTAGTCTCAATATCATTAGTAAGCTTTTTGAGGCCTTAATCGGCAGGAAGGTCATCAAGCACCTGGATAGGAACCACCTCTTGTGTGACAAGCTGTAAGGATTTCAACCAGCCCAATCCAATATACACAGAATTAGTGAGGCCCTTGACTACGCACGTACTGCAAGAACCATAGCCTTAGATATCTGACCAAGGTGTGGCACAAAGGTTTACTATACAAGCTCTCCATCTATGGAATCACTGGAAGGGTTTTCTCTATGGAATCCTTTCTAAAAGGTAGATCTCTGTGGGTAGTTAGTGAAGGAAGTCAATGCAGATGCCTTTCAGGGTTCACTTCTCAGACCAACATCTTTTCTGATTTACATAAATTATCTACCTTATACTATACTTGGATCACTTGCAGACATCTGTGCCAATAATATACTGATAATAAAAAAAAAAAAATAAAAATACAAAAACTCTATTCTTTCATGTATGTGAAGTAAAATTTGAATTTTTTCTTTTGAGTACTGAGTGTTTAACCTGGCATGTATCATCATTTATATTTATAGCACTTGTTCACTCTGGCCCTGGTTAAAGACTAATTTATATTAACATGTTTGATCAGTGCTAGCCTTTTCCACATTAAATTCTCTTTTGAGTTTTTTTTTAAAGTATTTTCTTACCTTGTTCATTTCATCTGAACTTGATATTAAACTGAAGCATAGCAAAATTATTTGGCATCATTTTCTAGCTCAAAAGAAAAAGTTCTAATTTTTGTACATGTTTTTGTTTTGGTATTAAAATATCTCTGCTTTTAATGTGCAAATGGTAAATTTTTCTTGTCGTTTCAGGCCAGCTCAGACCAAGCTAACATTCCACAGAATAATGACAAACAGCCAACCAGTCCACCAGAATCTACATTTAAAAAATTAAAACCATCCAGGAGCCGTTACACAATAGTGAGAGATGAACTATGAGCATGTCAATACTGTAAAAATGGAACAAAAAAAATAAAAAAGAAAAAAAAAAGAAAAAAAAGTTGTTACACCATTTCATGATGTATCAGGGCCTCTCCTCCCTAAACTGTGAAACCAAACCAAAAAAAAGAGGTGGATCAGGGAAGAAATGGCACTAATATAGGGAAAAACAAAAATATCAACATAAATATTTTTTCTTCTCCCTCCTCCACCTTGGATGTCTACTCAGAAAAAGAAATGAAACAAAGTTGACAGAAAATAAGCAAAATGCAAATGTTTAAAATGCAATTCAAATGCAGACCAAAAATGTATTGGAATAATTTATACAGAACCTTTTTATAGAATTGGCTAATGATACATTCAGGCTCTCAGTATTTTTTCATTTGTTTCTGTTTATTTTCTATCTTTTTTTTCTTTTTTTTTCCCTCTCAGTCCAGTTTAACATTCTCCCCGTCACATTCCCCAGCCTTACCATGGTTTAATTCAACCATTGCATTTATTCATAAGTTCTCTTGGGGAAGGGTTGGGGTGGGGGACGAATCTAATCTATTACTTTTTTATTTTTTTATTTTCTTTCACAGCGATTATTTTCTTTGGATCTTTCCTGGGTGAGGGGGATTCTTCACTTAGGTGGTCTTTAAAGTTTAATTGCCCTCACCTCTAAAAACATTTTTTTTTCTGCCTTTATTTTATTACAAGTTAATTCCTTGTACATGCTCTTTCCGCCCAGTTGGTCATTTTCGTTATTTGTTTGTTACCCTCTCTTACTACTAGTTGATCTCTTTTTTTAATGTATTTATTTCATTAGGGATCAGAATATTTCTCAGTACTTCTTGGTTGGTATTTTCATTACAAAAAAAATATTGGTTGGGGAAGAATCAAACACCTAAATTATAACACATACACTATATAAATAAAATGGTGAAGGTGAAGTATTCTATGAAAAAAAAAATGTATTTTCTTTTCCTCATTTTGTTTCTGGACTTTTGTTTTTGTAAATAAGCTAAAAAAAAATCAATATTAAATCATTTATTCAATGAAAAGACAAAAAATTAACCTCATTTTACTATTCGTATTGCTAATGTGTTTTCTTTTTCTTTAAGTCAGAAAAAATTTCAAGGGAAACAGCTGGTATTCTTTTTCTTTTACTACCTTTTTTATGTGGGATATGTTTACAATATCCTCTTCAATATGAATAAATCCTGTTTTTAATGCTGAAAACAAAGCCTTGAGTGGCTTGTACTTCAGATAACCACATATCCAAACCTGAAAAGTTTTTTTGCAAACTAACAATGTATGTACATCCATTGAAATTTTTTTATAAATATATCTCCAATACTTGTGGAGAAAACTGAATCCCAAACTAGGTTGTCAATACTCTAGGTACATGATAATTTTCTGAAAATTTTAACAGCTGACTAGAAAGTGTTGAACATTTCATCAATGTCTGTACATGCATGTTTATTTTAATATGTAAATGTAGTTAGCCAATTTCAGGAGCAGCTGATTTTAATGTAAATTATTTGACTGATGAGGACATGGTTCTTTGACTTTGTTTTTTCTTTTTTTGCCCCCCACCACACCTTCTCTGCTGAAACGGTTTCTATTTAAGCACATGAACAAATATTTGTTCATCTTTTCTGCTCATCACTACATGACTGGCAACAGCACATGTATTTGGTTACAATATTCCAAACAACTTGGCTTTCCAACCTATGATTTCTGATCACAATATCAATATTTACTTAACTCATCTAGAAGATACTTTTATTCAAAAGTATAGGATGTTAAAATTTGCTTGTGATTTGAATCATTTTAGTCAGGTGTTAGTGAATCTTAATTTGATTAGTCTAACTGTAAACAGGTGGAAATGATACCGACTATTTCTTTCTTGCAGCAAAACTAGACACTTGCTATTTACTGATTGTTTCACCACTTTTGCTCCAATGTATCTTAGTAAAAACAAGAAAACACATTAACTTAAAGTACTGTATAGTGAGTTTTTAATTTTTTTTTTTTTTTTTTACCCACAAAAATAGGGAGTCACTCTCTACATGTAAAAAAAAATTTTTTTTTTAACACATAGGTTGTTGTATTATACATTGGTAAATTTTTTTTTCTTTTTTTTCTAAGAGATCTGGTGGTGTTAAAATTGTCAAAGATGTCACACTAGACATGAAGTCGGCTTATGCACAAGTATATATGGTATACTTTTGAGTAGATACTAAAAGTTCTTGTATCAATTGATTTCCCCAAATCCAACCAGGCAAATTTTGGAGGATTTCTTGGTCAGCTTTAGGATTTCTCATATTAACAAAATTGATTTCATCCTCTCTGTTATAATAAAGACTTGTGTATTTATTTGTATATATTCCCTCCTATCACGCTTGGTTCATCAGAGACAATAGCGAGGCAGTGTCAACTCAGTTCATTCTTTTTACTACCAGTTATAAAAACTCTTGCTGCATGTTTGCTCTTAAACAGGGCCTTATTATTTTTTTTAATATAGTGGAGAATATATAATATAATAAAAACTATATATATATATATATATATATATATATATATATATATATATATATAATCTCCTCCTCTCAAATATCTTTACATCATTTTTGATGGTGTGGGTAACCTTGTATTCAAATATTTAACTTTATAAACTCTTTCCAATGCCACCTGATAACAGATTAGAAATTAAACAATCATTCATATATATATATATATATATATATAAAGGAGCAATTTCTTATGTGTCTTTATAAGTCCTGAATTGAAGACCAGGACTTAATTGGCTGTCTAAAAAGATAAATGTGACGGGGGTAATTCTTGGCAAGAGAAACTCAAAAAGCATGAGTATCAAAAGGACCTTTTCTTTTGATTTCTGCCATTGCCATATATTCCTTTTGGTCTTTTTTTTTTTACTCTAACATAGTAAAAATAGCAGCAAACTAACCCCCACCTTTGAAAAGTAATCAGCAGTTATACTCAATTACAATAAAATAAAACTTTACATATTCAGTTTCATATGGTTCTATTAAAATTCTAAAAATAGTTTTTAAAACATAAGTTACAGAGGGAGTATGTGGTAATTGTGCCAAAAGAAAAATTCTTAACACTTAAGTTAAATTTTTCCAAAATTACTGTCAATGTCAATCATCCTGCTTTCCAGTTCAATACTATTAATAGACCTATTATATAGGTTCAGTGTTATTATTAAATGACTAACACTACATTTCCTGCATATTTATGTATTCCTTTTTATTTCTGTTTGTTTTGGTTTCAGCGTGTGATGCTTATAGTGTAGTGTAAATGGTTTTATCATTCAGACAAGAATTCTTTGAAGACACTTCAAGTTTTGCATTATGCTTAGATGGCTTTGTTGATATTTTACTCAGCTGGTGAAAGAACACGAATCTTTCTTTGTAGATTAATCTTGAAAGAACTTACAAATGCCTTATACTTAGGATTCTTCTCACTTGAAGGCTTTTTCTACTTATACAATCTTAACAAATTCATGTTGGAAATAAAAAAAAAAAAACTTAATTTTATGGAGTAATTATAAACTTTACTTTCTATCTTTCAACCATATCATACCTTCATTATTACCATTTTAACATATATCCTGAGTAAGTCTCATGCCTTGTATTCCATGGATTTCATATTTAAAAAGAATAATCCTTAATTATTGATTTTTTCTATTAAATTCCTATTTTAATCCCCACTCTGCTTTAGATTTAGACACAAATATCTCACTCATTTGATTTGTGACATATAAAGTTGCCACTACAGTTAGGAATAGCTTTTATAAATGTACAGCATTGTAAAGAATCTCTTAATTCTAAGCCAACAAGCAATCACTTTTGAATCCTAATCAGATTTAGCAAAACTATATGGGAAACTTGTGATATGAATTCAAAAACCTGTCCCATTTGAAGATTGTCAGTTTGGTTTCTTAGTACTTTTTTTTTCTTGTTGTTTGGTTGTATTCCTGTAGCTGCTAAGCAAACTCTGTCAAGGAATTATGATGCCAACCAACAGTTAAATGGATCTCTCCATTTGTCTTTATGTAAGACAGACCTCAACAGAAATTGTTGGCTCTTTAAGAAAAAACATATCTTGTAAAATGTAATTTTAAATCCATTAAACTGAATAATGTAAAAGCTTTCATGATTCACCAAATTCAATTCTCTTCTGAAACAAACAATTCCAAGAATTTTTATTTTTAATAAGCAGCACATCTCAAGGAAAGGAGTGGGGTTTGCTTGGTTCAAAGTAGTTAATATATATAAACTTGCAAAAAAATCTCCAGGATTCCTGGTGGTATCATTTTTAAATAGTTGTATTGACTGGTTTTAATCAATACTTCTTGATATGCAATTCAAAACTAACATATATTAAGGATAAGCTTTTAATGCTCAGATTTGTCACTTAAAGCCAAAATCTAGCTCCATTATGGATATCTGTTGGCCTAACCAAATTTTGATATGAGGCTACAGAACAGTCTCAATGGCTTGCAAGATAAAACCAACTTCCCTGATATGAATGCATGAACTGTTACAGAAATCTGAAAAATAAATTTATATAAAATATCTTTTTCCTTTATGTAATTTTTTTTTTTTGTTTGTTTGTTCATTGGTTGATGGATAATGAAACTAGGTTTTATTTTAACTGCAATGATATTTTGATTAACTCTTGTGCAACAGTTAGTGTTCCTTGAGAATTATAATTTTAGGGATCAATTTAGTATTAAAAAGGGGATTTATTTTAACATTAATTTGTTTATCTATCATTCCGCCTCCCCCCTTTTTTGTTTTATAGAGGCAAATTGTAAAGTTTTTAAGCTTTTGCAACTAGTTTTGCCCCAGCAAGCTTATTCTTGCAAAAGAGTCTTAAGTTTCAATCTAATTTTCTAAGAGGTGGAGCTATTTCTGCTGTTGTATCTTCCAGCCTACATCAGGTATATATTGATCTGGGTAACCTAGAGGAAATTCTGAATTTAGATAGACAACTTAGTAAACTGTGTTGGTTTATGAATTTAGTGAGAGTAATTGTGTTCAATCCCAGGGCTGGGCAGTATACTTAAACTGGGAAACACAGTGAGCAATACTAAAAGTAAGAACTGCACAAGGTATCCCCAGAGAGGGGCAGTGAAATAGTAAGCATAAAAGTAGAAGGCTTCTATTTATCTCATGAGGTAATAATACTAGTGCAGGTACATCAAAATTCAGTCCTTTAGTGTTAAGATTTGATGGAAGTTTCTGGGCTCCACTCTGGATTTATTTCCATAACCTTTTTTGTATTTGTCTATATTTCTGATATGAGATAGTATTTACACTGACATTATTCAGACTATTGTCTTCATCTTTGTTACCATTTGGATATAGACATTGGTTGATTCCAGTGACTTGACCCAGATAGTTGCGAGTTCAATGAGATGACGGCAGTGGTGAACAAGTAATTTAGTCAGGTTAAAGGAAGATAACTCAAGCCTACCAAAAAGGCTTTGCACAAGGATTGAGAATATGCCCCGGTGATTGTAATAAAGGGTTTTGTTCGAAATTCCTAGCCCCTAAAGAAGGGCAGAACGTACATCGGCTGAAATGTACAAATGGCAACATAGATGAGGACAATAGTTTGAATAATGTAAAAAGCCCTTTTTTTGTGTTTGAATATGGCTACAATTCCACAGGCTTAAAGTTAGGGTTTTCTTTCCTTCAAGATAGACTGACAAACTTCATTTACCAGAAGCAGGTAGTTATGAGGTGCCAGTGGTTCGCTTTCTTCTCTGGCTTGGAGCTGGACTTTGTTCCCAAGGCCTCTGAAAAACTTACAGAGGGTGTGAGCGTGTCACCACTGCCCACATGTTGGGATATATGAAAAAAAAAGTATCGTCTTATGAGCTTTCACAACACAATCTCATGTGTCCACTCATGTTACTTATTTGTTGCTATTACATGCTTTTTGAAAATTTAAGTTTTGTATATTTTCCATTTCTCAGTGTATATATTTTCCATTTCTCAGTGTATGAGGTAATATTTCTCCTCTATCTCAACAGAGCAAAAAATAGAACAGTATTTATATATTCTATTAGACTTAAGGTGCCCTTGTATGTTCGAACAGGTGATGTATTTGTTTGTCTGTATTGCAACTGGTAATTCAATTTTGTCTAAGTTCTTCACAAGATACTCATAATGAAACAAGTCCCAAAAGTTGGATAATGCCATTGCTCTAAATGTACTCCATAATCAGAGAATCACATTTCTTTCTAATTAGTGTGTGTAGGGGGGTGCTATTTTCACAGTTCCTTTTAATGTGTACATTTTATGGTACTTTCAGTCAGTCAAGTGCCATACGCAATACATGCTTGGTTTGACCATGTCTTGATCCATGACTGACTAGGCAGATTTTCCTGTTGTAGACTGGTTGCCAACCAAGGCTATGAAACCTAATTTGTCCTGCTATTAAGCCCATAGTGGGGTTGGGGAGGGAAGAGGTAGAGTAATACCCTTTCAGAAGGGTATTTGTGCATAAGTGAATGCAATGAATTCAACAGAAATCTGAACACTGCTCTCCAATTTTTCATTCCAAGCTGATATCCATTGCACCACGAAGCACATTATGGTACTTTAGATGGCATATAATAATGAAGAACTACTCTAATTTCAATGTTTAAAAGAAAATGCATGGCTTTGGGTTTATTGGTATGTACTAAACATAGATTAGTATGGCAGCCTTTCAAATAGCGATTTTTCTTCATTGGCGTTCGAAAGTCTTATCACAGAACTAACATAGGTTGGAGATGAAACCAAATGTAAATGGTAAAGAAAATATACACTTCCAAGTGCCGATTCAACGATTGGCTTCCTCTGCAATGTAGAGAATAAAGGGAAATAACTCTGGCTCGACGTCTTCTAAATAAAAACATTAAAATTAAAAATTGTATGTTTGTCTTGCCTGCCTAAATTGTAGCATAATGGGTTTAAAGTGGTTAAAAAAAAAAAAAAATGAAATAGTCTGCCCGTGGCACTGCTGCTATTTGAACCAAACGTTAAACTATAATCTCGTGCCATAATTAATGACAAGTATTTTCTTCTGCATCATAACGAGACTTTTTGAATGAAAATTACAAACGAGTTGTGTACACATTTACATTTTTTTAATCAGCTTAAAAAAATATTTGAAACAGCCAGCTTGCAAAAACACCCAGCACAATACATAAAACGCAATGTAAACAAGTGTTAATAGCAAATTGTTTGTAAAAGCTGTTTTATGTCGGCAATATTTATTCTGAGAATCAGTAATATTGAACGACTTTTAAATGTAAAAAGATTAATTAGAAAAGAGTGAGGAGTACAAGCTAGTTAGAAAGGAACAATAGAAAGCTGAGAAAGCAGGTGCGATGACAGATACATAGGTGGAGAGAAAGGGGAGGTTATGCGGGGGTGGGGAGAGAGCTATGGGGGTCGAGTTTTGTTACTATGGGCAATGTTATTGTATGTATGGATGTGTCTGTCTGTCGAAAATTCTTGCAAAGATCAAATAAGTGTCTGATTTTAACAAAACATTCAGGACTTCCAAATGGTTGAAATTGTTTTTAGGGAATCTTGGTAAGAAAGTATATATAATCTGTTAGCTCCCCCTTATGCAAATTTATGAAATTTAATTTTGTATCAAAAGTTTGGGAATGCAGATTACCCCCCACTCATATATATATATATATTTCAAACAGTTGGCCGTTTTCCCGAAAATTTGCTAATAGTAAAATATAAATGCAATAAAACTAGCTAATTATTTAATTAGATAAGCTTGTTAATTGCTTTCTTCAAAAAAGCTTTTTATTTATTAAAATTAATTTTAAAACTTAGGTATCGTGAAAAAGCGCAGGTACCTACTTAAAAAAAAAAAATAAAATAATATATAAAATCTCATTTCAATAACATTATTACAACAAAAGTTTAAACTATGTATAAATGAGGGTTTTCCGCTCGCAAAACCGATTATTATTCACCCGACCTCTCTAGTAATTACATACCCAATGCCCATACACATACGGGCCAAGGACAAAAAATGCCCAGTCTCAGTGACCACTATCACGCTCATATCGATATTACGATTTAATGTCATATTCCCTCGTTTATACACACAAAGTATCCTGTTTGAAAAGTCAAAGGGTTCGAGAAAAACTAAAACAGTACAGACAGCCTATATACGTAAACAACACCGACATATCGCAGTTTACGATTTAATTTTAAATCACAAAAAATATTGCAATAATTTTTGTGGATACGACGTTGGAATTTTAATAAATAAATAGATATAGCTTATAATGATGCATTTGATTGGCTGTACTTCTATGTACCGTGTCGATCATGGTCTTCCTCATCTTCCTTTCCCCTGTAGATCCTGTCTTTTTGTTATTTCGCCCAAACCCTGAACCCACTCAAGTATGTTACACGCTGATTTCCTCTGTTCTTTTCCCCCTCACTCTGAATAATGGCTACCAGATTTTCCGAACCCTCTTTAATAATTACGCGCGCCAGAAATTTCAGTTACCTTTTTCTGTTAAGTTTCTTTTTCGTTTCCATTATTCCCAAAACCACGTCGTTGCTAACATGTTCGATCCATGATATCCTCAGGATTCTTCTGTAAAATCACATTTCGGTTGCTTTAAGTCTTTTCTTTATTTTTAATGAGATCGTCCAACATTAGCTGCCATATTGAAGAACAGACATCAAATAACAGTCTAGTAGTATCTTGTTTATGTCCAACAAAATTTCCATGTCTATTAATACATTTTACTCAGCCTTTGGAATGAATCCTATTGTTGTGACTAGCTTGTTGTTTTTCTATAGTTTTGTTTCTAACGATGTCTTTTTTCATTTCGTGTATTTCATTAATAAAATTTTATCACATCAGGTGCCTAGTCTCCCATTACGGCACCACGTGTATCACGTGCAGTATTGATGTGACGCGGACAAGATAACCTCTTCAGGCTGCTTTTGAATTCAGTTTTCCTCCTCCTCTGTTTTGTTCTAATTCCTTGGTTTACACATTTTTCTTTTTTTATGCCGTTTCCCTTCAGGATGTAGGCGATCATGTCCCTCCATCTCTTCCTATCTCTTATTGCTCTTAATATATGTTATATCCGTTATTTTCTCCCTAAACCTACTCTACCATCCATTTGCTTCAGCCCATCAAGTATGTCACGCTCTGTTTACCCCTGTCTCTCCTTTCCTCTTTCCGCCCTGTGAGTATCAGATTCTCAAAGCTCTCCTTCCTCATTACATGTCCCAAAATTTTCAGCTGTTTTTCCTGATGCCAAATATAAGTTTCTTTTTTGTTTCCATCCTCTCTAAAATCTCGTCATTACTCACATGTTTGTCTCATGGTATCCTTGGCATTTTCTGTAGAATCACATTCCTGTTAATAGTATTAAGGGGTCGTATTATCCCCAAGAATGCAATTTATTCCCTGTTTTTAGCTTCAGTGAAACGGGGTCGTATTATATCCAAGTCGTATTATACGTAAAAAAAAATACGATAACTCTTCCTGAGAATCCTGTTGGCCCTGGGTATGACGGCAAACTGCATCCACTGATTGAGAGGTTGTGATGAGCATGAAACCACCTCTTAATTGGTGTTGTTCCCAGGTCTACTCTGACGCGGATTGTTAGCACCTGTTAGGGTCCCAGCTATGGGAAAAGTTAACCCCCAAAACGGGGGTCAAAACACTATAAAAGTATAAAAATACACTTTTATATAAATATATACATAAAAATAAACTTTTATAGAAAAATATTACCAACAATACATTTTTGAAGACAAAATTATTACCATAACACAGTTTTAAAGAAAAAAAAAATTCTCAGCAAAACATTTTTAAATACAAAACGAGAAGACATTTTCAGTTTTCTAAAATAAAAAGGAATAAAAACAAAAAAAAAGCATTAAAATCTGTCTATATCAACCTTCTAACTATAACCGAATATTTAAAAAAATACCTTAAAACCTGATCTTTTTTGGCTTTAAATAACCCACAGTGGTTGATATGCCGTTAAACAAAACTCAAACTCTGAGAATCCTGTCAGGCTGATAAAAGACTAGACCTAAACACAGGTAATAAGCACACCTTTAGTTTTTTTTATGTCGCATCTCTTCAGGACATAGGCGATCATAGCTCTCCACTTATTTCATTTGATTATTTGCATACTGACATACATTCCTGGGAAAACTAACAGAGTGGTTTCCCGTTGTCTTCTTCATTGTTTAAAATTCAGAGTTTTTCTTCTTTTAGACCGCTTATCACCCAAGTCTATAGATCCCAGTTTAACTCATAGATGTGAGGTTGAGAGAAGAGAGGACTTCATGCATTTCCACTATTATAAATTTTGTTTTTTTTCTCTGCCGAATTCTTCCAGGGCTATCATCAGCTCTAGTACATGCCGTCTAGTCCAGCTGCTTTGTTTCTGTTCAGTTTGGCCATTGCAGCTTCCACTTCGGACTTTAATATTTCTGGTTCGTCCTCATCGTTGTGTATTCTCGGTTGCTATCTCCTGTCGTGGGAAAGATCTTTTATATATTCTTTTATATATGGTTATGTCTTGAAGACTGTCATAATGCGTTGAGTAAAATAAAGGAAGGTAAAGAAGTGTATAGATATTACCTATTTATTAAACATTCATATTTCGAGATCAAAATCTCACCTTCAGGATGGCAGAGAAGCTTTTGTCTGTCCGAGTGTCTTCTCGGCCTTTCAAAGAAATGTATAACCATATAACTATTTTACACAATGCTTCAAGCAAATTTAAAGATCTTTTATATATTCTTTTATATATTCTTCGAATTTTGCTTACCGATGTCAATTTTTGCGCCGTGACTTGATTGATTTTCAATCAAAACCGAAATATTTGTCTCAATTTATTTACATTGTTCGGACTGTTGTCCTCATTTTATTGCCATATTCACGACATTTCGGTCGTTGTGCGTTTCGACCTTCTTCAGGTGTTAAAAATTTCGAACCGAATCCTTACATGTGCCATGCCACTTCCAGATGTCATGTAGTTATTTCCCTTTAACTCAATTCTCTAAGTTATTTGTTCGCCAGTGCTGTAGCCAGAAATCACAACACTTTGGGTCAAGTCACTGGATCTAACCAATCTAATCACTTTGGCCGGCTGGATTACTCATTGACCGAGAGTCACCCAAGGTCTCACTATCACGAAAGTGAACTTGTGATTCACTATGGCTAATCTCTTCTGTAATCGAATTTTAGTTCTTGAGATGTCGTCATAATTGACGTTTCCGAATTTCCGGTTTTTGCTGTTATCATTTAGAATACATAACATTTTACTGAAATAATCGGAGTAATTTGATATTGCCACTCCAGCACCTTTTTTCAGCTCTGATAATATGAATATCTGCCTAGTTTTTAACAGCTTAGCCGTTTGAAAGTGGTTCCTCTGCCAAATAAACCCGAGAGAATCAATAGTGAAATTAAAAAAAAAAAATAAAAAACAATATGCTAAGTCTTTCAAACCAGCTTTCAGACGAAGCAATTGTTCCTCAGAGTTAGGCAGATGTTTAAATAACTGAGAAGGGAGAATTTCAAAATTGCTGAATACCTCAACTTTCTCAATTTTTCTGGGGGAGGGATACAGTAAATCTAAACACCGAGCCAAGACCCCCTTATCGGAATCAGACAAGTCATATGTGCCTATCCGTGGCGACATACGAACCTAAATTTCTTTTTGATCAAGAAATTCAAATAAGCTAAATTTCTAGCTTATTACATCACCAACTAACAGATATTTAAAAAACCGAATCCTATCCAGAAAAGATAAAGTGCGCCAAACATTACTCCATACTACCCGATAATGGGCTCTTGTAGAACTGAGTGCTTCGGAAAATAAATTTCGTCCCTAAGGAAAGCTCATTCAACACTATAAGTATTACGACACTTAATCCTAGAGATACGCCGAGCAATGTTTTCAGCGATGACATAATTTTGGAAACAACGAATTCAACAACTTAATTTTATAACAAAGGAACCGTACCTTGCCTCTCAATCAAATAGAATTGTTGGGGGTCTTCGTCAAATTGTGGCTATATCGATCAGGAATATAAGGCTATAAAAAACAAAAAAAAGAAAAAACAAGAAGGGACCATATTTTATTAAAACTGGATACAAAAGTATCACAAGATTTAAGGCGCCTTTCGACCAACACGTCAACGGAAAAATACACAAACTTTGATTTAACTTCAGTAGCTGATAAAATTGTTTCTTATTAGTTGCTTAGCCTTAATTTACCGACGATTTTTTCTGAAGACGTGTCGATCGAAAGGCGCCTTAAATCTTAATTGTGGTGATACATTTGTATCTAGATTTATTAATAAAATATGACCCTTTTTTAAAAATGTAATATATATATATATATATAGAGAGAGAGAGAGAGTGAGAGAGAGAGAACACAAAGCTGCATATTTTCCCTTTAAAAGTTAACTTTTTTATTATTAAAAAGTGGGAAGAGGAAATGGCAACCCCTACCAGAATACACAGGTCCAGTGAGTTTAAGAAGAAAAATATAAACTCAGAAACTACCTACTACAGAAAGAGAACAAAAAATGTCTACTCCTATTGGCACAAAGACGGTCGATGCCGTTTAAAATCGTGACAATATACGTATCGCACCGTGTACTGTAATCTTGAAAAAGAATCGCCGGATAATAGACAAAGACGGTCGATGCCATTTTATAAATATTGCTTCTAAGACGTGCAGATGCTTAGCTGATTGTACTTTGCCCCAAATAGAAAACCACGAGTCATTGTATTTATATGCGCACTCTGGATTATTCAAGAGATGTTGGCCTATCACTGAATCCTGTGGCGGCTGCGTAAGACGTGAATTACGGCCTGATATTGTCAGTCACATTTTTGGCAATACGCGTTGCAAGGTACTGAGTGGTCTGTAGAGGAACGTTTGGTCAGTATTTAAACATGTACAAATATAAGTTCAACATACTTCCTCAAAATATAATATAAAATAATGTAATTGATGAAAGAAAACAACATTATTATAATAACAATATAAATTGTATAAACAGAAATATACAATGGAGATGATTAAGAATAAACCAGTTACGAGAAGAAATTAAGCAATGTAAGAAAAGATTAAACTCTTGCGGTAGTTCAGATGTGTGAGTCCAGATAAAAAAAATGTTCACAGTACAAAAATGGAGTTGTCTCGCTTGGACTGAAAAGAAATTGTTTAAAAAATGATTATTTCTTGTTAAGTGTTCCAAGTGTAATTGAATTATTTTGTTGAGTCTTAGATGATTAGAAGTTCATAATAAAATATTTTATGTGAGGATAGTTGTGTTAAGAAATGTAGTGTGTGAGTTCAAAGAGTTATTTTGTAGAGATACCGACCGAACAAAAGCGATGAACCGGATGTTTGCTCTCTCTCAACAAAAAGGAAAATGACCAAAACTCGTCGTGCGCATCCGAGTTCGCGCAGATATTCCGGTTAAAAAATAAAAATTAATCAAATATCAAATTTCCATTTCGCGAGCCTACGCGAATTTTATTTACCAACCTGAAATGAGTTGACAAGACTGGTTTTCCTTAACAAGGATTTAATCAACAAAACATTTCCTGACTAAGCAATTCGTCAACTGACGAATGCAAGTAAGGGAAGTAATTACACTAACAAAATGCCAAGGGCAGATAAGTATAGTACATTCTCCCCCTCCTTTTTTTTTTTTTACGGTTCATCATACCTCTTTGGCTTACGAATTTCCCGTTGGGATCGTCTGGGTATATCAGGAGTTCTTGACATTACTTGAGGAGGAATAATATTTAAATCACTTGGAGAAGATACAATTTCTGAGTTAACGATAGTTTGTGAATCGTTACTATCTACTTTTTCCTTGGGAGATTCATTAGTGGGTGTAGAATCATTTAGGTCTTTCTGGATATCATCTACAACATTCTCGCTTTGTAATGAGATCCTTGCTGGTGCTAGGTCGCTTACAGAGACTGTAGATTCGCGACCATTGGTGAATCTTATGTGTGCATATTGGGGATTTGCTTCGAGTAACTCTACTTCGTCAACCAATGGTTCGTACTTACTCGCTCGGACATGGCGACGCAAAAGAACAGACCCTGGCTTAGATAGCCAAGTGGGTAAGGAATGGCCGCTGGGAGTTCGCCGTTGATATGAAAAGAGTCTTTCATGTGGTGTGGCATTAGTAGCGGTACAAAGAAGAGATCTTATGGAGTGTAGCACTTCAGGCAAAACCGTTTCCCACTGCGATTCCTTGAGATTTCTTGAGGCTAGGGCTAATAATGTGTGTTTCCATATAATCCCGTTATACCTTTCACACTGACCGTTTCCTTGGGGGTGATAAGGCGTTGTCCGGCTAGTAGCAATCCCGAGATTGGTGAGATATTCACGTACTTCCTTTGATAAGAAGGATGCACCCTTATCCGAATGGATGTAGGATGGCATGCCAAATACTATGAATATTTGACTTAGACCCTGTATTACAGAGTCTGAATTAGTGCTTGTACATGCGAAAGCAAAAGGGAAACGTGAGTACTCATCTATAACCGTTAATAGGTAACGGTTTTTCGAAGTTGAAGGAAGGGGCCCCTTAAAGTCAATGCTGAGTCGTTCCATTGGTTGTGTAGCTTTGACTAGGCGTCCAGCTTCTGGTGTATAGAAGCGTGGTTTCCATCTGGCACACACTGCACATGCTGCACACACTCTCTTAACCTCTTCAATAGAGTACGGAAGATTCCTTACTTTAACAAAATGAGCTAACCTGGTTATACCCGGATGACAAAGATGTTCGTGTATTTCATGCAATCTTCCCATGTTGTCGAGTGCATTGCACTGGACACGCGAGAGCGTATCGGCTGGAATATTGTTTTTCCCTGGCCGGTACATGATATCGTACTCGTAACACCCCAATTCCATTCTCCATCTTTCGATCTTGCTGTTCTTGATCTTTCCATGCCTTCTTGCATCAAACATGAAATTCACAGCTTGTTGATCTGTGACTATCACAAAACGTCGTGCTGATAGATAATGTGACCACTTTTTAACTGCCTCTACTATTGCACAAGCCTCCTTTTCTACGGAAGAGTGTTTTCGTTCTGTAGTCGTAAGTGTGCGTGAAAAGAATGCTACTGGACGGTTTGCTTGATTGAGAGTGGCTGCAATAGCAGTATCAGAGGCATCGGTTTCTACTACAAGAGGTATCTTTTCGTCGACTGAGTGCAATAAGGCCTTTTCAATTTCCTCCTTGAAGATTTCAAATGTTTTTATCGATTCTGGATCAAGGGGGAATGAATTAGCTGTTATTAAGGGTCTAATCTTATCAGAGAATTTGGGTATCCACTGGGAGTAGTAAGAGAATAATCCAAGCGCTCGACGCAGAGAGGTTTTGTTCTGAGGAATAGGTAACTCTCTTAATGGCCGTAGACGTTCTGCATCAGGTCTAAGTAAGCCCTGTGATATACTATAGCCGAGAAAATCAATGGATGTTTTAGAGAACACGGACTTCTCTTCATTGAGAGTGAGGTTATACTGGGTAATAATCTTTTTTAATCTTTCTAAGTTCTCATCATGGTCTTGCTGATTTTTCCCGACTACGACAATGTTGTCTACATAGGCATACACTCCCGTTAGATTATTTTCCTTAATAATCTTGTCTATTATCCTTTGGAAACATGCAACACCATTGGTCACTCCAAAAGGAATTCTACAAAATTGGTAAAGTTTACCGTTAGCTTCAAATGCTGTATAAGGCTTATCTTCTTCTTTTATTGGTATCTGGTGATATGCACTCTTCAAATCCAATGAGCTATAAACTTTAAATTTTGATATTTCCTGGGCTAAGTCATCCATTCTTGGTAATGGATAAGCATCCAATCTAGTAAATCTGTTAATTGTTCTACTATAATCGACTACTAGTCTCTTTCTTTGACGTTCATTTGTTACTATTAAAACCTGAGCCCTCCAAGGGGAAGTACTTTCCTGAATTACACCCTCTCTGATCATTTTCTCAATCTCAGTCTGTATGAAACGTCTGTCACCCTCTCCACACCTTTTAGATTTAGTTGTAATAGGTTTACAGTCTGGATCAATGTTGGAAAATAAAGATGGTGTGTCCACTAATGCCGAGGGCACACTACAGGAGATAGGATGAGAGATTTCAAGATCTTTCTTAGAGCCACCGAATGCAAAAGATATAGTGGAATGTTGTGACATGAAATCTTGGCCAAGAATAATATCAGAGCAGAGGTTGGGTAGAACTGAAAGTTTTACATTTGGATACCACTCACCCAGAAGGTTCAAATCCACCGTACACTGTCCTTTGATAGAAGCTTTAAGTGATGATGACGCCATGGACACGTTACCAGTAGCAGGTTTTATTTGTATTTTGTGTTTCCTCACATAACTGAGGGAGATAAAGGATCCTGAGCTCCCCGTATCCAATAGCGCCGTACCGGCGCCATTTTTCCCGACCAATACGTATAATGCAGCCTGTTTTAGGGATCCTAAGGAGGCAGACGTAGTGTTGGATATCAACATTGTCGCGAGTCTGTGAGAGCATGTTGCAGCAGATGTCGTATTTGGGTTCGAACGGCACATTTTTGAGAAATGGCCTTCTTTTTTACATTTAAAACAGGTAGCGTTTCTTGCTGCACACACACTTCTGTTATGACGAGGTCCTCCACAAAAAAAACACGTATACTTGGTGTTAGCCGAAGCTGCACAGCAAGCATTAATGGGGACCGTTGACTGGACACCGGTACAGTTATTTTCCTGAGAAACTGCACCCACAATTGGTGTTTGAGTGTACGTATATGCTTCTGAATTTTTCTGAGCTGCATGGAGCGCTCTAGCTTGGTCGATAGCTATATTTAAATGCAGTGTTTTGTTTTCAAGTAGCCGTTGTCGAATAACGTTTGAACGTAAACCTGTGATGAATGCATCTCTGACACAGTCGTCTCGGTTTTGAATCGCATCAACTGGTTTAAAGTTACATTCTTTCGCTAGTAACTGTAGTCTTTGCACGTATTCGTCAATATTTTCCTCCTCTTTTTGGCCGCAAGTGGCAAGTAAATGCCAGGCGAAAACTTCGTTCGGGGGTTTTATGTACAGTTCTTTCAGACGGTTAACTGCACTATCAAACGTATCACATTCAGCAATGTATTCGTATACCTCAGAAGAAATACAGTTTATCAGTGTATCGAGTTTATCCAAATCAGTATGGATGTTAGGGTCAACAATTTTACGTAGGAACGACGAGAAACTTCGAAGCCAGTGATTAAAGTGCTTACTTGAGGATGTTGTATTAGGAGGGGTGCCCAAACGTTCCGGCTTCAAGTATTTATCCATACTGTTGAATATGTTTTGTTGATTAAATTGAAATGAGTTGACAAGACTGGTTTTCCTTAACAAGGATTTAATCAACAAAACATTTCCTGACTAAGCAATTCGTCAACTGACGAATGCAAGTAAGGGAAGTAATTACACTAACAAAATGCCAAGGGCAGATAAGTATAGTACACAACCAATGGGAAACCCGGAATCAAATGCAAGTATGAAATTCGAAACGAGCTGTTCTGATTCAAAAAGCGGATATAAAAAGCGAAGACAAAAAGCATCGTCAGACAGAAGGACAGAAAGGCTAGATTAACCAGTGTCTCCTCTTGACTTAAGTCGAGCGGCTACTATGCTGACCTCTTTCCTTCTCCCTGTCTCAAAAGTACTTACTGACCTCAGGAGTGACCTCTTCAAAGACATTCCACACTAATCAACTTACTGACTCACGGACCTTAGAAGTGGCAACTTCAAAATGAACATTCTCCATATTCCTAAGCCTTTTATCTTTTTCAGATTATTATTTGCCATGAACATTCTAACCTCCGTTGGACCTTTATTTCAAGTATTGCTTTAATTGCAAAACAATAATTGATATGTGTATATATATAAATGTTATTTTCTACTCAAATTGCCTTTCTTGATTTATAATCATTTTATGACTTATAGTGGGCTATCATCCACAAGGCTAAATTCCGTTAACCTGCAACGGTATACAATTACCCTTCACTACAAACAGAATGAGATATACCCGCTATAATTTCAGCTTGGTAGTTTTAAAGTATAAGTGAGTCGAATGGGTGAAGCTTAGACTGGCGTGGACTCTTGTGGCAGCTGAAAACTCACTGGTTGAAGAAACGAAATCCAGAATTTATATAATTATCAAACTGACTCAACTTTACTACGCGGGAGAAATTTATGTCTCGCACTGAAATTTCTATTGGATAGAATTGACTAATCAAAACGCGAACTTTTGTAAAAAATCAAGGCAGCTAGTTGGAGCCCCTTTTCTACCAAAAGTGCATGAAATTTAATTAGTGAAAATCAAGCTATTGGTAAATTGTTGCTTAAGCCGCGATTCTTAAATTGTCTTGTAGAAACATAGTAGTATTTATTATCCAATGAAATCTGGAGTTTTGGAAAAGGACTTAATGGGAGCTTTTGTGTGAGGAATACTGCACAGGTACGCCTTATGTAGTCAACGTCACACTGACATACACGCCACCTTTCTGCAATTCAGCAAACGAAAATTAATAAATTTTCTGTTTAATAAATAAACGGAGCGTCTACTTAAATACGAGTAGCCACTAAAAATAGTGTGTAACTTATAAAAATCTGTAGGATTATTAAATAAAAATCCATCCTCTTTTTTTACAAATTACTTTGTTCACATTTGGATACAAAACTGAGTAGATATGTCTATTTCAAGAAACAGAAAAAAAATCTGTGTTTATTTAGCTTTGCTTGGTCATCGACGCTTTCTTTTCCTTAGGGGAACCCAGGTTCGAATCCTGCCAGAGAGCGCGTATTCTTCTAATAAGATTTATCTAAATCAGATTGGTAAACAATAAATAAATATACTGTTTAATAACTAAATGGAGCGACTATTCAAATGCAAGTATCCACTAAAAACAATGTTCAAGTTTTATATATATATATATATATATATATGTATTTTAATCATATCACTCCGAGCAAGGCGGTAACGCCACTGATGTGCAGGGGGCTACGTAAGAGTGAAAAGATTGGAAAAGAGAAAAACCGGAAACCACATTCTAAACAAGGAACAAGGGATGAGCCTCTGCACCTGTTCAATAGACGTGGCTGGAGTGTAAACCGGGCGATAGTTTACAAGTCACAAGTATTAAAATCCTTCGTTAGGTGTACCGTATTAAAATTACCTTAGTAGAATATTTTTTTCTATAAGTTTTGCTTACTTACGTCAGTCCTGAAAATGTTATTGAAGGTTAGCTGTGTAATCGTCAAGGAGGCTATAGTTCGGGAAGTAATTTTTGAGGCCCCGTCGTGTAACTGCTTTGTGCAGGAAAGGCAGGATGCTAGATACTCTAGGGAGTTATTTATGGTATAGTTGGTTTGTTTCTCGAAAAAGTCAATACCATTTTAAGAAGTGATTATACATTAGCATTGAGTGTCTTAAAAGTATTCCTTTTGGGAAATATGCAGTGTGTGAAATGATGATGGCATTGTTGGAAACATTCTTCGAACTTGTTTTCCGGAATAGCTTTTAGTAACGTATTCACGTGTTCCTAGATGGCAGAAATGGCAGCAAGTCTTTTATTTATTTTTTTTTAATAGTTATTTTTTTCAATTTTAGAAATAGATGCAAATCGCAGTCTGCTGAATCTGACGAATAAAGTTAAAATCCCATTTTTGTCGCGGGTCTACGGACCTTTTTCTCTGAACAGATTTTCTTAATATGCGATTTGAGCGCACCAAGGTTCGTACTTTACTCTCGTTCTTTGTATTTTTGATTGCCCACTCCTTACGTCCTCGTCATCTCACACTTCCTTGAGTTGGCTGCGCTACTCAAAAACATCCAGTTTCTTCATAATATGCTCATTATAAATAATTTTTAATACGGTTTCGAATCAAAGAAAAGAGCACTGGACAGTTATGTGATACATGTCCTCCTGTATGACAGCGAATGCTGGACAATCTACTCAAAGATGAAAGACAGACTCGAAGCGACAAACATTTGGTTCTACAGAAGGATGCTGAACTTGTGAGAAACAACATGGTTTTGGAAAGAATGCAAACGAAAAGGAAACGTATAGTCAACATCAGGAATATACAACTGAAGTTTCTGGGACAAAAGCTCGCGTTTTGATTGGTCAATTCTATCCAATAGAAATTTCGGTACGAGACACGCAATAAGGAAGGAAGTTTTGGAGAATTTAATACTCACGGGATGGATAGAAGGAAAGAGAGACAGGGGAAAGAAACACGAGACATACTTGATGGGCTTGAGCAAGTGGATGGCGAAGCAGGGTTTTAGAGAGATACCAAGAGGAAAATGAAGAGCAACAAGTGAGAAGGGTAAGTGGAGGTCCATGATCGCCTACGTCCCGAAAGGACACGGCACACAAAAAAGAAGCAGAATCGTTACACTGCCAATTATACTGATCTTCGCACAAAAACTAATGTTAATCCGCTGCTCATTTCACTCAGTATAACAGTATAACATGAACAGGTACAAGTTGCTCTTCTGCTCGTTAATAAATAGCTCATCTGACTTGCGTCTCAACAAATTGGAAGTTTTGACATGCCCAGACATGATGGATTACTCACAGCGACAGTCATTCCAGTTATTAAATTGTCATATCTAGTATATTCTACACTATCAACCGCAAACAAGTGTGATGCATTGAGTATATCTTTAAATTTTTACTCACGTATATAAACGTAGATGTACGTTGTGGTGCAGTGTATATCGGCACGGAACGAGAAATCGAAGAGCCAAGTTCGAATCCTAGTTGAATTCATTGCATTCACTTTCGCGCAAATACCCTTCTCCGTCCAGATATGGGTTGAATAGCAGGACAGATTTATGACGCCTTAGGCCGGGCTCGCCGTCTACTGTGACGCTCGTTCTCGTGTGACACTGCCACCCAGCTGGTCGGTTGGTTTGGTCGCTGTTGCTAGTCGTGATGTTCTCGTCCGAAGATGTTGCCACAAAAGCTGGTTTACAAGATGTCTTTTGCAACAACGCGCCACTGTCCCACGTTGTGATTTGATCCTAGAGGTCACGTCGTGCAATCTTAGTAGTCGCCTTTTAGAGCCAGTCCGGACACTGGTGTACACTCGTGGTTAAAAAATAAATAAATAAATATGGCACCAAAAAAAAAAAAAAATTAATAAAATAACTGAACAAGGTCGAACACGCCTGGATAGTTACGAAGAATGTCTTTATATATAAAAAAAAAAACAATGTTTTTTTTTCTTTCACAGGAGCAGATAATACAGTTGTCGAAAATGATAATACAGTTGTCGAAATGCCGGTTACAAGGAGAGAAAAAGTTCGCTAAAAACAGCAGAGCTTCCAAACATTAAGAAAAAATGTCTTGTCTAAGTTTCGTTAAAGTAGACAGAGCTCTTCAAATTTTCACTAAAATCTAATCCGTATTATCTAAAATTAGAGCTGTCCGTTTCCTTTAGGTGATATTAAAAAAAAAAAAAATAATGAAGTTCTTTCGAGTTCTAGACGGAACTTGACGGAGTTTACCGAAGTAGAGCGAATCAGAATTTTCGATTTCCCCATAATTAAAAAAAACAAAAAAAACAGTAGCGTTCTTTCGGGATTCATGTCGAAGGCGAATTATTCCAAATTAGCTCCTTAAGTTAATTTGCAGCAGGCTTCATTCGAAATTATCTCTTTCGCCATAAATTCTATGGTGGGCGACCAGCCGTGGGTCATGGCTCCCCGGTTGGCAAACTTTTTCCACAGTTGTTACATTTCGACTGGTAGCTACTCAGCTAATCTAAAAGCAACTGAAAAACTGAGAAAAGCTGATTTTTCTCGCCGAGTCCGGATTTTTATAACCAGTTTCAATCCTCTCAGCCTGTCTCAGGGGATCTAGCCGACTCGAAGCCCTCGGCCAATGAAATCGTTTTCCGCCCACTCGATTTGCGGAAGAGCTTTAGCTCGACGAATGAGATCCCGCCAGCTAACATTGTATTCCGATTTTTTCAATTTCCCACAGACTTTCTTGTTTACCAGAAAAATCTGTTGAGGGACTTTAACCCTGCCTGAACCCATCAAATAATTCTGACACCTGTTTTGGCTAAAATAATTTTTAGCCTTACCGAAAATATCCGTTTCAAACACGAAAGAAGAAAAAGTATATTGCTTTCCTTTTTCTTTCCCAGAAATAGTTTTTATATTTCCCGGATTTTAGTATAATTAATTTTTCTATTCTCCATATTTTACAAGTATTTGATAGTATTAAAATTATTTTTTAAATTTTTTTTACATAAGCTCACATCACGTATTACAATAAAGCATAACTAATAATATTGCTAATATCAATTTTTCTCTCTCTCTCTCCGTATTAAACCAAACAAGGGAAAGTATCCCCGTGGGAGAAGCTAAAGTATCCCCGCAGGAGATAGTGTCACAGATTGGGTTCTGTAGCCTTGGTTGGCGACTAGTCTACTGCAGAAAATAACTGCAACCTAATGCGGAAAAACCTTCTGCCCAGTCAGTCACGACTCGAAAGAGATATGATCGCCCAAGCTGCGTGTATCACGTATGGCCCTTGACCGATATAAACTTATTCTATTTATATATAATATCTATGACATGACTTAAGACTTACTTATTTATATGGATTCATCTTGAAAAATAATTAATATTAGTATTTGTCTTTACTTCTGAGATTAGGTAGTATTTATTTACATTATTCAGACTATTGTCGTCATCTTTGCTGCCATATTTACGACGTTTCGACCGTTGTGCTAGAAATTTCGAATCGAACCCATTATATGGAGGAGAATGATATACCCCAGTGATTGTAATAAAGGGTTCCGTTCGAAATTCCTAGCATTCTGAAGAAAGCCGGAGCGTACAACGACCGAAACGTCGTAAACATGGCAGCAAAGATGAGGACAATAAAGTAAATAGTGTCACTGTAATTACTATTGGTAACTGTTTGAAGACTATTATATTTTTTTTTATTAAGATCTAGACAAGAACATATACTTGTGTACTTTGAAAAAGCAATCACACAGAACACTACTTTTTTCAAACCTTCACTTATATCTTCTTTAATGCAAACTTAGTAGGAATAAATGAAACAATGTTTTTTGTTTTCTGTTACTAATTGTTTTCCGCCGTCAATTTGTAAACACAAAGATAACCCATCACGTGAATAGCGAAAATATTTTTTTCTTAATTGACAAAATTGTAAATTACACATTTCTTTGTTAAACATTTCATTTATTTCACCTTCGTATAAGGAATTATCTAGATCAAATTTAATTATTCTTTGTTTTATTAAAGTTTAATAAAACAAAGAACAATTTATTTCACCTTCGTATAAGGAATTATCTAGATCAAATTTAATTATTCTTTGTTTTATTAAAGTTTAATAAAACAAAGAACAATTTATTTCACCTTCGTATAAGGAATTATCTAGATCAAATTTAATTATTCTTTGTTTTATTAAAGTTTAATAAAACAAAGAACAATTTATTTCACCTTCGTATAAGGAATTATCTAGATCAAATTTAATTATTCTTTGTTTTATTAAAGTTTAATAAAACAAAGAACAATTTATTTCACCTTCGTATAAGGAATTATCTAGATCAAATTTAATTATTCTTTGTTTTATTAAAGTTTAATAAAACAAAGAACAATTTATTTCACCTTCGTATAAGGAATTATCTAGATCAAATTTAATTATTCTTTGTTTTATTAAAGTTTAATAAAACAAAGAACAATTTATTTCACCTTCGTATAAGGAATTATCTAGATCAAATTTAATTATTCTTTGTTTTATTAAAGTTTAATAAAACAAAGAATAATTCTTTGTTTTATTAAAGTTTAATAAAACAAAGAATAATTAAATTTGATCTAGGTAATAATTAAACAGAAGTTTCACCTGCAATAAAAGATATATAGTTTCTTCTTCTTCTTCTTCTTCTTCTTCGTAGTAGTAGTAGTAGTAGTAGTAGCAGCAGCAGCAGCAGCAGCAGCAGTAGTTGTTGTTGTTTTAAGTAAACCGAGACATGCTTTGGAAAATTCTGAGGCTTGAAGCTTATTTCCAGTTTTAAATACAACCATTAGGCAATGGTAATATTAACCATTTCCCTATAAAGAAATATTCAACAGTCATTGTCCGATAAACCAGTATAACGTTTGGTTGAAATTTATAAAATATTTCTGTTAAGAAAATTTTTTTCAGAAAAATAGGTTCATGAAGTGAAGTCTATTGACTGTTATCAAGCTTTCCTGTATTGATGGGTTTCGTTCTTAATTTTTTTGTTGGAAGTAGCGGGTGGTCCGGGGCATGACGGTAAACTGCATCCGGCAGCAAGGCCTCTGATTGGGAGGGTGTGAGAAGCATGGAACCACCTCTTGGTTGCTGTTGTTTCCAGGTTCATTCCTGATTTGGAGTGGTAGCACCTGTTAGGGTCCCAGTTATAGGCAAATAGTTAGCCCCCAAATTGGGGTCAAAACACTATGAAAGTATAAAAATACACTTTTGTGGAAATGTTTACATTTTAAAGGAAAAATATTACCATAACACATTTTTGAAGAAAAAAATTATTCTTAGAAAAACATTTTTGAATACAAAACTAGAAGAAATTTCCGTTTTCTAAAATAAAAAAGAACAAAAACAAAAAAATTTCATTAAAATCTGACTAAATCAACCTTCTCACTATAACCAAGCATAAAAAAAAACAAAAAAAAAAACAAAACAAAAAAAAAACAGAAAAAAAAACAACAAATAAAGAAACGTTAAAACCTCACCTTTTTGGCATTAAATAATCCACAGAGGTTGATATGCCATTAAACAAAACTCAAACTCAAACTCAATGAAGTGGCGGGAAATGTCAAAATGTTGATTATGCCAATATTTTCTCTTCGAGTTACACGTGCTATCCATTATGAAACTTCTCAAGTGATGCAATCTGTCATTTGAAATAATTAGTTGTGAATCTCAAATGCCAGTCGAATATATTCGAAGAAGAATAGCCCACGGCAAGATCTACAACCTTTATTCGCTGAAAGCCATTTTAACAACTGAAATTTCAGTTATTTTCCATATGTTGAGGTTGTGTGAGGGTGGAGCCATTAATTCTTAGTTTTGTGCATGGTAAAAATATATATATAAAATGTGCATTGTGGTGCAGTGGATATCGGCTCGGAACAGGAAATCAGAGAACCGAGTTCGAATTCCAGTTGAATTCGTTGCATTCACTTACGCGCAAATATTCTTTGGAAAGGTATTAATCCATTTCTTTCTTCCAGCTATGGGTTAAATAGCAGAACAGATTGGGTTCTGTAGCCTTTGTTAGTAGTCAGTCTATCGCAGAAAGTAATGCCAACCTACTGCAGAAAAAAAACTTCTGCCTAGTTAGTCATGTCTCTTTGGAGACATGATCGCCCATGCGTGTATCACGTATGACACTTAACGGACTGAAGAATATATTGAAAGAGTAGTGATTTCTTCTAAAACGAAATTGATTTATTTCAAAATTTGGAAATTTTAAATAAAGTTGGTAATTGCTCAGTTATTGCTAATCCAGTTTCCACTTAGTCTGAGTATATCTGTATTAACCGACCCAGGGATTGAACTCACTATGTGACTACATTTGTTACCCAACACACAGCAACGCTCTAGTTTCACTTTTTTCACATCCTCTTTACTCAGACTATTTTTCTCGAAAACTCATATCTACTCAGTTTTGTATCAAAAACGTAAACAAAGTAATTGCTAAAGAATTAATGGATTTTACTTTATTCTTAAATATTTTTTAGTATTTAAATGTTATTTTTAGTGGATATACATGTTTGAATAGAGGCTTCGTTCATTTTAAACAGTATTCTATTTTGTCTACCGACCTGAATATCCGAGAAAACTTATTAAAGAAAATGAGTCTTCCGTCAAGATTTGAATCTTTATCCCAATTTGATAAAGAAACTGCCGTTGGTTTTATAGAGGGTATCTTATTTATTCTTTTTCTAGTTGTAGTAGGATTCCGTTCTGGTGAAGGGTAATTGTATACCGTGCAGGTTAACGGAATTTGGCTTTGTGGGAAGATAGCTCACTATAATTAATAAAATGATTATAAAATCAAGAAAGGCAATTTGAGAATAAAATAACATTTATATATACACATATCAATTAATGTTTTTACAATTAAAATAATACTTGAATATAAGTCCAACGGAGGTTAGAATGTTCATGGAAAATAATATAATGCTGAAAAAGATAAAAGGCTTAGGAGCGTGGAAGCGTCTTGTAGGTAAGGGGATGTTTTTTTGAAGTTGCTGCTTCTAAGGTCAGTAAGTCAGTAAGTACTTTTGAGGAATGTCTTTGAAGAGGTCAATAAGTACTTTTGAGACAGGGGAAGGAAAGAGGTCAGCATAGTAGCCGCTCGACTTAAGTCAAGGGAGAAACTAATCAGCTCGTCCGTCTCCTCCGGTCTGTCTAACGATGCTTTGTCTCTGCTTTTTATATCTGCCTTTTGGATCAAACAGCTTGTTTTGGATTTTCATACTTGAATTTGATTCTGGGCTTCCCATTGGCTAGTAAATGAAATTGGCGTAGGCTCGCGAAATGGAAATTTGATATTTAGTTAATTTTTATTTTTCAATCCGGCGAGGATTTATGATGTTACTTTTAAAAGTTATTTTATTTGGTCAGATTTCCTCGAAAGTCAAAAAAAAAAAAAAAAACGTAAACAAAACAATTTCTAAAGAATTATGGGATTTATTTTTCATCCGACATTTTTATTACTTCAATCGTTATTACTTTAAATAAAGTTGATCATTGCTCACTTATTGCTAATCCGGTTAACACTTAGTTTGAGTATATCTGCATTGACCGACCCAGGGATCGAACTCTCTATGTGACCACATTCGTTATCCAACGCACACAACAAGGCTCTAGTTTTACTTTTTTGTCACATCCTCTTCACCCAGACTATTTTTCTTGAAAACTCATATCTGCTCAGTTTCGTATCAAAAACGTAAACAAAGCAATTTCTAAAGAATTAATGGATTTTTATTATTTTTTTAATATCTCTAAAAGCTCAATGGATTTATTTTTAATCTGATATTTTTTAATACTGTTTAATAAAATTATTTAAATGAAGCATCTGTTTCAAATACGAAGTTACCAAGTAATAATAAATACGAAACTGAGCAGATGTGGTGATACCGACCAAGCAAAAGCGAGGGACCGGATGTTTGCACCCTCACGACAAAGGCAAAGCAAGGACTTACAAAGTAAGTACCTCCATTCATTTTCGATACCTAAGTTTTAAATTGAATTTTTAAAGATAAAATATTTTTTTCTTAAAAATTTTAATTTTAGCTTAATTGAAAGCTTAATGATTAAATTTACTATTTCTAGTAAACAAAATACTCGGGTGTATTTCAAACAAAAATTATATTCATTGGAATCTAAGATTTTGAGATCTTTTTCTCAATTTTCAATTTTTCGGCCATTCTTTTAGCAATGACTCATTTGTAAACAAAAGTTAATTCTCTGTTTTAAAAAATTTTACAAAAATAAAATATACATCTCTCACTCGTTGTTTTTTGAAAATTAGCGAAATTAAATTTTTCTGATTTGAAACAAATATTCCTTGTTTATAGCATGAAATTTAGAATAAAAGTCTTTCTTAATCGCAAAGGTCTGATTCGTTGACCTTTCAAGTAGATGATGATAACCGCTGTCGTAAATCAGTTCACACTTATGGAAGTATGGTGACCAAAAATTGACATAACCCAATTAAACATTTCGTAAGGGGAACAACCCTTGAAACATGTGACATTTTCATGATAAGGCTGTTATAAGTTTCTATAATAAAAGAAAATGTGTAGTTTAGTATAAATAAAAAAAATTAGAAATTATTTTAAAAATCTTAATTCTAAATGATTTGTATTAAGATTTTGAATTTTCGATTTGTAAATAAAGCCTTTATTTAATAAGTTAATAAGCGAAGACACTGAGGAATTTAAAAGAAGTTTGAAACTTTAATTAGGAAAAGAAAAACATGAAAACAATTCTTATAAAAATTCATTATTCATCGAAATATTTTTTTTCTTCAGAATATGATATCCTTAAATTATATTATTTATAAAATCAATTAAAATATTATCTCAATTAAAACTGTCATAGTTTTAATGCATTTATTATTTTACTATTCGGAGCAGATTTTTGGAAAAATGCACTTGTAAATAAAAAAAACAATTACATGAATAACATTCCTCAATGAGTTCTACATTTAACTAATAAAGAAAAATTAGTATAGATAAGGTATTTCTATAAGTTTTATGCAATTAATTAGATGGGGTAACAGATGTAAAAAAAAAACAACTTTCACCAAGATTTTCTAAAAATAATAATTGCAGAAATAATTTAATTTATTTGTGAATAAGTCCTGAAAGTTTCATTAAAATCAGACAGTTAGTTGATTTTTTCAAGAATTTTCAAATTAATGTTTTCCAAAGCCACAAAACGACTTACGTAATATTGTTTTTCTTAGTAGTAACATTACGTAAACATAGTGTGAATCGCTGATGAAAAACAAAAAATGAAATTTTAACTGAAATTTCGAACGTGTTAAAAAGGTTCAAAAATTTAAAAAACAATGACAACAAAATTTGATCGTTCCTCTTAATAATAGCATAAACATTTTGATGGTAAAATTTTGTTTTTATTAAGTTTGAGCCCTTTTGACACTATGCCATGCTTTTTTTCGGCAATTGCGTGGATGTATCTAAAGTAAAGGAATTGTTTGGTTTTAATAAAAACAGCAGTCCATTTGTGGTCATAGTTAGCAATGCGACTGTAAAAGCCAACTACCTCATTGCTAAAGAAATTGCTGCAGCATTCAAGCGATTCTATGATGGGAAAGTTTTGAAGAATTGTTGCTGAAAGCCACAGAAATTTTGTCCCCAAAAACGTCAGTCTTTTGCAGCTGATAAAGAAGACCGACTCAAGGATAAAACATCTTTTGTGACATTTTCAGTTGCTATTGATGATAGTACTGGTATCACAGACATTGCTCAGCTTGTAATTTTCATTTTGCTAAATGAATTATAGGTTCCTCCACTAAATCGCTGAAAAACAGCATAATATGAATAAAAAAAACCTCAAACTTAATAAAAACGAACTTTTTCAACAAAATGTTTATGATATTATTAAGAGGAAAGATCAAAGTATTTTAAAATTATTTTAAAAGATTTTGAATCCTTTCTAACTCGTTCGAAATTTTGATAAAAATCTTGTTTTGATTTTAGTTAGTGGGTAACCAAATCGTTAAGAGAGTTTACAATGGAAAGCCTAATATTACATAACGTAATATTACTCGTTTTTTTTTCGATGGCAAGCACATTAATTTGGAAATTCTTGCAAAAATGAAATAATTGTCGGATTTTAATGAAACTGTCAGGACTTATGCACAAATGAATGAAATTATTTTTGAATTTTGAAATTATTATTTTAAAAACATATTGGCATAATGTTTTGTTATCTGTTACCCCCGACACTCTTCGTAAATTCATTAAATTAAATTTGTTGCAAAAATCGGTTTTATTAGTTAAACTCAGGACTCATTGGGGGGGGGGGGGGTAAATCATCTATTATTTTTTTGAAACAGTTTGATTTTATTTTCGAAAATCTCCTCCGAATAGTAAAATTAAAAATGGAATAGAACTATGACATTATATAACTTGTTAATCTTTTTATTCTTTTAATAAATAATATAAATTAAGGACATTATAGTCTGAAGAAAAAAATCGATTTCTAATAAAATTTTAAAAGAAATGTTTTCAATTTTTTTAATCATGATAATTTATAAAGTTTCAAAAATATTTTAAAAATATTTCAAAGATGTTTTGTGGTTAGTTTATAAGCTTATTAAGTGAAGATTACATTTACTACTCAAAAATTAAAAAGTTTAATACAAATCGTCGTGCCTTCGTATTTTTGAAATAATTTTTAACATTAAAATTAGGATTTATACTGAGGGGGTAGTTAACTTTTCCTAACGGGATCAAATACTTGCGTCTTTCACTCCCAGTGGGAATACCACGTGCCTAAGCGCCAACTCAAGTATTTCCTACGACCCCTTATATATATATATATATATATATATATATATGTGTATGTGTGTGTGTGTGTGTGTGTGTGTGTGTGCTAGCATATATATATACATATGTGCAGACACATATGTAGTGCAATAGTTAGATTGTCTAAATTACTCAAAAACTAACATTAGACTGATATCTCATTTTAACATATATATTTACCAAAATTATTTTAAAATGCTAAAGAGTAAATTTATTCAATAAACCATGGATTCCAGACGACTTCAGAATCTCGTGCGACTTTTCTGGACGGTCTCCTTGCTTAAGTGGGGGAAAGCTGCCATAATCCTAGCCTTCAGTTCATCTTTGGTTTTACAAGCTGTTTTTTTGGTCTCTTGCTTAACTATTCAGGGGGTGGGTACTGTCCGCAGATTTAGGGGGCGAGATGTAATGGTCGATGTGGCTACAGAAATTGCCTGACAGACATGACTAGATTCTCCTGCTTACGTGGCAGATATCTGGTCTTCTAGCAGCCACCCTCTTCACCCATGGCAGTACTACGTACTCAAGGCCCTTTACGTAGGCTTCCGTGTTGAGTCTGAAGCCCTCACTAATAAATTCTGGAGTTTTTTCTTATCAGAACGAGTTTTCGAGCTGCTGTATTTTGCTAAATCAACTTTTTCTGATCCCTCTACAACATCCTCAGATTGACACCCAAACACTTCAAATATTCGTATTTGTGCTTCTGGCGTGAATTCCAAGCATATCCTTTCCAAATTTCTGGCGGCGTAAATTGCGTCATGGGAATCTTTTTCTCATAGACGGTGCCCAACTGACTCTACAACACTGTACAATCAATAAAACAAAACAAAAAATAAAATAAAATAAAATAAAACGCGTATGCATGAAATGAAAAATATAAAATGGTGACTATTTTTCCATCGCACTATATATATATATATATATATATATATACATATATATATATATCATCTGCTGACAAAGCCGATTGCGTCGCCCGTAAATCTTCACACTCTTGGCATCTGGAATACCTCTGCCTAACTTCCCACTAAGTCACTGTTGAGTCATATGCATATAATCCCTTTGATGATTTCTGCTATCATCTCTAACCTAGATCCACACAAAGTATGTAGACCTGATGGCATCCTTGTGATAAACTTTAAGAAGTGCACTCCCGAACTGGCTCTTGTTCTCTCTAAACCGTATAATAAATGCCTCGCTTCCTCCTGCTTTCTTGTCTGTTTGAAGTCATCATCTACTGGTGAGCCGTCCGACTCTTTCAACTATCAGTCTATTAGTCTGCTACCTATTTTTGGGAAGTTTCTAAAAGCCCTAATCAATGCTGAATCGATTCATCATTTATTATCGCAGGGCTTTTTCTCTGACAAGCTTTCATTTTTCCAGGTCAACTGCTGATGTACTGACGATAATTGCGGAGAAAGTCTATCACTTGATAAAAACAGTGAAGCCTGTGCTGTAACATTGAACATCTCGAAAGGCTTTGACAGGGTCTGGCCTTCAGAGCTTCCCCACAAGCTGAAAAGTTCCGGTGTTTCTGGACAAATTTTTGAGCTGATCCAGTCCTTCCTATCAAATCGTGAAATGAAAGTTATTCTGAATGGCTAATCGTCTAGATCCTTTCGTACTAACGTGGGTCTCCTCCAGGGCTCCATCATTGGTTCTATACTGTATTTAATTTTCATCAGCCCTCAACTTGGTATCTACGCTGACGACGCAACCATTCTATTGCCTCAGTAGTAAGGCTGGTCAGTTCGACAAGGTCAAAATAGCAGCTGCTGTCCAAAATAGCTTTAAGAACATCGTTAACTGAGGCAAAAGATGGCTTGTCACTTCAAAACTAAACTTCTCTTCATTAATTTCTGAGAGACTCCTCTCTGCATTCTATCAGCATGGCTGATGCTAACCTAAAGAAAAGTGACTAGTTGCGCCTTCCTGGGTTAACGTTCATAGCTGCTATAAAGTGAAAATATCCATTTTGTATTAGGTCAACTGTTAAGAAAATCGGTTCACTGTGATGAGCGAGAATTTTTTTGCGCATATCTTTAAGTCTCCCATTCGTGCATATTTTTGCTGCCATGTATGGTCCAGTACCCTTAGTATTGTAGGATGTGCTTTGTGGTGCAGTGGATATCGACTCGGAACGAGAAATCGGTGAGCAGAGTTCGAATTCTACTTGAATTCCTTGTATTCACTTACGAACAAATGGCCTTGGAAATGTATTAATCCGTCTCTTCCCCCCAGTTATGGGTTAAATAACAGGACATATTGAGTTCTGTAATCTTGGTTAGCAACCAGTCTACCCACAAAAAGTAATGGCAACCTACTGCAGCCCAGTCAGTCATGTCTCGAAGAGACATGATCGCCCGAGCGTGTATCACGTATGGCACTTAACTAACTCCTTCATAAGACCAAAAGAAGAATCAGCAATATTGTTGGTCCTGATCTGGCGACTCGGCTTCAGTCATTTACCCACCGCCGTATACCTGCCTCTCTGTGCCTTTTCTATAAAAATTTTCTTGGTTCGGATGAGCTCTTCGCTCTGCTACCTAGAATTTATGAATTTAAACGAAATGCTTGACTGGCGTCAAGAACTCATCAATTTAGAGTTGAGCTGGCAAGATGTAGTCGTAAATTCTATGCAAACAGATATTTTTGAACTTATCACTTGTGGAACACCCTTCCACCTGCGTGCTTTCCAGCCGACTTTAATCTGCAAAAATTTATATGCGATGATAATCGCTATCTACTGTCACCGTGTTACTCTTTTCTCTATTTGCTCACTATTAATGTTTCAGTTCCTAATTCTTCCACGCCTTGTAACCCCCTTGCGTCTTAGTGGCTTTACTGCCTTGCTTTAGAGGATACAGATTATATACCCAAAACATATTTTAAAAAATCATCTTTAAATTTAAAATTCTTAACGCCTCTCGTTCGTGCGCAATTGCATCAACGAAAAACATAAACTTAACCCGATGAAGTCCTAAAGAACGAAACGCGTCGCATAAAATCTTTTCCCCCTTTTTAAAAATCTTTTCCCTCTTTTTAAAAATTTTTTCCCACTTTTTAAAAATCTTTTCACATTTTTTAAAAATCTTTCCCCCTTTTTAAAAATCTTTTCCCACTTTTTAAAAATCTTTTCTCCCCTTTTTAAAAATCTTGTTCTACTTTTTAAAAATCTTTTCCCACTTTTTAAAAATCTTTTCCCCTTTAAAAAATCTTTTCAGCCTTTTTAAAAATCTTTTCCCACTTTTTAAAAATCTTTTCCCCTTTTTAAAAAATCTTTTCCCACTTTTTAAAAATCTTTTCCCCCTTTTTAAAAATCTTTTCTCCCCTTTTTAAAAATCTTGTTCTACTTTTTAAAAATCTTTTCCCACTTTTTAAAAATCTTTTCCCCTTTAAAAAATCTTTTCAGCCTTTTTAAAAATCTTTTCCCACTTTTTAAAAATCTTTTCCCCTTTTTAAAAAATATTTTCCCACTTTTTAAAAATTTTTTCCCACTTTTTAAAAATCTTTTCACATTTTTTAAAAATCTTTCCCCCTTTTTAAAAATCTTTTCTCCCCTTTTTAAAAATCTTTTTCTACTTTCTAAAAATCTTTTCCCACTTTTTAAAAATCTTTTCCCCTTTAAAAAATCTTTTCAGCCTTTTTAAAAATCTTTTCCCACTTTTTAAAAATCTTTCTTACAGAAAAGAAGTGACACTTGGTATAAAACCAAAAAGAAAAGAAAAAAGATATAAATATCAATGATGTGACAAGTTGTTGACTGCAAGCAGATTTTGACCAGTTACTGTGGTTTTAGTGATATCTTTTTGAAACGAATCTTATTGCACATGCAGATGCATGTATTTTTAATTAACAAATCAAATAGCCTTTTTTTTAATTCGAGATGTAGAAGATAATATTTATAAAATTGTAAAACTCATTTTAAAAAAATTAGGCATCTTTTGTCATTTTTAATTTAATTTTTTCTATATTTTTATCAGCGATAATGTCAGCAAACTGTCTTCACGCACAGACATTCTCTCGAAGACGCAAGGTAAATATGTTTTGTAGATGTCTTTATTAATCTAATTATGTTATGCTTAAGAAGGTAGATATTCATTAAATGTAATTTTTCTTTTGCCCGAGGCAGTCAGTCGGTATTTAGATCAATTCGTTTGTCTAGCAACTTTAATGCCTTAACACGTGAGCAAGTTAGCCATGTTATACGAAGATTGGAGCAAGGTCGGTTCAGGGGTCCCCCAACCCAAATCTATGATACACCTCCCTGACGAATCTATGATACGGGAATCCTCACTCTACTACATCACATTTTTCATAAGGTAGAATTCATATAAAACACAAATTTTATTGTAACCTGATTATGTACAATAATGGATCATATGCAATATAGGTGAAAATTCAACTAGAAAATATATACAATATATTATATCAAGCGTCTGGTGGCAGAACAAAGAAGAAATGACAGTGGTTTCAGAAATAAACAATCGTATTAACGAACAAATACAACAAATGGTAAATTGGTGTAAATATCTCTCGTTGAAAAAAAGAAATAAGTAGAATAATAAAAGACGTTCGCGGAGGCGTACGGTAGAAGAGGGAGGATGAGTTGTGACTTACAGCGTCGACGGTCTTTGGCTGGTGTCTTTTAAAGATAAGAGGTCGCGTTCCGACGAGCGTTGTGAATCCTGGCTAATGTGCCGACCGACGACCGAAGAAGTCCCTTTGATGGGTTTTTACATCCTTTTCTTAGGCTTAGATCGGCTTCAATTTTTATTTTGTTTCATTAGGCGGGAGTGGGTGCTATTGGGTGGAAATTAAGGATTGTATTTTTTTTTTTTGAGTGTGTAAGCGAAACGGAAGCTATACACAGCTGACAAAGTCTTTAAATCAGCATTGGGTTTCGGAGTATTCACATCCGGCCAGTGGTAGAAATTTGTATTACATGAATCAAAAGAATATCTGGTTCTATGAAGGATATAACAAATATATCTCAATAGAAATTAGAGACATGTTATAAAAATCATTTCATCCTAAATAAACAAAGTTTTGAGATAATTATAATATATATATATAAATAATGTTACCGCTGTGGGGTTCCAGAACACCCGGATTAAAATGGCGGATTTTAATGCGAGAATTCCGGTCCACAAAACACAACACAAACTTCAAGAAAAGACAACGCAATAAGAAATGTTGTATAAAAATATGAAAATATTATATTTGACAACATATATACAGTATAAACAATTTGTACCATTCTTTGTATCCATTGTTTGATAAAAAATTGTCTTTTGAATATGAGTGAATGTTGGTTGAATATAAAAGTGTCTGTTTTGAGTCTGTAATTAAACAGAATAGTAGCATAAATTTTATTTCTTTTATGTATCAGCCGCTAAGTAGGTGGAAAAGGAAAGTGTTTCAAATTGTGTTGAAAAGGAGTGTGAATGAGAATTTCAGAGAGAGAGAGAGAGAGAGAGAGAGAGAGAGAAAGAGAGAGAGAGAGAGTTAAATGAATATAGTAGCAATTGGTAGAATGTGTGTGTAAAATGATGAATCAGTCTACTTAACTTAGTAAATCTATATTACCTCTCCTTTCTGGTTGATGAGAGATGTGAAGAGTTTTATGGCCGTTGCAGGTGTTTCCTCTCTTCTTTCCTTTCGTAACGGTTGAGTGAGCGAAGGATTAGTTTGACGACACTGGTCTCTTTGATGTCGGCGCCTATCGGATTATGCATATCTGATATTGCGCGTTTTGAGCTTGACTGGCGTGGCTGACTGTCTCGCTGACTGACAGATCGACAGCTTGCTTGAGTGATGAATCGACCAACTGCTGTCTCTTGAATGACTGCTGTGACCGGTCAGGGGACGTCCTTAAATATTGAATTCTGGTCACGTGGTAGGATCCAAGAACGATTTTTTCTTTAGCTGTGAAAAATAAAAAAAACAAAAACAAAACGTTTCACTGACGTATTTTGAATTTCTCGATTTGTCAACTAATCAGGATCCAGAGTATCGCTTTACACACTGACTTGTGAAAAAGGAAAGCTTTTAGCTGTTTGGATCCTCTTTTGCGGGTGTGCAATTTTACTTTGGGTTTTTCCCAAGTGTTGTAGTCGTTTGAATTTGATGTTGCAGGTGTGCAATTTATTTTGTGTTTTTGATGAATGATATAGGGTTTGTATCCTATACCGCCCAAAATAACCTAAACAAGCAAGCGTTTCTATACAAACGTACACAAATATTACACGCACATACATTTAAAAATGAAAAACAAAATAATCTATTGCTTTAATACAGGTGACACATATCTTAGCAATAAGAACTATCTCCAAATCGTAATATACCAGTATACTGTCTCTGTTATTTTTTCATTTTTCTCTTGGGCTCTGAAGAAGCTTTAATAAAAGTGAAACATGTTATATTGCGATACGTTTCCTATTTGTTCTTTTCTTTATTATATATTTATATATACCTGTGTGTGTGTGTGTGTGTGTGTGTGTGTGTGTGTGTGTGTGTGTGTGTGTGTGTGTTTAGGCAGAATACGTTCATTTAAATATGTTTTGTTGAATAATATAGACATGTTGTGTCTACTAATTTTTATATCTGTATTTCGCTGTAGGTGACAATAAAATTAGCCAATAAATATCCCACACTTTATAATATTTATTGTTGCAAATAAACATTCGGCTTAGTGAAAAAAATGGGTTTGGATTTTCAGTGAGAAACCAAGATGGTACGACTATGTGGTATTGACCTGACAATCGCGAGGCAGCCAATTGCGAACCGATAATCATATTTCCTCCCTAAACCAAACAAGATACAGAGTATGTAGTGAGAATGCTATACATTTTTGCGATAAGTATATATATATATATATATATATATATATATATATATATATATACTACTTTAAAAGCAAGGAATTTATTAAGAGTCTCAAGAGTCCTTTCGTTCAACATCTCATCAGAAAATCGTTGGAATCCCAAATCAAACGAAAAAACAGCAACGAAAATGAAGAGCAAAAAAAGGGAAATGCTGAAATAAATATGCACATATAAATATATATTTATAACGAGGGGAGGAGAAATCGGGTGTAAATAATTATTGAGGGACAGTTAAAATAATATATATATATATATATATATATATATATATATATATATATATATATATATATAACGTTACCGACTAAAAAATCTTAACAAACATGCGTTTCTATACAAACGTTCACATACACTTTACTTTACTAGCCAAAATATTCCGCACACATACATGTAAAATTAAAAAAAATAATTATCTATTGCTTTAATACACGTGACACATCTCTGTATTGTATAGGAAATAAAGAATTTTTCATTTTTACAAAAATTCACACTGACGTGTAAAATACTGGTTTTTCCCAAATAGAAAAGAGATTGACTATGTGCTTAAAGAAAAAGTCGAAACCATATTTCACAAGATGGTGTTAATCTGATTTTCTGACCAATGGAAGCGCATTGCAAGACCCAGAAGATTTAGCGATTCAGGGCGAAAATCTAAATTGCTATAAAAGGCTTTGATCAAATCAGCGCCAGTCAGTCAGATGGGAACAGTGAGACGAAACAACTAAAATGTAACAGGAGAAACTTCAACCACGACCCGGACATAAGGTCACGTCGTACATTGTCCTCTTTCGCCTTCTTTCTTGTGTGCTGATTCATGATACTTCTTCTTCTCCATCCAAAGACATTCCTATGAAACAAATGCTCATACATGTCTATGCACGTACGCATATACTCTTTCAACAAATTACTACTACGAACATTTTTTACAAATCTTGATACCCTTAACTTTTTCACTGAACATTCTATGAATTCTTGTTATTCATTCCTTTAATAAATTCTTATATTAACATGAACAATGTATATTTTTTATTTCTTACACTATTCTACTATTCCACACATTCCAACCTGCCGACAATCAACCTTCTGATGATAACCTTCTGACAATTCTGATGATAATTCTGCATAAATCTTGTAAGCTGTATAGAGTTCGGTTATATCTGACACAAGGCCGAATCCAAAAAAATTAACCGGCTCTCTACGGCTTCATGTCTAACTAATATGAACTAACTCCAAATCACAGCATGCCAGTATACTGTCTCGTTATTTTTCATTTTTCTCTCGGTCTCTGACGAAGCATTAATAAATATGAAACATGTTATATTGAGATACGTTTCAACTCGCTCTTTTTTTATTATTCTGCTATATATATATATATATATATATATATATATATATATATATATATAAGTAGCTAACCTAGAGCCAACGGACCTACCAATTTTTCACCAAATGGATCGTCAGGGCAAGTTGGCTAATTAGATTGAATTAAGGCGGTAAAATATAAGACACTCCGCAACCACGTGACTAAAGAAATAGAAGACACCAAACACTCCATCCGAAATTTTAAACAAATGTAAACATAGTAAAAATTGGCTATTAAATTAGATCGTATGTTTAGCCTTATTATTATTATTATCATTATGTGTTGCAAGCGCCCCTTTTTTTTGTGAATAAAATGTTACCCTCCACCCCGTCTGGAGTGTTTGGTGTCTTCTATCTTTTAGTCACGTGGTTGCAGAGTGTCTTATATACTACCGCCTTACCTCAGCCTAATTAGCCAACTTCCACTGACGATCCATTTGGCGAAACCTTGGTAGGTCCGTTGGCTCTAGGTTAGCTACTTACTTATTTATTTGCTCTGCTATTGTATTGAGCGCTTTACGTGTTAGGTTCCTCGTCTCGGGTGTTTTTTCTATCAACTAGTACTTTGACTAATGTTCAAGTGCTTAGTTCGTTTCTTTTTTTGTTTCCATTTTTCCCCCTCCACGTTTATACTCGGTAGGTTTTTCGAAACATGTTCAAAGATCCAATAAACAACTCTCATATTTTATAGTATTTATTATTACAATAAACATCCGGCTTAGTGCAAAAATGGCTTTTGATTTCCAATGAAAAACCGAGATGGTTCGACTTTGTGATATTTACCTGATGACCACGAGGCAGCCCATTGCGAGCAGATGACCGTAAATATGTGTGTGTGTGTGAGTGTGTGTGTGTGTGTGTGTGTGTGGACTTCTTTTTGTCTTATCCGACGATATTTTTATATAAACGTTATTTTTAGCAGTTTCACGTATTTGTGTTGCAAAATGAAAAATAATGTTTTAAAAGAAAAAAACGTTTTAAGAGACAAAATGTAGGATACAAAACAAAAATCCATTTTAAAATGACTGTTTTTTATGATATAGGTACGAAACTGAATCTATGAGAAATAAATTTGTAGAACTTTCAAACGAAAAATGTGTTTTTCTTAAACTTTGCTCTATCAACTTGGCCTGTGTGTCCGAATTGATAAAGGCACGTTTCGGCTATAGAAATTGTTTCCGCTGATAAAAAGCGGGCACTGGTTCGATTCTTGTCGGATGCACAAGCTTTCTTTAGTAGGACGTCTCGATATAGGCCAGTTGATATTCATTTTACTTTATAAAATATATCAGCCCAAATACGTGTACCAATTAAAATAACGTTTACAGTAATAAGAAATATACACACATATAAATGTGTGTGTATATATTTTACGCACAAGCACACACATATATATGTATATTTGAAAGGCGAACGGATATATATATATATATATTCCAAGTTATAAAAGGAAAATAGGCGTGATTCCTGTTGGGAGGTTTCTATCTCTCGACCAGTAAATATTAAAAAAATAAGATCACAAATGAGTCCTAAAAACATAAACCACATGTTGAAAAGACTGAAAATAAAATCCTTGAGGAGTGAGGACATCATAATGTTGCCGTCACGAAACTTCGAAGTCGGCAGGACTCTGCTCAGTTTAGTGACAAACTTCTCCACATCAATCTTATTAACGCTCTATCTCTATCTCGATTTCGAGAAATTTACGACAAACACCTGCTTGCCAAAATATCTTTTTACCAGTAAAGCACTAAAATACAACAATCTTAGCGCTAAGCATCATCGCAACTGAACACACACACACACACACACACACACACACACACACACACACACACATATATATATTAGTTTTGGTTTATAAATAAATTAAACCAGTATATAGCTTTATTAAATATTATATTGAAGAACTTTTGAATATTTTTCATTTAGAAATTAGTTATTTCGCGGCCTAGGTTTCCACCTTTCGGTGTCTTCAGGTGATTTACAGTAACTTATTTTACTGTTTTTCGAACGCTTACGCAACAGGGATCTTTTATGAACGCAAAACTTTTAAATTTAGAAGTTACCTAAGGGTCTTAGAACACTTTGATCAATTATTGTATGATCCTAGTAGGTATTTCTTGGTATGGTTACACTTGGAGATAATTTCTGTTCTTTCATTTGTAGTAATTCATTTTTGTCTGGGAAAAACATAATAGCCAATTTTCCTCCTGGCATAATCTACATACCAAGTTTTGGCTGTTTTTAATATGTTTCAAGTTATATTGGGATTTTTTCCCTTCTAAAGTTTTAACGCAGTGGTTGTCTGGTTTTGTAAACCTATTATGCTCTACTATTCCTATTGGACTAAGTTTTTGTGTCTGGTACACAAAGCTTGGATTTATTAGGGAATCATTTTTTCTTTAAAATGTTATTGGAATAGATAGACTAAACTATCGCCCGGTTCATGCTCTACCCACGTCTATTGAACAGGTGAAGAGGCTCATCCCTTGTTTCCTGTTTAGGATGCGGTTTCCGGCTTTCTCTTTTCCAATCTTTTTACTCTGACGTAGCCCCCTGCGCATCAGTGGCGTTATCGCCTTGCTTGCGGTGATATGATTAAAAAAAAATTTTTTTTCAAAGGTAATTATATTTGGTACGGTTAGCCTATATATACATATATGTAGGTTAAACGTCTATATCTATCTACATTGGAATTAACTCTTCCTCTTTCATAAATACTAACCTGCGACACTTCCTAAAGAGGCAGTCGAGACACAGTTTAACTTGACAGTTCGGGTGGACACTTCTATCTGCTGACTAATAACGCTCTTATTTTTTATATATGTTTTGTTATTCCAATACAATGGTTCAACCTAACTTCTTCTTTTCGTGTCTTTCTTCTTGGCCTTAACAGGCCTCAACAATATAGATGTATTATTAATATCCTCAGTACCATCTAGATAACAACATTTTAAACAAACTTAAACAAACTGTTATGTTGTCATAAGAATGTCATTCAACATATCCATTTGATGTCTTGATAATTTTAATAATACTATAAAATTTCTTGTGTATTTTTATTGAACCGAGCAAATTCATGTCAACTGCATTTTGAAACACGTCTATTGAACAATAAACAGACCTACACAGATATTAGAATTTTGTGGGTTGACTCGTGATAAATTATATTTGTTGGCTTCGAGATGTTTTCATATACGTATGAGAATGAACAGTAAATAAATAAACAGGATATATCGGCTGTGGAAGCTGAAAAAATATCAGTTAAATTTTGGTTAACATAATTTCATGTTCTCGAGCTTATTGTTATATGCGTGTGTCGGGGGTGTTTTGGGTGTGTACATAATACGGTCAAACAAAAATTAGAACTAAGCTATCTGATGGGAACAAAAAGCGTTGAAACGAGTTTTGTATGACTAAATCTATATCCTAATGACAGTCAGAGTGACATCAAACAGGCACTCAAGCACGCACACAGACACATATACAGACACACACACATTATATATATATATATATATATATATATATATATATATATATTAAGAACGTGAACAGATTAAAAAACTACCTTTCTTTGCATTCACATTTATTAAAAAGTGCTCAATACTAAGTAGAGTTTAATATTGTAATTTTTTTTATTGTAATAGATTATAAAACAAAAAATCATGCTTCAAAACTTAGTTGTACTTCTTCGGATGATTTTTGCTTTATATATATATATATATATATATATATATATATATATATATATATATATATAATGAATTTGAACACTCTCGGCTACTGTCGTGTGTTTACATTGTATATAACACGCTAAGGTCCACCTTACTCTACCTGGCGCCCATAGGTCAGAGGTAGAATCGCCGACTGATGTCAATTCGGTCGGGTTTCAATCCTGGCTAGAAGCAATTGGATGTCTAACCGTACTGATGAGCTGGGATACAGCGAAACAGATCTCTCTGCGAATGACTGTATATACGCTCTCAGACCCTGATTGAGCATTCTGGAAGAACGGTAGACTTTGAAAAACAGTAGCTACTCTAGCATCTACACATCGTTCATTCAGCAATGAATTAGATCACCCTCAGCTATTAGGCGTGTATAATGATAATATACACGCTAAAAAGTCTGCTTCCTTGTACCGAGCTCCCGTAGATCAGAGGTAGGATCCAAGGCAATCGTCTGTTTAACTGTACCGATGTAAACAAATCTATCTGGGGATGACTATATATATATATATATATATATATATATATGGTTATGTACCCCAGTCCACACCATGTTATAGTAGTAGCAGAAGATGGGACCGCAACGCAATACACAGAATAACGAAACTACACGAGGGTTTTTTCTCTCAATCAGTCAAACGTCACCGAGCTAAATGGAATTGCTTTAAACTACTAACAGACAAGGGAAGGCCAACACAAAAACCTATTTATAACAAATAATAGACTTTATAAAATATACAAAATGGTTTAATAAATGGGAATTCTAAATTATACATGTTGGGACCAAACAAGCAAAATGAAAATAATGTTTCTAAAAGAAACGACTTGGGGGATGGGTATATCTGATCAAGTAAATTAACATTATCTTATCAAACGGTTTGTGTATTGTGTCCCATTATTTTTTTTCATATCTGTATTTCATTGTAGGTGACAATAAAATTTGCCAATAAACAACTCTCATACTTTATAGTATTTATTATTACAATAAACATCCGGCTTAGTGCAAAAATGACTTTTGATTTCCAATGAAAAACCGAGATGGTTCGACTTTGTGATATTTACCTGATGACCACGAGGCAGCCCATTGCGAGCAGAGGACCGTAAATCGCTCTAAAAACCAAAGAACAAGATACAGTTTATGTAATGACATTGTTACAGTTTGGCGATGATAATCACACACACACACACACACACACACACACACACACACACACACACACACACACAAGAAAAATACGAGAAATCGTGAACGTTTTTTAAAGTGTAGATTTATTATTATTATTATTATTACTATTATTATTATTATTATTATTATTATTATTATTATTATTATTATTACTTGCTTTTTTGTATAATATATTAAGTACTGATTGCAGACACGGAAAAGAAACTACAAGACCTCCTACAGAAGGTAGCGGTAGAGAGTGACAAAAAAGGTCTACAAATAAACTTTAAGAAAACTGAATGCATGGTCATCAGCAAAAGGTGCAACCCAAAATGCCAAATACAGGTGGGAAAGATACCAGAATAAAGCAGGTGCAAAAATTTAAATACCTAGGAAATGTTCTAACAGGAGATGGAAAGTGCGACACAGAGATCCGAAGACGAATTGGCATGGAAAAGGACGCGTTCCAGAAGCTGAGTAAAGTTCTAGCACACAGAAGAATTTCACTAGAAACAAAGAAGAGAGTGATGGATTGCTATGTGATGTCAGTTCTTCAATACGGCAGTGAATGCTGGACAATATCATCGAAAATGAGGACAAAACTGGAAGCAGCGGAAATGTGGCTCTACAGAAGGATGCTGCGGATATCGTGGACCGAGCATGCAAGCAACGAGGAGGTGTTCGAAAGAATGGCAACGAAAAGGAAATTAATACTGAGCATCAAGAAGAGACAACTGAAGTTTCTGGGACACGCAATGAGGAAGGAAAACCTGGAGAACCTGATACTGACTGGCCAGATAGAAGGCAAGAGAGACAGAGGAAGGCAGCGGATAACATATTTGCAAGACCTGATCAGGTGGATGACGGAACGGGTGTTGCCAGGAGTAAAAGGAGCAAGCATACTGGGAGCCACAAGGGATAGGGAGACGTGGAGAACCATGATCGCCTACATCCTGAAAGGACAGGGTACATAGAAGAAGAAGAAGATATTAAGTGTCCATAATGGTATTCGTGTTGCTACACGTGTTTCGAGTCCAAAGTTGACTTTCTTCACTGTCTTTCTGACAGCCAAAATACCGTGTATTTTTATAAGATAAGTGGTTTGTGAGCAGGTCAGAAAGTTCATATGCGTGCGTGGTTGCTGTTTTTTTTTTATTCACACTCGTTTTGGGAATCATTCACCTTTCGTTGACCATAAAATCTTTTTACACAGACTCGCGAAATTTGATTTCGTCTTTATACTTCAAAATTGTTTTCAGCGATTTTTATTCAATTCTGCATGTCACCTAGTTCTTTTCGTTGTTTTTGAAATATTATTTTTGCAACAGTTGTGAAAAACAAACAAAAAAATCCCAACCAACACGCACATGAACATTATGACCTGCTCGCCGACCATTTATCTATATATACACGGTATTTTAGGCTGTCAGAAAGACAAATAGATCTCGATATGTAAAGTCACAAGTTTATTCGCCTGAAAAGAGTCAACTTTGGACTTAAAACACGTATAGTGACACAAATACGATTATGGACACTTAATATATTATACAAAAAAGCAAGTAATAATAATAATAAATCTACGTTTTAAACAAAATGTTCACGGCTTCTCGCACATTTTTCTTCTATACCAATTTCTCTCGTTGGAAAACACCTATTTCTGCTTTTAATATATATATATATATATATATATACGTTATTTTCTTAAAAAGCTTAACATGGAAAAAACAACACATGATACTAAATCAAAAAAATCCTAAACATATCACTCTCTTATACCGTAGCCAGATGCACTCCAACTACCAACTAGATGAAAACATCCTAAAAAAAACTCATAAATACTAATATTTCTCCGACAGACTCTAACAAAAGAATTAAGTTTATTATATATTACACTAAATCCACTACATCTAATTCATTTGTCCGCAACGACTCTTCCCCCACCGTTAGTGATTTGCAAAAAACCAATGCAGTATATAAATTCATATGTCCATTTTTGAGAATGTATCTCTAACAACCTCAATAATATCTACATTGGCCACACCACAAATTCGCTCTCACGGCGTCTGACGTTGCACTTAAATGAAAATTCAAATATATTCCGTCATTTAAAACAACACGGTTATCAACGCACACTTCTGAGAAAAACGCTTGTTGATAACACGTACATACTTAAACAAGAAAATAATAAACAGAAACTAAAAATCCTCGAAGCAATCTACATTAAACAATTTAAATCTGGTTTGAATACAATCAATTTTGATATTTCCAATAACGTACTCAAATGCCTGCAATCAGATCAGGGACCACAACGCCACTATTTTGTCACTGTCTTCAGCCATCCGCCACGGTAGGGATGGACTTATATTTTCAATTCAATTATCTTTATTGTTAATAACTTAAATGTTCTATGTTTACTGTGTGTTAATATTTACTCTTTGATAATGGCTTATGTGAGCCGAAAGCTTAGACCCGATAAAAAAATCAACAATTACTGTGATTTTTTGTTGTCTTTCAACGACATCACCATCAAGTATATCAGACTGTATGAACGGATCCTACACAAAATTACTAGACAAAACTTGTCTATATTATTCAATGAAACATGCATTAATATATATATATATATATATATATATATATATATATATATATATATATATATATAACGGTCATGTCACGTTGGATACACCGGTTCCCGCTCGATCACCGAAGTTGAGCCTGGTCAGTACTTAGGTGGGTGACCACTTGGGAATACCAGGTGCTGTTAGCATTCACGGATGTGCGTTGGGGTGCGGTGGATGTCGGCTTGGAGGGGGAAATCGGTGAGCCGAGTTCCAATTTCAGTCGAGCACACTGCATTCACTTGCGCACTGGTACCCTTGGGGAAGGTATTAATCCGTTCGTTCCCTCCAATTATGGGTTAAATAATTGAGGTCTGCTGTTCGTGCGATCTGTGGCAGTCATCTGCACCAATTGTTTGTTATCAGCAGTTCCAAGAAGTGTGGATGGTACTACACAATGCCTTCACCACTATAAACAAATCTCTGTGTGGTTGTCTTGCTGGAAAAAGGTTGGACCCTCATACGTTGAACGCGACGGGAGAATCCATCATGTACATCCGTTCATTCAAAAGTTCTACAATATAATTGTATTAAACACTTTTTAATACAAATGTGCACTGGTCTAATCTTATTATGACCAAAAACTAAGTAATTAAACAACCAATAAATCCATCCACCCATCAATCAATCAATCAGTCAATCAATCAATCAATCAATATATATATATATATATATATATATATATATATATATATATATATATATTACGTTATCGCCTAAAAAACTAAACAAACAAGCATTTCTATACAAACGTACACATGCACTTTACTTTTTTACTATCGAAAATATTCCACGCACATACTCCAAATCACAAGGTACCAGTATACTGACTCTTTGTTATTTTTTAATTTTTCTCTTGGGCTCTGAAGAAGCTTTAATAAAAGTGAAATATGTTAAATTGAGATACGATTCCTATTTGTTTATTTTCTTTATTCGATTATGTGTGCGTGCGTGTGTGCGTATTTAAGCAGAATACGTTCATTTAAACATGTTTTGTTGAATAATAGACATATTGTGTCGACTGATTTTTTTAATACCTATATTTCCCTGTAGGTGACAATAAAATTTAATATGAACAAAAAACCTATATGGCATTTTTATTATTATAGTATTTATTATTACAAACAAGCATCCGGCTTAATGAAAAAAATGGCTTTTGATTTCCGATTAAAAACCGAGATGGAGTGACTTTGTGGTATCAACCTGATGACCTCGAGGCAGCTCATTGCGAACCGATGACCGTCATTCGCTCTAAAACCTAGCCTGTTTTCAGATTTAAAGTAAATCTCTGTTCTGATTAGTTAAATTGAATACACATACATTTTTCTGTCTTCCCCCATCCATAAATAACAAACGTATTGTTTCTTATATTCAAATAAAAATCATTTTCACAGCAGTGAGCTAACATTGCTTGATAACGACGTAAAAATCTGGAAACATAGAAATTTCCGTGTCGCAATATGAAAATGATTTTCATTTGAATATAAGATGCAATACGTTTTTTATTTATGGATGTGGGAAGACAGAAAAATGTATGTGTGTTCAATTTAACTAATCAGAACAGAGATTTACTTTAAATCTGAAAACAGGCTATAATTTTGTGGAATACATGATTTCTTCTTTCATTCTTAACGGCAAGAGTGCCAGTCGGTCAAAACCCCTGTCTAGCCTGCATTTCCGTTGATGTATCCATTATTGTTACAAGATTATTTCTTAGTTTTCTTTGGATCCCATCATTTTTTAAAATAAAAAAGAAAGACAGAAATATATATTTTATATATATTGAGTTTCTCTACTCTCCAAGGACCATTAGAAACATTAATATAACCGTAATATGCTAACACCTTCACAAGACAGACAAAAGGATTAGAATAGCCCAAAGAAATGAATTCTAGTTAAACACAAAAATATTTTATACACAACACTGAAGTAACCAAGTATAAGTAAAATGAAACAAGCGGTATATATATATATTAAATCCAAAAAAGAAGAGCAAATAGGTAAAATCCCAAAAGCCAGATCCTGTTAATATTAATTTTATTAATATTAAAATTAATCAAGGTGGAGGGCTCGATGCAAATAGTATTATCTATTTACAGAGCCAAATATATATAGTCTGTCAAAAAATACTGAAATTTACATTTGTTGAATGGCCATTTCAGCGATAAAATTCTCACTTCATCAGCAACGATCGAAATCAAAATTTATTAATTCAATTACGGTATGATCACATTACAGATTCTTCGTTGGATTTTGTCAAGGACACGTAAGTGTATAGCAGGAGCACCCGGCCAGATATGGTAGCAATATTCAATGCACGGGCGGATGGTAGATTTATATATGTGCAGGATTGTTTCCGACGGGAAAAAACTTCCTGGCCCTACATGAAGAACCGACTTTTTTTGTTAATCCAGAGCAATTTGTCCGGATTTAGGGGGAAGATAAAAGTTAATGTTAGACTTGAACAGGTTAAGATTATAATGCTCGGGAAAACATCACCTTCGGGGTCATTTCCACAGAGCAGTAGTTCATGGGAAGGGGATTCTATATAGTCATTCCACTTGAGGTCTGTTATGATAGTTAACCCTAGGAGGCACAGTGTTTTACTTTCAGGTAGGCTAGCCTGACTCATGATAATGGGGGTAGGAGCGATTGTCTCTGATGGTTAATAGATAGCAGCTTCGTTTTGGAAGCACGGATTGGAGGTCTTTTTCAAGCTCAGCAGCGAGGTTTGCTTTGTCAGCCTCGGTAGATTTTTGAGAGTAAACGGTGGTGTCGTCAGCGTATATGCCTACTTGGGATCTTATTACATTTGGGAGATCGTTAACGTAGATAAGGAAAAGCATAGGACCTAGAATATATATAGTGTATATATTTATATACCTAGAATGTATATAAAGGTGTTATTTGTAACGTTCCCAAGTGAGACACAGTACAACAGCTCTGTGATATGACTTCGGTTTTTCTTTAAAATGTATTGGTATGGCGTATCATACATTCAATATATTTCAAATAAATTGATTTGGGTTTTAATATGTATTTATATTATATTGAGCAAAAACTTTTTTTTTAATTCAGTTAATTTTCCATTTAATACATCAAGGTCACAAAATGCCTTGCTATTTTTCTCGAAATCACACAAAACCAATCCACAAGTGCAATCTAAAATAAAGAACTGACTAACATTATTTACAATGTATTTCGATCTCTAGAGTATATTGTTCTAGTTCCATGAGTCGTGGCACACAATTTATATTCGCAAATGAGTCCTGCATTTAACTAATAAAAAATTAGTATGGATTATGTATTTCTGGAAGTTTTATGCAATTAATTGGGAGTGTGGTAACAGATGTCAAAATTATTTTACCAAGATTTTCTAAAATAATAATTGCATAAATAATTTAATTCATTTGTGAATAAGTCCTGAAAGATTTATTAAAATCAGACAATTAATTAATTTTTGCAAGAATTTTAAAATTAATGTGTTTTTCAACGCCAAAAACTGACTTGCGTAATATTACGTATTCCTTAATAGTCACATTACGTAAACAGGGTGTGAATCGCTGACGGAAAACATTAAAAAAAAAAGAAATTTTAACTTAAGTTTTGAACGTGTTAGAAAGGATTAAAAAATTAAAAAAAAATAATAGCAACAACATTTGATTTTTCTTCTTAATAATAGCATAAACATACTCATTATAAAACTTTGATTTTATTAACTTTGAGCCATTTTAACATCATTTTTTCGATGATTGCGTGGAGGTACCTAGATATTAAAAAAAAAAAAAGAAACGAGCTTTTAAAGCCTACTTAGTTATTCAATTCACCGCTTATTTTGATTATTTAAACTATTCCTTGATCCTGCCAGTTCAAGCGTTCACGGCAAGGACCCGCCATTGTAGCAATTCCTTCTGTATTTCATGGGTGAGAAGTAAGTTCTACTTGATCAGCCTCTTCCCACGAACCACTGCTCTGTGGAAATGACCCCGAAGGTGATGTTTTCCCGAGCATTATAATCTTAACCTGTTCAAGTCTAACATTAACTTTTATCTTCCCCCTATATCCGGACAAATTGCTCTGGATTAAAAAAAAAAACGGGACGGGACTCAATAGCAAGAAACACAGCCCCGATGAGTGAAGGCATCATAACGAATATCTTCACGAAACCTCGAAAGAATTTGCTCAGGTAAAGTGACAAATTCTTTACACTAAAACTATATATATATATATATACATATATCTTTTAACATCCCTTCCATTATTCTTTCTGATATCAACTTATTTATTCTTCTTTGATGTAAACTTCAGGGTATGAATTTCTTTTTGAGTATGCTTCTGGTACATGAATTTTGTACTGTATTTGCTTAATAAATAAATTTCACTGCTGAAGAAGTGAGGTTTTTCCTCGCTGAAATGCCTATATATGTAGTTTTTGGAGTTTTATTTGAATATATATATATATATATATATATATATATATATATATATATATATATTTTAAAATAACTTTAATCCAAAAGGAAAAGTAGGAAGGTAAATCCCAAAGACCCGATCCTAATTAATATTAATATTTTAATATTAAAAAAAGATACAGGAGGAGAGCTCAATGTAATTAAAATTACAGAGCTGATATATAATAAAATAAATTTCGATGTTCAATACTGTTGAATTATCATTTCAACATGAAATCCCTAAAAGAGATTTCACATCTCATCGGAAACTACCACATTTCAAAATGAAATAAAAAAGAAATAAAAATGAAGGTTGAAAATTAACAAAATTACGTCACAAAAAAAAACAAAAACGGTTAGTAATCAACGTTGATTTTTAGATTTTGGACAATTTTACTTTTAGATAGAGTTAACCCAATTCTCAATTAACACCATTTCCTATTCCAAATAAAAATATTCAAAAGTTCTTCAATAATATTTAATAAAACTATATACTAATCTAATTTATTTATGAACCAAAACTAATATATATATATATATATATATATATATATATATATATATATATATATATATATTGTCATCCGCAGACAGATCTGTTTCGCCGTATCACAGCTCATCAGTACGGTTAGACTCTGATTGCTTTTTTACCCAGGATTGAAATATATATATATGTGTGTGTGTGTGTGTGTGTGTGTGTGTGTGTGTGTGTGTGTGTGTGTGTTCAGTTGCGATGATGCTTAGCGCTAAGATTGTTGTATTTTAGTGCTTTACTGGTAAAAAGATATTTTGGCAAGCAGGTTTTTTGTCGTAAATTTCTCGAAATCGAGATAGAGATAGAGCGTTAATAGGATTGATGTGGAGAAGTTTGTCACTAAACTGAGCAGAGTCCTGCCGACTTCGAAGTTTCGTGACGGCAACATTATGATGTCCTCACTCCTCAAGGATTTTATTTTCAGTCTTTTCAACATGTGGTTTATGTTTTTAGGACTCATCTGTGATCTTATTTTTTTAATATTTACTGGTCGAGAGATAGAAACCTCCCAACAGGAATCACGCCTATTTTCCTTTTATAACTTGGAATATATATATATATATATATATCCGTTCGCCTTTCAAATATACATATATATGTCTGTGCTTGTGCGTAAAATATATACACACACATTTATATGTGTGTATATTTCTTATTGCTATAAACCTTATTTTAATTGGTACACGTATTTGGGCTGATATATTTTATAAAGTAAAATTTATATCAACTGGCCTATATCGAGACGTCCTACTAAAGAAAGTTTGTGCGTCCGATAAGAATCGAACCCGTGCCCGCTTTTTATCAGCGGAAACAATTTCTATAGCCGAAACGTGCCTTTATCAATTCGGACACACGGGCCAAGTTGATAGAGCAAAGTTTAAGAAAAACACATTTTTCGTTTGAAGCTTCTACAAATTTATTTCTCATAGATTCAGTTTCGTACCTGTATCATAAAAAACAGTCATTTTAAAATGGATTTTTGTTTTGTATCCTACATTTTGTCTTTTTTAAAACGTTTTTTTCTCTTTGAAAATATTATTTTTCATTTTGCAACACAAATACGTGAAACTGCTAAAAATAACGTTTATATAAAAATATCGTCGGATAAGACAAAAAGAAGTCCACACACACACACACACACACACACACACACACACACACACACACACACACACACACACACACACACATTTACGGTCCTCTGTTCGCAATGGGCTGCCTCGTAGTCATCAGGTAAATATCACAAAGTCGAACCATCTCGGTTTTTCATTGGAAATCAAAAGCCATTTTTGCACTAAGCCGGATGTTTATTGTAATAATAAATACTATAAAGTATGAGAGTTGTTTATTGGCAAATTTTATTGTCACCTACAATGAAATACAGATATGAAAAAAAATCAGTCGACACAATATGTCTATATTTTCTAACAAAACATGTTTAAATGAACGTATTCTGTCTACATACACATCAAAGCGCGCGCACGCGCACACACACACACAGACACACACACACACACACACACACACATATATATACATATATATATATATATATATATATATGTTGTTACGAATGTCTAGTTGAGTTATTGGAAAAAAATATGATATTTTAGAAGTATCCCAAACCATAACAATAGTACATAAAAAAAAAAAAAAAGAAAAGAAATGAAAAAGTCAATCAGACGGTTTAATTTCAGTTGAATGCATGTGTGATAAAGAATGGACGACTTATAAATAACATGCTTTCTTCTTCCTGGATCGCGTGATAGCTCAGTGGTTTGACCGTTGACTTCCCGACACCCTGACACACTTTAACCCAAGGTCAGTGTCCTGCTTTTGCCTGCATGAGTAGAACACCATATTTGGATGTACGACGCCACGTGCCAAACATTGGCGTGAAAGTAAGAACCGCTTTCAGTTCAGTTCCCGTTTCAGACTTGATCTGATCGGAGGTCTGTGAAAGCTTGCGATAAGTTCGGCTACGACAATCCGTAGAAACCGAACGAAGTTTTGATGAAGATATTGGTTCGAAGAAACCAAATTCAAGACATTCCAACCCCTAGAAAAGGGAAAAGAAAATAGAAAGATAAAATTCAACACATCTCATTCTTTAGAAAAGGGAAAAGAAAAGGAAGGATAATTCAACACATCTCAACTTCTAGATAAAAAATCAAAGGAAGATAAAATACGACACAAGAAGCAAACGGAAAGAACACCCAATAGACAAAAGCAAAGAGGAAGAGAAGAAGAGGAAAAGACAGAAAAACGAAAGCATAAAAGAAATCTAAGAACTGTCTTAGAGACTGTGAAGACAAGTGAAAATAAATATTCATTCCACTAACAGATAAATCGCTCATTCATCCTTTGATGCATTTCTGTTGTATGTATATGTATTCCTTTCATGTAAATTCATACTAGCGGTTTTCAAACCGTTTGATAAGATAATGTCAATTTACTTGATCAGATATACCCATCCCCCAAGTCGTTTCCTTTAGAAACATTGTTTTCATTTTGCTTGTTTGGTCCCAACATGTATAATTTAGGATTCCCATTTATTAAACAATTTTGTATATTTTATAAAGTCTATTATCTGTTATAAATAGGTTTTTGTGTTGGCCTTCCCTTGTCTGTTAGTAGTTTAAAGCAATTCCATTTAGCTCGGTGATGTTTGACTGATTGAGAGAAAAACCCTCGTGTAGTTTCGTTATTCTGTGTATTGTGTTGCGGTCCCATCTTCTGCTACTACTATAACGTGGTGTGGTTAGAGTACATAACAATATATATATATATATATATATATATATATATATATATATATATATATATACACAATACAGTATTACATATATGTATATACATATATACATATATATATATATGTATATATGTATACAATACATATATACAATATGTATATATGTATACAATATATATATATATATATATATGTACATATGTATATATGTATATATATTGTTATATATATATATATATATATATATATATATATATATATATACAATGTATACACACACACACACACACACACACACACACACACACACATATATATATATATATATATATATATATATATATAGTCATTCCAAGACAGATTTGTTTCGCTGTATCACAGCTCATCAGTACGGTTAGACAGCTGATTGCCTTTTACCCAGGATTAAAACCCGACCGAATTGGCGTCAGTCGGCGATTCAACTTCTGAGTTACGGGCGCTCTGTAGAAGGAAGCATACTTTTTAGCGTGTATATTAGCATTATACGCGCCTAATAGCTGAGAGTGTTCTAATTCATTGCTGAATGAACGATGCGTAGATGCCAGATTCACTACTGTTTTTCAAAGTCTACCGTTCTTCCAGAGTGCTCAATCAGCGTGTGAGAGCGTATATACAGTCATCCGCAGACAGATCTGGTACGCTCATCAGTACGGTTAGACATCCGATTTCTTCTAACCAGGACTGAAACCCGACCGAATTGACATCAGTCGACGATTCTACCTCTGAGCTATGGGCGCTAGGTAGAGTAAGGTGGACCTTAGCGTGTTATATACAATGTAAACACACGCCAGTAGCCGAGAGTGTTCAAATTTATTATATATATATATGTGTGTGTGTGTGTATATATATATATATATATATATATATATATATATATATATAAAGCAAAATTATCCGAAGAAGTACAACTAAGTTTTGAAACATGATTTTTTTGTGTAGTGATAAAAACAGTTTGATAAACTATTATAATAATAAATATTACAATATTAAGCTCTACATAGTATTGAGTACTTTTTAATAAATGTAAATGCAAAGAAAGGTAGTTTTTTAATCTATCTGTTCTTCACGTTCTTATAATTTTTTTTTCAATCATTTCACCCCAAGCAAGGCATTCCACTGTCACTATTGCGCATGGGGCTATATAGGGGAAGGTAAAGAGAGAGAGTGGTTAGATATAGGAAATGTCAAAGAAATTTGAAAGAATGGAGGTGAGTTAGTGTGTTAGGAGGTGTCTATTGACCTTACATTTAAATTCCTGGAGATTGTAGCCTTCGGGGAAGCAATCATGTGGCAGGGAAGCGCGTGAAAGGAAACTGTTGGAGTAGAAATTGCGGTTGCACTTTATTGGTTTCACTGTAAAAGGGTGGGATCTAGTTGCTAATCTAGTATCTCGTGCAAATTCGTACCTAGGTGGCATCAGTGATCTAAGTTCATCGGAGCAGAAGCCGTGAAAGTATTTATAGAAGAGACACAGGGAAGCCACGTCGCGCCGGTGAAAGAGAGGCTGCAGGCGATCTGCCAAGCCGGTATCGATTACATGACAGACTCTCCGTTGTACTTTGTCGAGAAACCGAGGAGAATAGCAGGGGCACCCGACCAGATATGACAGCAGTATTCAATGCACGGGCGTATGGTAGACTTATATATGTGCAGGATAGATTCAGACGGAAAAAACTTCCGGGCCCTGCATAGAGAACCGACTTTATTAGTAGTGGATTTAGCAATGGATTCGATATAGTCATTCCACTTTAAATCCACTGAGAGTGTGAAACCAAGGCGGCGTAGGGTTCTACTCACTGGGAGGCGAGCCTGGTCCATGCTAATGGGAGGTAGGTGCGATTGTCTATGATTGTTGATTGATAGCAGCTTCGATTTAGAAGCATTAAGATTTACGAGCCATTTCTTACCCCAGTCCACTACTGATTGGAGGTCCTTATCAAGCTCAGCTGCAAGGTTAGCTTTGTTGCCCACACCAGATTTTTGATCGAGGCAGAGTAAACTGTGGTGTCATCGGCGTACATACCTACTTGAGATCCTATGGCAACAGGGAGATCATTAATGTAGATCAGAAAGAGCGTAGGACCTAGGATAGAGCCTTGAGGGACACCCGAGTTCGTGTGGTAGTTCTGGGAGGCATGTCCGTTTAATACCACCTTCAATGTGCGGTTAGAGAGGAAAGACTGGATTAGTTCAAAGAAATGTCCAGTTATACCATAGCTCTGCAGTTTGCATAGAAGGCCAGCATGCCAAACTCTGTCGAACGCTTTATGTATATTATGTGTGTGTGTGTGTCTGCCTGTTTGAAGTCACTCTGACTGTCATTAGGATATAGATTTAGTCATACAAAACTCGTTTCAACGCTTTTTGTTCCCATCAGATAGCTTAGTTCTAATTTTTGTTTGACCGTATTATGTACACACCCAAAACACCCCCGACACACACATATAACAATAAGCTCGAGAACATGAAATTATGTTAACCAAAATTTAACTGATATTTTTTCAGCTTCCACAGCCGATATATCCTGTTTATTTATTTACTGTTCATTCTCATACGTATATGAAAACATCTCCAAGCCAACAAATATAATTTATCACGAGTCAACCCACAAAATTCTAATATCTGTGTAGGTCTGTTTATTGTTCAATAGACGTGATTCAAAATGCAGTTGACATGAATTTGCTCGGTTCAATAAAAATACACAACAAGAAATTTTATAGTATTATTAAAATTATCAAGACATCAAATGGATATGTTGAATGACATTCTTATGACAACATCACAGTTTGTTTAAGTTTGTTTCAAATGTTGTTATCTAAAGGTACTGAGGATATTAATAATACATCTATATTGTTGAGGCCTGTTAAGGCCAAGAAGAAAGACACGAAAAGAAGAAGTTAGGTTGAACCATTGTATTGGAATAACAAAACATATATACAAAATAAGAGCGTTATTAGTCAGCAGATAGAAGTGTCCACCCGAACTGTCAAGTTAAACTGTGTCTCGACTGCCTCTTTAGGAAGTGTCGCAGGTTAGTATTTATGAAAGAGGAAGAGTTAATTCCAATGTAGATAGATATAGACGTTTAACCTACATATATGTATATATAGGCTAACCGTACCAAATATAATTACCTTAGAAAAAAAATTTTTTTTTTAATCATATCGCCGCAAGCAAGGCGATAACGCCACTGATGCGCAGGGGGTTACGTAAGAGTAAATAGATTGGAAAAGAGAAAGCCGGAAACCGCATCCTAAACAGGAAACAAGGGATGAGCCTCTTCACCTGTTCAATAGACGTGGGTGGAGTGTGAACCGGGCGATAGTTTAGTCTATCTATTCCAATAACATTTTAAAGAAAAAATGATTCCCTAATAAATCCAAGCTTTGTGTACCAGACACAAAAACTTAGTCCAGTCGGAATAGTAGAGCATAATAGGTTTACAAAACCAAACAACCACTGCGTTAAAATTTTAAAAGGGGAAAAAAAATCCCGATATAACTTGAAGCATATTAGAAATAGCCAATATATATATATAAACATGTTACGGAAATTAACGAAACTTGGTTATAAGCAACCGACAATTTGTAATGAATTATTTTGAACATTATTTTTTACCGATACTCGTATTTAAGTAGATATTCTGTTTTTAATTAAACAGTATTTTTATATCTACCGGCCTGATTATTTACGATAAATTTTTATTACGAAAATGTGTGCTATCCAGCAGGGTTCGAACCTGCGACCCCTATTACATAGGGGAAGCATACCATTTGATCTGGTACCGTCTGGACTACTCGGCCATGAATAGCCTCTTGATCAGACGACGTTTTTATCATGCTTATATAACACAATTTTCGATTTTACAGTAAACAAACATATCTGCTCTGAAATATATATATATATATATATATATATATATATATATATATATATATATATATATATATATATATATATATATATATATATATGCTAAGCGTACCAAATATAGTTACCTTTGATAATTAAGATTTTAAAGAAAAATGATTCCCTAATAAATCCAAGCTTTGTGTACCAGACACAAAAACTTAGTCTAGTAGGAATAGTAGAGCATAATAGGTTTACAAAACCAGACAACCACTGCGTTAAAATTTTAAAAGGGAAAACTTTCATTTACACAGTTACGAAAAAAAGATACAAATACACAGTTTGCACAAAAATATTCTTTTGTGTACCTATTAAGGCAGGATAAGAATTTCAGAGAGAAAGGATTACTATCGAAAAATAGAAAAAATATTCTGAGAAAAGACAAGGGTTTTTAAAATGACAAATCGAGAAAACCCATACAAGAAGACAGTAAAAAAATTAAAGTGCAACCACTTTTGAGATAAAAACGCAAAGACCTACTTTCACCACAAGCGTCTCTGGGACATACAGTAATTTTTGTTTGTTTGTTTGTTTTTGAGGCTTAACGACCTATCAATCCTTATGGGATCATTTAAGGTCATAACCAATGATTTTTGGGTAAGGTTATTTTATTTTTACAACATTTTTCTTTTTCACGATTCATTGGGATTTGTTTTTAAGAGCAGGGTCCCCAAGTCCTACCCTTGTTATTTAACCCATAACTGGAGGGAATGGCCGGATTAATACCTTTCCCAAGGGGACCAATGCTTGAGTGAATACAGGGTGTTCAACTGGAATTCGAACTCGGCTCACCGATTTCTCTTTCCGAGCCGATATCCACTGCACCACAACGCACATCCGTCACTATACGCTTACAGCACCTGGTATTCCCAAGCGGTCACCCATCTAAGTACTGACCAGGCTCAACGTTGCTTATACTTCGGTGATCGAGCGAGAACCGGTGTATTCAATGTGATAGGCCGTAAGCCAGTAATTTTTGAAAAGTCCCTTTTAACCTCCAACAATTCGTGCTTGGCAAAATTTCTTAGAATTATTTTCGTTTTCTTAGTCCAGCCACAGAAGAATTTTTACTTGAACTTCAAAATTCTTTAGTCTCTTTGCAGTTGGCTGATAACTGGTGCCTTCTTTGTTGTTTCCTTCTAGATGTCAAATGTCTTCTTTGATGCTGACCTACCTTGTCTCTTTCTTTTCAAAACGCCTTCTTTTCGCATTTACTGACCTGAGCTTCTTTTATTCAAAAAATTATGCTCACATAGGTCTCACAAATTGAGTTTGTTACTAGAGTTTGAGATCACGTCTCTCATTGGTCAGTATATATGAAAATTTAATTTTCCATAAACATGAAATGGATCCTGTACAATTTTTTCTAGATTCTAACCGCTGAGCCGAACAAGAAATGAAGGTTTAACAATCTTTAGACCGACTGTCTGGCCTTCATAAAAATACACATCTTAAAAACGTCTTTTGAATAACACCCTAGACGACTAAATATTTATATACTGCAAACATTTTAAAAATAATAGTTTGGTTTGTTTTGTTTTACAGCATATCAATCTGAATGGGTTATTTAATGCCGACGAGATTTTTATAATAGATTTGTATAAATAGAATATATATTCTCTGTAAGAAATAAGTTTGTTGATCAAGTTTCATTGACATAATTTTGTAAAGTGGGTTTTGTTCAGAGTCAGATGTATTGCTGGTGTGTATTTTTTCCAAAAAATGTATTGCTAGTAATATTTTTGTTTTCACAAATTTATTACTGAAATTTTTACTATAAAAGTCTATTTTTAAAGTTTCATAGTGTTTTGACCCGATTTTGTGAGTCAACTATTAGCTCATGGCTGGAACCTTAACAGGTGTTACCACCCCGAGTAGAGTGGACCGGGGAACAACAGAAATTAAGAAGTGTTCCGGGCGGCTCACAACATCCCTTGCTGCTAGATTTTACAATAATAAAAATAATTTTTTTTTATAGATTTTAAATAATACTTAAATGTACAGACTTTTACAATCATGATGTAAAGCCTTATCATTAGTTTTATAGTTTTCAGACAAAGAAGCAACAGTTAATGACATTTTTGTGTGCCGTATTTGATTTATTTTGTTGTGGGTTATTTAAAACTGAAACTTATTTTTGGATTGCAACAATAATTTTTTGCGATTAAATATTGAGTTAATAATCTTTTGTGAATAACAATGATTTTCCTGATACAAGTCCTAATATTTTAGAGATAGCTGGGAGGTGAATTTTGATTAATAACTTTTCCAATGGTATTTGCTAGTAAATGAATATAATGAACACGTCGGGAATTCAAACCCATCTCTGCGACTTCGCATGCAGAGACGTTATTAATTACGCCACATGCCCGTCCTACAATTCAATTCTTACAATACAAAAACACTTCACCTCAATAATTAACTATCATTATTATATTCTCTCTCTCTCTCTCTCTCTCTCTCTCACACACACACACACACACATACACATGCACACATATATATACATAAGAGTGTGTGTATGCATATGTATTAGTAAATATACATATTATCCTATGTCTAAAGCACGACTCGGAGTTTCATGCACTACACAATCATCAGGTGCATATTATGAAGTGACCATTTTTAGATTTGAATTTTGATTTTTGGTACAAGCTTTGTTTAAGGTCGTTATAAATGATAAATCTGAGATGTCAATTTTTTTCCATTTATTAAATGTATAATTTAAATATACCGAAACCTAAAAAAAAAAGAAAGTAAAATCATGGGAATAAAAAAAATAATACATATTTTTGGGGCCATATTTAACGTATGTTATAAGGGGGTTAACTTTTGTTTATTCATTTTTATTTATTTTCTGTTGACGAAGGGATTGAAAAAAAAGGGAGAAGAAAATGGATATATACATATATATGTATTCATATGAATATATATAAAATAATAATAAAAGAAAAAAGAAAGAAAAACTAATAAACAAGAATAAATATATCTTCAGATAAATAAATATCTAAGAAAATATAAAAGAAAAACAGAAAAAAGGTTAGGATCTAAGTATTTCAATAGTTATTTATTTTTTGTTTGGATATGGTCATTAATTCGCTTCTTTTGTTTAATAAATTAGGGTTATTCAAGTGTTTTAAAATGATAAGTTTTTCTAGAAGGCATAAGTTACTCCTATTCCATTATATGGTTCACGCGATGATGTCCGAGGTAATAACTGAGTTTTTGTTGTTAATTCAGTCAGTTAAGTGCCATACGTTATACACGCTTGGGCGATCATGTCTCGAAAGAGACATGACTGACTGAGCAGAAGATTATCCCGCAGTAGGTTGCCATTGCTTTCTGCGGTAGACTGGTTGCCTACCAAGGCTATAGAACCCAATCTGTCCTGCTATTTTAAAAAAAAATTTTTTTTTAATCATTTCACCCCGAGCAAGGCGTAAACGCCACTGATGTGCAGGGGGTTACATAAATGTAAAAAGATTAATTAGAAAAGAGTGAGGAGTACAAGCTAGTTAGAAAGGAACAATAGAAAGCTGAGAAAGCAGGTGCAATGACAGATACATAGGCGGAGAGAAAGTGAAGATTATACAAGAGAGGGGAGAGAGCTAGAGTCCAGTGGTTAGTAGATGAGTATTAACTTTGCATTTAAATTTCTGGAGGTCGTAGCCGTCAGGAAAGCAAGAATACGGGAGTGAGTTCCACAGGCGGGAAGTGCGAGAGAGGAAGCTGCAGGAGTAGAATTGTCGTCTGCATTTGGCTAACCTGACTGTGAATGGGTGGGACCCAGTTGCCAGTCTGGTTGCACGGGTAAACACCTGTTGAGGAGGCATCAGTGACTTAAGCTCATCCGAGCAGAAGCCATGAAAGTATTTATAGAAGAGACAGAGGGAGGCCACATTTCGACGATGGGAAAGTGGCTGCAGTCGAGTCGCCAGATCAGTACCTATCACATTACAGACTCTCCTTTGGAGCTTGTCAAGAACACTGAGGAGAACGGCAGGGGCACCTGACCATAAATGGCAGCAGTACTCCATACACGGACGGATGGTTGACTTGTATATATGCAGGATGGATTCGGGTGGAAAAAACATCCTGGATCGACATAGTGACCCAATCTTCTTAGCAGGAGATTTTGCTATGGATCCCATAACTGGAAGGAAGAGACGGATTAATACCTTTTCCAAGGGTATTTGCGCGTAACTGAATACAACGGATTAAGCAGTAATTTTTAGAGAGAGAGACAGAGACAAAGAGAGAGAGAGAGTGTGTGTGTGTGTGTGAGAGAGAGAGAGTGTGTGTGTGTGTGTGTGTGAGAGAGAGTGTGTGTGTGTGTGTGAGAGAGAGAGAGAGTATGTGTGTGTGTGTGTGTGTGTGTGCTTGTGTGGAACTAAAGCATGTGTACGCGTGTTTGCAATCGTTGAAATCGACGGCAAATATTCTTTGGTTTCATCTAATGTAATTTTTAGTTGTCATATGGTTTGTTCTACCATGAGAGATATCTATCTATCTATCTATCTATTCCTGGGGCACCTCTGCGTGGTGTAATGGTTAGCAAGCTTGTCTCGCTAGAACTAGTTACAACTAGTTCTAGCGAGAAAAGCTTGTAGTGAGTTCGATCCTCACTGGGTGTCCCATACTTTCGGCTTTTAAAAATAACCTATCTGTCTCTTTCTGTTCATATCTATGTATTTATCTATCTATATATCTGACGATAAACTGCAACCAACAGTAAGGCCTCTGATCGGGAGATTGGTTTTCCTGGAGCCTGGAACCACTTCTTAATTGCCGTTGTTCCAAGATTCACCTTGACCCAGAGTGCTGGCACCTCTTAGAGTCCAAGCTATGGGCAAATAGTGAACTCTAAAATAAAAACAAAACATTATGAAAGTATTAAAGTACATTAATGACCAGCAATACATTTCATCTGTAGTTGATGGCATACAATTGCGTTCAAAATATAATTACTTGAAGCCATAAATTGCGTTCAAAATATTTAGATTTCGACATTTAATAACCCATAGAGGTGTCGATATGCCGCTAAACAAAATCAACCAAAAACGTTGAACTCATTGATTGTCATTGATTTAATTTATCTGGAGATGGTCCCATATTGTCGAAATATGAATATCTAACATTGACGTGGGTTTGTTATTGTTGGTAGCAGTATGAGAAGCGTTATAACTAAGCTTGAACTCATAAAAAAGTAAACGTCTCTCTTCTGTTTTCATATCAAAGAGGAGGGCTTTATAATATTTTAAGTTAAATTTTGAAAGAGATTGACAGAAAATTAACAAAGAGGACACTTTAATCAATAAGAATGAGTAATATATTATTGTGTAACTATTATAATATTTTCTTTAATTGTTTTACCCCAAGCAAGGCGGTACCGCCACCGGTACGCAGAAGTCGACATAACAGAAGAGTGAAAGTTTATGCTGAAGAAAAGCGAAGAGAAAGACGAACTAGTTATAGATGGTATCAGAGAAAGGACAAGGGAAGGATGGTAATACAAGTGTGAAGACATTAGCGAGGGTAGAGAGGGGAAGGAAAAGAACAAGATACAAGAGATGATGGGGAAAGGACGAGGAAAGGGCTGGTGTCAAGTGGATAAGAGATGGGAATTGACATTGCATTTAAATTTTTGGAGATTATAGCCGTCAGGGAAACAAGTATACGGGAGGGAGTTCCACAGGCGGGAAGTGCGAGAAAAGAAGATGATGGAGTAGAATTGTCGGCTGCATTTGGTTAATTTAACTGTAAAAGGGTGGGGTCTTTTTGCCAGTTTGGTTGTTCGAGTAAATTTATGTGGAGGGTGCATCAGTGAGCTCAGCTCGTCGAAGCAGAAGCGATGAAAATATTTGTAGAATAGACAGAGGGAAGCCACATCCCTCCGGTGAGAATGTAGCTGGATTAGAGCTACCAGGTTGGGACCGATCATATTACAGATGCTTCGAGAACCCTTAGATGAATAGCAGGGCTGCCCGACTAGATATGACAACAGTACAATTAAAAGGTTTATTCTAAGACAGGACATTGTTTTTGAACACCTTAATATTAATTAAAAAATAGCCACCATAGCATAGACACTTGGGCACTTGGGCGTGGTGTAACGGTTAGCGAGTTTATCTCGCTAGAACAATTACGACTGAGAAATGTGTACGATTGTCACTGGTTGCCCTATATTTTTGGCGTTGTGCAACATCTAAGCTACGCTTAGACAATCATAGCACAGACTCTGATAGACAATCATAGCACAGACTCTGATAGACGTAGTATTTAAATTATTAAATTCTGTACAGCATTGAATGCACGGCGTGTAAATATTTGTTTGTTAGCGCTGCAGGTTGACAAGTCGCATTTAATTTCAATCGACATCACGTATTTCTAGCTGAAGCTGTTTGAAATGACAAAGGTCTTGATACCGCTGTCTACTCAGTTAATTAAAATGAAGGGAACATAGTGGAAATAGAAGTTCCTATCGTAGACACAATCTGCTGGCCTATCAATAAACATTAAAAACCACGAAGAACTGAAAAAAAAAGTGCAGATTTTATTTACAGTGAAGATTAGGTGTTTTTGATTCGTGTTAGTGTTAACCTCAAAACAGAATTAAAGAACACTGACAAAAGGAAATAAGTTGCAAAGTTTCCAAGACCAGATGCTTTATTGTTTGACGGTAGTAGTCATATTCGAAGCCATTCGATTAAAAGTCATTCGACAAAATTTAGTATTGTAAGATTCAAATTAGGTAGTCGGAATCATAGAGTCATTGTAAACTGCACGATTTCATTAGCTGCATATAGATGTGCATTGTGGTATATCGGATATCGGCCTGGAATGAGAAATCGAGGAGGCGAGTTCGAATTCCAATTGGGTTCGTAAAATTCACTTACGCGGAAATACCCCTAGAAAGGCATAGATCTATTTTTTTCTTCTTTCAGATTGAATAACAGGACTGGGTTCTATAGTCTTGGCGCTATTGAGTCAGCATGGAGGAGTAGACTCATAAAATTAGCATAAGAATAATATCTCAATATTTGTCTGTACTCTTTAGATGAAGTAGTATTTACATTATTTACATTGTTCGGATTGTTGTCCTCATCTTTATTGCCATATTCACAACGTTTCCGCCGCTGTACGCCTCGGGTCATGTAGTTATCTCCCTTTAACACAATTCGTTTCAGTTCTCTTTGTTCACCACTGCGTCGTGAATATGGTAATCAAGATGAGGACAACAGCCCGAACAATGTAAATAATGGAATAAAATCTCATGGCGATGCGGAGTAAGGGTTTTTAAAAATGTGCTTCGCCAAATTGGATTCCTTCTACTAGATGAGTTGTCCTGTTATTTACCCATGCTGGGGGGATAAGGAATGGGTTCATATATACAGTACTGTGCAAAAGTATTAGGACAAGAACTATTCTATCTTTTATGAGGCATATTGACAAAAAATAAACAATTTAATTAAACTAATTTTATTTGATTACTCAACAAATGCTTTAACAAGAAAAAAAATACTTGTTACCAAATAAATTTAATATTTAGTATAATAGCCTTTTGGTTTGATCACAGCCTTCATTCTGTCAGGCATTGACATCATAAGCTTCTTCAATGTATGTAATGGTATCTCCTGCTAAGCAGCTTGTGTTTGTTCCCAAAGTGTGTCTTGCGAAGTAATATTAGATTTATCAATTTCTTTTATCCCAAATATCCCATAGATGTTCAATTGAGTAGTTTCAAAATAACTTGCTTAATAGAAAATAGGAAAAATTAAATATAACTTTTTTTTAAATACATTTCTTTTACACCTAGTTTTAAATAATCACTATGTATAAGCAATTTACGTGGCTTTTCACTCTGTATTTGAATTTTAGTGAGGTTTTTAGGAAAATTACACCTGTCCGGTAGTGTGCAAAAGTGTTAGGACAGGGGTGATTTTAAACTTTAATCTGACGCCTCATAAAAGATAAAATAGTTCTTATCCTAATACTTTTGTACAGCATTGTATTCTAAGAGTATTTACATGTAAGTAGATGTAACTTGACTGGAATTCGAACTCGGCACTCCGATTCCTCAATCCAAGCCACTATCTATTACGTAATAATTATGAAAGTTGTATTGAAACTGTTGGATTTCAGGATAGATGTTGAGTGACCTTAATGTTATCTGGCAGATAATAATTCTGAAAGAGATTGACAGAAAATTAACAAAGAGGACACTTTAATCAATAAGAATGAGTAATTGTGGCGCAGTGGATATCGGCTCGGAACGAGAAATCGGGGAACCGAGTTCGAATTCCAGTTGAATTCCTTGCATTCACTTACGCACAAATACCCTTGGGAAAGTTATTAATCCGTCTCTTCCCTCCAGTTATGGGTTAAATAATAGGACAGATTGGGTTCTATAGCCTTGGTCGGCAACTAGTCTACCGCAGAAAGTAATGGCAACCTACTGCGGGATAATCTTCTGCCCAGTCAGTCATGTCTCTTTCGAGACATGATCGCCCAAAGCGTGTATCGCGCATGGCACTTAACTGACTGAATATATTTTTGTGTAACTATAATAACAATATATTATAATACAATTGAAAGGTTTATTCGAAAACAAGTTTATTCTTTATTGCCATTATAAATGAAAGATAAAGAATGCTGGGGAGATGTCAGAAGAACTTGAATAAAATTTTTATTTCCTAGAAAGAGAAAATTCTAATAAACGAATGTGTTACAAGTCTTCTCTTTGACACGAAAATGAAAGTTTGTAGATATTACAAAAAGCTGCCTTTACTCACAGGCTTGGAAATGTGTTATTACGCAACGCTTAAGTAAATCATTGTGTATGTGTGCTACATTAATTCCTCAACTGTCTTTAGAGTAGGCTCAGTCCAATTTTTATCTGTACCTGAAAATTGCTGTGTGTATGAAACTCAGAGTTGAAGCAAACGTTGAGAGAAAAATACATATCTATCATTTATATACTAATACAAGTTGTTCGTGAAGTTTCACTGTACATTTTTCTCGTCATACTTTTAATATTTCAAATTTCGCCTCAATATGATTTTAACAACGTATATTTCTCGTCGAAAGCGTATTTCAAGAAGGTGGTAGATACACAGATTTGTTGCGAATTTCTGATAAATTTTCAGATACACCTGTTCCACATCTCAATACAGTTGGCAGCATTGTTCGGGAAACAGGAGCAGTGGACTTTGCCAAATGTTGTGGAAGGCCATCAAAGCTTTCGGAGGAAAAACTGTTGTAAATCTCTGACAGTATGCAGCAGTTCCAAAAAAAAAATCATTACGAAACTTAGCACAGCAACAAGATATTGGTCTTGGAAATGCTCATAAGGCCGTCAGGCAAAAATTAAAACTCTTCTCATTCTGTCTATTATAATAAAGATCGTTGTGTGTTTATATATATATTATAATAAGACCGCTCTATCTCTACTCTGATATCGAGTTCTTTATGATAGAAAACCTGCCCGCCATAATATTAACATTTTAAACACTCAGCCCATTTATTTATTAATCAGATATCCCATTGTTATGATAACACGAGTCATGTTTGCTTATTGGTATCTAGTAATGCTTCATCTTAGTGTTATCAACTTCCATTATCTCAAATAGGGGAGATAAGTATACACAACTGATAAATACAATATTTTATATTATAGGTTAATTAAAATATCATTTCAAGTCATATTCGTATATATATATATATATATATATATATAGAGAGAGAGAGAGAGAGAGAGAGAGAATTGTTTATAGCATATATAATAAATCAGTCATAGTTGAATAAAAACTGCCTTTGAGATATGGAATGCTATGATTCTAACTACTAGCCTTTATTTATTTACTAATGAGATATTCCATTGTTATGGTAACACGAGATACGTTCGCTTATAGATATCTAGAAGAGCCTCATTTTAATGTAATTGACTTTCGACTGATAATAAATTACAGTTTTATATTATAGATAAGTTAAAATTTACTTTTAAGTGAAATTCGTATTTTCATATATATAATGTATACTGAACTGTTATATAATATCGGTGCTTCTATATGGCAGTGAATGCTTAACAATCCCTTCACAGATAGAGAATTGACTTGACACAAGTTCTATTACTGGCATCGAATAATCGGAAGGGAGTTCCACAGGTGGAAAGTGCGAGAAAAGAAACTGGGTGTAGAATTGGGATCGACGAAGCGGCAGACCGTTTTTATTTTTACTTGTATCATAATAATTATAATATTCTTTTATAATGTAGCCTTGTGACCGAATTTTTGGCAGGCAAAGTGATTGACCTTCCTAAAAGTCATTGCACTTAGGGCGGAAAAAAAAATCTCAGTGACATTTTTTTGACAAGTACGAATGGAAAAGTGTTGCGCTTAGGTTATCAAGTACTTTCGTTTAGGTTGTAATTTGCAGGTTATTTTGCGGTCTACTATTATTGTTTGATGTTCATTATAATAATGGCCGCCTTCATGTTTTCGAACACGCCCGTCTTCTAGGGCGGATAGGCAAACATTGTTTATACTGCAGTGGTGCTAAGCTGATCTTAGCTGCAGTTTCTGGCAGAGAATACATAATCTGGCATGATCAGCAGCTTGAACAAAGCCAGTAGGCTCAAACCGTCATGATGACGTTGAAAGCACAGTCGGTGACTTCATCCGAACAGCTTTACCTAGCCGATTTCACTCACAAAGTTTGGTCGAAAAGATGCTGCACATTAGGTCCCCATTCTTCGGTCAGATAATATCAAGACGTTACCTAACAAGGCGACCATGATGAGATTTGAACCGGGATTTAACCACTCGGCCATGTGCTCACCGATAGAAAAACTACACTTGTGCGTCTCCCGAAAAACGTTTGGATGCAATTTGTTTGCTTGTTTAGAGGCATACAAACACTTTATGATTAATTTAATCCGAAATTGAATGTTCTTGTGAACATTAGTAATTTCTTTTTAAAAAATGTATTTATGGTATTTTTTCAAAATTATATATATCTATCTCAGACTATTGGTATGTATGTATGTATGTATGTATGTATGTATGTATGTATGTATGTATCTATCTATCTATCTATCTATCCCATTCTGTTCATATCTATCTATCTATCTATCTATCTATCTATCTACGAAATATCTATGTATGAGCGCGAATGTGTTTGTAATGCGACATATGACTAGCTGAAATAACAGACGGTCTACCGACCGAACAAATTTTCTCGAGCCGTGAGAAGTCCTGTTTTTTGCGGGCAAAAAAAGAGGAAGAAAGTTTATTGATCCGTCATTTTATACTTTTGAACGGCTTCTCGCTAGCGAGAAGCCGTTCAAAACTATAAAATGACTGATTGATCCCCATTCAAGTTGGGATCAATCAAACATTTTATCTAAGAAAATCGTACAAATTACGATTATATGGTCTATTACAACCAACACAAATAGAATGACCAAAAGACTATTTAAATTGTTAAAAATGAAATTGTTTATTTACCAAGAGTTCGTGATTATTTCAGCTGAAGGTTTTCTTCTTTATGTGCTGTGTCCTTTCAGGACGTAGGCGATCAGGGCTCTTTACATAACCCCCTCCCTTGTCGCTCTTAGCACTTTTCCTCTTGGTCTCTCTCCCATACCCTTCTCCGACATCCACTTTCTCAAACCTCTCGCGTTGTTTTCCTCTGTCTCTCTTTTCCTCTGTCCATCCGTGAGTGTTAAATTCTTCAAGCCTTCCTTCCTCATTACGTGTTCCAGAAACCTCAGCTGTCTCTTCCTGATGTTAAGTAGAAGCTTCCTTTTCGTTTGTATCCTCTCTAAAACCTTGTCGTTACTCACTCTTTCAGTTCCTTGTATTTTTCAGCATCCTACTGTAGAACCACATTTTTATTGCTTCGAGTCTCTCCTTCATCTTTGAGGAGATCGTCCAGCATTCGCTGCCATATAGGAGGACAGATATTACATAACAGTTCAATCCTTTTTTCTTTGTTTCCAACGAAATCTTCTTGTCTCTCAATATTCAGCTTAGCTTTCGAAATTCGTCCTGGGCCAGATCTAGATCACTTTGAGTATTAAATGCGCTTACAATGATTCGGCGAGACCAACTGGAAGACACTGTGTCAAATAACAATTATGCTACTTAGTAAAATGTCATGTTTTAAATCGCTGACATAAAGGTATGTCTTTTGGAAATAAAATGTGACATTAATGTACAACACTCAATATCAAAATTATGTTTTATTTTCGCTACATTACTTCAAGGCGAATGTATCATCAATTATTTTCTGTCAAAACATTGGGTATGTAAAATTTGGACGAGTTAAATACAAGCGTAGTAGTCTGGAAAAAAAAGAAGATTATTTAAAAATTAAACTAAACCTGTCAGTATTTGTCTATATTTCTGAGATGAGATAGTATTTACACTATTTACATTGTTCGGACTATTGACTTCATCTTTGTTGCCATTTGTATGACGTTTTGGCCGTTGTAAGCTCCGGCCTACTTCAGGTGCTAGGAATTTCGAACCAAAGAAGGCCGGAGCTTACAACGGCCAAAACGTCGTACAAATGGCAACAAAGATGAGGACAATAGTAAATAGTGTAAACTAAAACCTGTTGTTGATAATCCTCGAGTGGGCCCCAGAAAGAAATTAGATGAGTAGTTTATTGATTGGACAGGATTTTTTGTTCTATTTTGTTAAAAGAAAAGTTAATAATTTTCTGATTGATTACAAAAGAGAAGTGAAGAAATTAAATTACCTGTAAGCAGTGATACTATTTTTTCGATTTATGCTCGATTTTTTCTGGTTCCGAAGTGGAAGCTGCACTGACCAAATTGAGCAGAAATAAAACAGCAAGACCAGGCTGTATTTTAATAGAGATGCTGGCAGCCTTAGACGGTTTGGCGTAGGCAAGATCGCAGAAATAATAAACGAAATGCTACAACAATGGTGATATACCAGAGAACCTAAGCAGATCAATTTTCCTAGCACTACCTAAAAGTCGAGGGGTAAAAGAATGTGAACTCTACTGTTCAATCAGCTTAATGAGCCACATAACAAAATCATCGTCCGGATTCTGATGAACAGAGTGCGCAGCAGAATCGGACTAGACATAAGGACAAGAACAATGCGGATTCGTTATAGACACCAGATCAAGAACCGCGGTATTCATGCTCAGAATGCTACCAGAAAGAGCAATGCAAATGCACAAGGACCTGTGCCTGTGCTTTATAGACTACGCAAAGGCGTTTGACAAAGTACGCCACAAATACTTGTTAGAGATGTTCGGCAACGTCGACATATTCAGGAAAGACATTAGGACAATCAAGAACCTATATTGGTAGCAAACAGCTTGCATACGGGCAGGAAATGAATCCAGCAGATATACAAAAACAGAAAAGGACAAAAGACAATGATGTGTTTTCTCACCGGATCTATTCAACCTTTACAGCAAAACTAAGATTCAAACTCGGCTCTCGATTTCTCATTTCCGAGCCAATACCCACTACACCACAACACACGTCTATTAGTCCGGAGATATAGCGAAAAGTCGTTCGGATATCTCGACCTATTGTAGTTTTTAACCTCTTGCCAGGCAACATTCACAGAAGGATCTGTAATATGATCGATCCTTACCTGGTAAGTCACTTTCTCATAGTCGTGACATGGCTCCACTCCACCTCACTACAAGCCGATATCCCTTACACTCCAAGTACACAGCATGAAAGGTCCGAATCTTTATTACACACAAACAAATGTAATAATTGTAACAGACCAGCATATAACGAATTTTTCTCAAATGTAAGTCTTTCACAAGCTCTCATAGTAAGTCGACACACATATATTTACGTTAAAGACATCGACACACCCTCATTCAATCCTTTTGTCAACTGGTACACAACATAATACCAACTAAAATAAAAATATTATGTTGTGTACCAGTTGACAAAAGGAATGAACGAGGGTGTGTCGATGTCTTTAACGTACATATATGTGTGTCGACTAAAATACATACAAACAGAAATTCTCCTATATTCATATTTATTTTTATAATCGTATCGCCTCAAGTATGGCATCCTGACCTTCTATGCAAGCTGCGGGGCTATGGTATAACTGGACAATTGTTCGACCTAATCCAGGCATTTCTTTCAAATCGCACAATTAAGGTAGGATTGAACGGACATGCCTCCCAATACTATCACACGAACGCGGGTGTCCCTCAAAGTTCTATTCTAGGTCCTACACTTTTCCTTATCTACATTAACGATCTCCCCGATGTAATAAGATCCCAAGTAGGCCTTTTACGCTGACGACACTACGGTTTACTCTCGCCTCGATCAAAAATCTGCCGGGGCTGACAAAGGACTTCCAATTCGTGGTGGATTGGGGTAAGAAATGGCTCGTGAATTTTAATGCCTGTAAAACGAAGCTCCTATCCATTAACCACCACAGACAATCGCTTCTACACCCATTGGCATGGATCAGGCTAGTCTCTCTGAAAGTAAAACACTGCACCTCCTCGGATTAACTCTCACAACAGACCTTTAGTGGAATATCTACATAGAATCCATAGCTAAATCCGCTGCTAAGAAGGTCGCTTCTCTGTGCAGGGCCAGGAAGTTTTTCTCGTTTGAAACAATCCTGCACATATACAATTCTACCATCCGCTCGTGCATTGAATACTGCTGCCATATCTAGTCGGTTGCTCCTGCTATCCACCTAGTGGCCCTTGACGAAATTTAACGGAGAATCTGCAATGTGATTGATCTCGACTTGGCAGCTCGGATACAGTCACATTCTTACCGGCGCAGTGTGGCTTTCCTGTGCCTCTCATTCTTTTTCTTTTTAATAAATATGTCTGTTTTATATCATTACACAAATCGAAGTATTTGCGATATACGAGGGTGAGTTAAAAAATAATAAGGAATGCCAAATTAAACTTATCGTATGTTAAGATATAGGCATACAACCCAAGTTCATATTCCTACTTCTGAACATAGTAACCGCATATTTTACTGGCAGTATCTCACTCACGAATGAAGGTATGTTTTCCCAGCTTCATAAAACTCAACTGGCTGCTGGTGAAGCCAATTCTTTACAATAGTTTTCATTTCTATCATATCATTTGCTCTTCAGTGTTTCTTTCATTGAGCCAAAGAAATGGAAATCTTATGGTGCTTGAATCAGTAAGATGTAAATTAACTTCTCTGTGTCTTTTCTATAAATATTTTCATTGCATTTATTCTAATGAGTTTTCCTCTTCGGTGCAATGACCCCATGAATTTAAGCGTAATACTAGATTGGTAGTTAGGTCTTATCATTTACTTTTGAAACATGTAGATGTAACCGTAAAGTTCTATTCTAACAGTTTATTCTCTCCCACTTCTTTCTTGTTGAACTCTCTCTCGGCTTCTTGCTTTCCTGTTAGTCATAATATTTCAAAAATTCTACTCTCTCCTTAATAATTTTTCCTTTTCTCATATTCTTAGTGGTTTTACCGCCTTGCTTGGGGTGAAATAACTAAAAAGAAAATTTCTCCCCAAATATTCTGCTGTCGATAAACGTTAAGAAATATTCTTATATATTAATGTAGTTAGTATTAATTAATAATAGTATTAATGTAATGATGTTAATATTAATTAGCAATTTGCTTCTCTGGAAGAGTTTGAGTTTGAGTTTTGTTTAACGGCATACCAACCTCCGTGGGTTATTTAATGCCAAAAAACGTGGGGTTTGAAGGTATTTTTAAAAATATTTTTATCATATTCTCTCACACTCAGTAACCTCTTGCATCTGAGTAACTTTATTGACTTACTTGGAGTGGAAAAATATTCAAAAAGTGTGAAAAAGAGCGAATATTCTTAAAGAAAAAAGTAAACTTCCAAGAAGCACACGATAATGGCAACTGGCTATCCATTCACAGTTAGATTACTCAAATGCAGACGACAATTCTACACCATCAGCTTCTTTTCTCGCACTTCCCGCCTGTGGAACTCGCTTCCATAATCCTGACGGCTACAACCTCCAGGAATTTAAATGCAAAGTCAGTACCCATCTTTTAACCACTTGACTCTAGTTCTTTTTACATCACCCTGTATATTTTTTCCTTTCTCTCTACCTTTGCAACTGTCATCACACCTGTATTCTCATCCTTCTCTTGCTCCTTTCTAACTGGTTCGTCTTTCTCTTTACTCTCCTCCTATCTAATGTTTTACTCTTATGTGCGTCAGTGGCGTTACCACTTTGCTTGGGGTGAAACGATAAAAAAAATAATGAACCCATAAATAAAAGCTATACTATGAAAGTATAAAAATACATTTTCATAGTAAAAATAACAACAATAAATCTTGCTATAAAGAATTACCAACAATACCTATTTAAGGTAAAGTAATCAACAATGGATTTTATCTGTAATTGAAAGTTTGCAATTGCGTTCAAATTATTTAGATTTCGGTATTAAGTAGTGCATAGAGGTGATGATATGCCGCTAAGCAAAATCAAACATCCTTCCAACCAATCAACAAACATGAAAAACTATCATAACATTAATCCATTTAACTATCCTACAATTTTTCTATACTTCTGAGATGAGGTTATATTTACATTATTTACATTGTTCGGATTAATGTTCTCATTTTATTGCCATGTTTATGACGTTTTGGTTGTTGTACGCTCCGGCCTTCTTCAGGTGCTAGGAATTTCGAACCGCGCCCTTTATTTCGATCTCATGTCATCAAGGACATATAGCCCAGTGGATATAAGCGTTGGATAGTTCCAGTGACTTGACCCAAAGTGTGAGTTCAATACCTGGCTACAGCAGTGATAAACAAATGACTTAGAGAGTTGAGTTAAAAGGAAATAATTACATGCACCCGAAATCGCACACGGAATGAGAACTATATACCCCAGTGATCGAAATACAGAGTTCGGTTCGAAATTATTAACACCTGAAGAAGATCGGAACGTACAATGGCTGAATTGTCGTAAACATGGCGATAACGATGAGAACAACAGTCCGAACAATGTAAATAATGTAAATACATTTCAATTTCTTCAATCCAATTGTATTTCAAAATATAATTTAACAAACTTGCTACATAAACACACACATCACTAACTTAATAATTTGTTAACACAAACATGTATAGTTATAAAATCTGAGTATCATATGTCATGTATTCAATTGTGAAAGTAGAACAACAGCATATTTTTATTCTTTCAATGTTCACAAGAAAATTAAATTCTACTATTAAATGACCCATAAGGTTTTTGATTGCCGTTAAAGAAACAAATCAATCAATCAGTAGTGCAGATTGGCCGCCATGTATTCAGTTGTGAAAGCAGAACAACAGCATATATTTATTCCTTCAAAGCTCCAAGAAAATTAAATTTCGGCATGAAATGACACATAAGAGTTGATATACCGTTAAACAAACAAAAAGAAACAAACAAAACAAAACAAAAATATTCAAACAAAATAACCACAACAAAGATTCTATAAAATCTTCAGTATGGCTCTTCCTGTGGATTAGTTTTAAAATTAAAGAAGGTTGATTAAGAAAACAAAAGGACAAATACAAAGACCTTGCCTAAGGTAAAAAAAACAAAAAAAGCAAAACAAAAAAACAAAACAAAACACAAACAAACAAACAAACAAACAAACAAACAAACAAACAAACAAACAAACAAACAAAAACACACGGAACAAAATAACCCGAAATAAAAAAATTGGAACATGAAGGTATGTGATATCTGTCTCTATAAAACAGTACAAGTGAAATCAGAATTTATTTTATCCAGATCGTGTTAATATTAAGAATACCGAGGAAATGCGATGCGATTTTTTGTTATATGATCCTCAGCCTCTGCAATCTTCTAACTTGAAAGTTTAAATTAAATACTAAGACTTCAATTGATAATAGCTCGTGTCATGACTTCTAGAATCGGAATTAGATTAATTAGAAATTCAATAAGCAATCGAGATTGTCGAGTCCACGAAAAATCGAGAAAACTTTTTCACAATCAGTTTCCAGTGATAACCACTAGACATCTGACGTGAACATGTCAATGCATGAAATATACTATTAATAGCAATAATTAAAAACAAAAGAAAAAGAAATACAACAACAGATAGTCCTTTGAACATTTGTTCTCAACAAGTGCTAAAATTCCAACCGACCACGGAGGCGATTTTAGGGTTTGTGAGAAGATTTTGGATCCGAATTTAGTAGATTCAAGCTATAAGGATATTGATACTTTTAAAAGAAATAAAATTCTTTAATACGTATTTTGCGTCAGAGACTGTTGCATTGTAGAAGAATGAGATCTTGAAATATGATGCCAAATGGTTATTTTGTGATGAGTTGACTTTTAGTACATATCAATCCTTGTAGGGTTATTTAATATCGAAAGTTTCTTATATATATATATATATATATATATATATATATATATATATATATAAAATTATTTATATCAAGAACAATTTTAGGGAGAAAATTAGGATGAGAGAAGGAAAAGACAAAGTATAAAAATGTTTTTGTGACGCATTTCGCCTTTTAAGATTTCATCTGAATATATATATATATATATATATATATATATATATATAATTACATAGTTATGTAACAATTGTACATTGCGACACGGAAATTTCTATGTTTCCTCTTCATCTGGAATTATATATATATATATATAGTACTGTGCAAAAGTATTAAGACAAGAACTATTCCATCTTTTATGAGGCATATTGACAGAAAATAATTTAATTAAACTAATTTTATTTGATTTACTCGACAAATGCTTTAACAAGAAAAATACTTGTTACAAAATAAGTTTAATATTTAGTATAATAGCCTTTAGCTTTGATCATAGCTTTCATTCTGTCAGTCATTGACATCACAAGCTTCTTCAATGTATCTAATGGTATTTCCTGCCAAGCAGCTTGTATTTGTTCCCAAAGTGTGTCTTGCGAAGTAACATCAGATTTACCAGTTTTCTTTTAATCCAAAATAGATGTTCAATAGGATTGAGATCAGGGTTTTATGGAGGCCAATTCAAATTCCAAAGCCTTATTTCCTCTTCCTTTTTAGTTAAATAATTCTTACAAATGTTTGAAGTATGTTTAAGGTCATTGTCTTGTTGATAAATTAATCCTTGTCCTCCTAATACTTTTGCACACTCCCGGTAGTGTGCAAAAGTGTTATGACAGGGATGATTTTAAACTTTATTTTGATGCCTCATAAAAGATAAAATAGTTCTTATCCTAATACTTTTGCACAGTACTGTATATATATATTTCATCTGACTATATATATATATATATATATATATATATAGTCAGATGAAATATATATATATATATATATATATATAATAATAATAATAATAATAATAATAATAATAACTGTTCTGTACTTGTCCCAAATGAATATAAAAATCGTCACGATAGAGTGGGGCAATATTTACAGTGGACAATGTGCAAACACTATGGAAAATCTGTAAACAAACACTGGTATGAACATCACCCATCACCGGTTACAGAAATAGAAGATGTCACCATTCTATGGGATTACACCATCTACACAGACAGAGAAATTGAAGCAAATAGGCCAGACATTATTGTTAAAAACCAGAAAGAGAAAACTTGTTTATTAATTGATATGGCTTGTCCGGCGGATTGTAACATAGCAACCAAGGAATTCGAAAAACTGTCAAAATATAAAGACCTGGAAATTGAAATAGAAAAAAATGTGGAAATTGAAAACAAGAGTTGTGCCAGTGATAGTAGGTGCACTTGGAATGATAATAAATGTAACAAAACAACACATTGAAAGAATCCCTGGAAACCCCAGCTTAAGAGATATACAAAAAATTGTCTTATTAAGTACAGCCCACACACTAAGGAAAACTTTGACTATGTAACGCTAGGGATGATAGGGAAGATAGAAAAAACATGAAATGGAGCCATAACAACACACTACGACCTGCCTTAAGTCTTCCCGCAGCCTTGGTTGGTAGTGCGACCATAGCAGAAATCGAAATATGATGAAAAATAACAGAATAATAATAATACTAATACATATAATTGTTATAATATATTTCAGTTCGTCTCGAAAAACCCACCGTGAAAAACCTACCGAGAAAAATCCACCGAGAAAAACCCACCGAGTGCCGACTTACCCTGATGAGCCGTATGGTGAAAAATAAAAGTAGGTATGTTGGCACTTACTTAGATTTATTCTTTATATATATATATATATATATATATATATATATATATATATACTAAGCAGTTATAGGTCAGATTTAAATTAGATATAAATTAGACCAGTGAACAGTTGCATAAGAAAGTTGTCAGTAAATGTTTGAAGGAAAATGAAACTTTAACATGAAGAGCTTTTAGATTTTGGGTTGGGAAGATCAGCTGATTATGCTACCGTGATTTCGCCCTTTTCAGTTTCATCGATATATATATATATATCCTACGTCTATGGAATGACTCTGAGTTATGCAGTCATCAGGGGCATATTTCAAACTAACAGTTTAATAGATTTGAATTTAAGTTCACGCCATGTTCATAGGAATTAAATCTTATAAAGTTATGTTACTGCTTTTTTAATAACAAGATTAAAAATTTAAATATTCTCAGGTTGCATGTTGATAAAAATTTAAAATTTAAATTTAAAATTCAAAAATCAAATTTCAAAATTCAAATAAAAAAATTAAAAATATTAAAATATATTAAAAATAATATAATACAGGGGAAGAAATCATAGGGCGTAAATCATGAGACGTGAAAATTTAAACATTCAAATATTACACTTAGATAAAAAATGTAGATAAAAAATTAAAATTTTAAAAATTTTAAAATAAAAGAAATAAAATAAAAGAAAGGAAAAATGAAAAGAAAAATTAAGAATTTAAAAGTAAAATTTAGAATTAAATTTAAAATTAAACAATGTAGTGAAGAAAAATAAAAATAAAAGTGGTTTAATTCATAATTGTTAAAAGTAATATTGCGGGGGAAAGAAAGAACAAAGAAAGAAAGGAAGAGGCAAATGTATAGAAGAATCTATATCAATCTGGATTTAAGAATAGTACTTTTTCTATGAGCGCATGTAGTCATTAAATCACTGTTAGAATTATTGATATGGTTTAAATTAAAATCTTTTAAACAGTCAGAAATATGCACCTGATGATCGCATAGCGCATGAAACTCCGAGTCATGACATCGACGAATGTCTTTTACTCTAATAACTTCTGGCCAACCTGAATATGAGTCTACTAATACTCAGAATAATCACCTATCTCTGATATGTTCGTGATCCATATGGACCCTAAACCATGGATCTATTTCCTTGGGCCATAAGTGATCCATATGGACCCTAAACCATGGATCTATTTCCTTGGGCCATAAGTGATCCATATGGACCCTAAACCATGGATCTATTTCCTTGGGCCATAAGTGATCCATATGGACCCTAAACTATGGATTTATTTCCTTGGGCCATAAGTGATCCATATGGACCCTAAACCATGGATCTATTTCCTTGGGCCATAAGTGATCCATATGGACCCTAAACCATGGATCTATTTCCTTGGGCCATAAATGATCCATATGGACCCTAAACCATGGATCTATTTCCTTGGGCCATAAGTGATCCATATGGACCCTAAACCATGGATCTATTTCCTTGGGCCATAAATGATCCATATGGACCCTAAACCATGGATCTATTTCCTTGGGCCATAAGTGATCCATATGGACCCTTGGGCCATAAGTGAATTTTTGCTTTCCAGGAGTTTTTTTTTTATTTCCGTTCATTTTGGGCATCTCTTAACGTATTCCTCTACGTCTTTTGAATATCCTGACCACAATGCTTGTAAATTTAGTCTTTTTTGCATTGCTGTTATGCTACAATGTACATCATCATGTATTCCTTTTAATATGTCCTTTCTCGGTATCTCTGGAGCTACCATTGCATGTTATGCCATTTTTCATAGTTTGTGCTTCGTTTCCATAAAGGGTTGCTCTGCCATCGAACAGTTGCTCCATACATTATTCTTTTTTATCTACTACTCAATATATTGGGTCTTGTTTCGATTTTGAGTCGATTTAGAGGAAAACGTCCATTTCCACCAAGGGTATTATTTTATCTTTAGTATTTTCTTTTTTTCTTCTGTTTCATTCTTGAACTGTAATCATGATAAAGCGTCTACGTGAGGGAGAGTGTTCCCTTTTACTATGTCACAATCGAATGCCATGATTTTTATTGCCCATCTTAAAATCCTTGACGATGTGACTTTGGCAATTCCTTTCTCGGGTTAAATATGAATTCTAATAGCTTGTGGTCCGATTTTAATAAGAATGCTTTTTCTAGCATAAGCCTTTGTACCCTTTCTATGCTCAGAAAAAGACAGAAAAGCCGCCACAATAAACCAAATAATTTTCAAGGAATGGAGTACCCCAGACAATAGTCACCGACAATGCACTCTAATTTTTCGATGAGAACTTATGTTCGTGGTTAAAACAAATAGGATGCATCCGATACAAGACACCACCATATCGCCCACAATCTAATGGCATTGCGGAAAGAATCGTACTAACGGTGAAAATCCACTTCACATGCAGGAAGGAACCTGTGCCCGCCAGCATTAATGGGAAGATAAATCAGAGCCCCCATAACTATGTTCTTTGCAACGTAAGAAAAGGTATTGTATAGAAATAATAAAGAGACGAATCCAGAAGATGCAAATTTCCTGATACAAAAAGAACACAACACGGCTAGATTTGAGATAAAGGGACAACATATACTGGCATATGCAGATCAGTTCAGAAGAAGAAACAAGTTGGATGATGTGGAAATGGAAGGCCAGGAACAAGAAGAGCTAGAAAGTTACGAAAGTGGAACAGAGCAGGAAAAATAAGAAAGTAAGAATGAAAAGACAGATAGTAAGAATAAATATGAAGAAGAAAATGAAGAAACTAAAATCATCATTAAAGAGAAAACAAGAAAGACAAGAGGAAGGACAGTACAATACAAAAATAATCAGTTGTAGTAAAAGAAAAACAAGGGTGTACGACCTCTCCGATTCAGGGAGGTGTAGTATCGTATGCAGATTAGTCAGACAGTTAAGTGCCATACGTGATACACGCTTCGGCGATCATGTCTCGAAAGAGACATGACTGACTGGGCAGAAGATTATTCCCGCAGTAGGTTGCCATTGCTTTCTGCGGTAGACTGGTTGCCGACCAAGGCTATAGAACCCAATCTGTCCTGCTATTTAACCCATAACTGGAAGGAATAGACGGATTAATACCTTTCCCAAGGGTATTTGCGCATAAGTGAATGCAAGGAATTCAACTGGAATTCGGCTCTCCTGATTTCTCGTTCCGAGTCGATATCCACTGCGCCACAACGCACATAGTAGACAAGTATAAATAGAGAATAACCGGAGAAGTGAGAAGGGAAAAACCCTATTGTCATAAAAGACACAAAGACCTGTGCTACGACTACTACTACGCACTAAGAAATGCGAAACATAACAAGTTCTTTATATATTTCGTCTTGATGCGTGAAATTTGTTATTCATTGAAATACCAATGACCTTTTAAGAAGTATGTTTAACAATTTGAGGAGTGTTTTATTTTTTCTAATATTATTATTTTCTTGCCTAAGCCGAGCTCCTGTGCGTTTTCACACGTTAGATATATTTTATTCAATGGTAAAAACTCGTGACACTGTGGATAAAAAAAATAAAAATTGAAACTTAAGATTGAGTGTGCGTTTCCTTTTGTTTGCCAACATTTTAGTTATCACTTTTGGCTTACAAATTCTAGGCTTGGGCTTATGCAGCCGGATATGATAGAGAGAATTTTAAAAAAATAGAAAAAAATAAGAGAAAAATAGGAATTATAAACAATGGGACTTTCCACACAATGACGACAGTGTATATATGCACAGAGGTTCATAACCAGGGCTATATATCTCTTTTAGACATATACATACATACATACATACATACTTACATAGAAAGATAGTGAGAAAGAGAGAGTAAAGACAAGCTTAGAAAGAAAGAGAGAGAGAGAGAGAGTAAAGAAGACAAAGTTAAAAAGAAAGTTAGAAAGAAAGAAAGAAAGAAAGAAAGAAATGGAGTTAGGAAGACAGAAAATTAATAATGAACACAGAACCAAATTTAGAAAGCAAATTAAAAAATAAAGAAAGAACGAATCATGGAAAAATAGAAATGTTTGAAAAACAGAAAAAGAGTAAGGATGACATACCTAGAAAGAAAGAAAGAAAGAAAGAAAGAAAGAAAGAAAAGTATGGAAAACATGATTAGAAAGTCAGTAAGCGATCAAAAGAAAGAAAAGCCTAAAAGTTTCAGAAAAGCAGAAAATGATTTAGTAACATTTAAACAGGTTTTGAAAACAAATTAAAAATAATGAAAGAACAAGATAACGAAAGAAGGAAAAATAGTAAGATTGGTATGAATACAGAGAAGAGTGAGGATGACATGGTTAGAAAGAAAGAAACCCCAGGTATTTCAGCTGTTTAGGGAGGGACCGAACTTTACCGGACGGTAATGTGATGATAGGGCACAAGACAGTTAAAGCGTTAGTGGATACTGGGGCTTCGGTCTCCCTAATAAATTCTAAGGTGTTTAGGCAGCTGGGGTTAAATAGAAAATTTCAACCAGTGGATTTATTCATTAGCCAGACAGATAGTCAGATGAGAATAGTGGGTATGATATGGCTACCATTCGAATTGGCAAGGAACCACAGGTAAGCTTAAGGTGTATGTGGCACCTGATTTGTGTGGAGAATTAATTTTGGGGAGTAACTGGCTTTGGCTGAACAAGGCCCAAAGTCGCTTTGACTCAGCTATATTGGTTTTAGGAGGGGTAGAATTTCCATTGGGGAATGAAGTGGAAAATAAATGTCCCTTAGTAGCCCAGAACGATGTGTAATTTCCCCATAGAATGGCTATTTTATGTGAAGGGAGGATAGATACAGTCGAAAAACTAACGGAAGGATTATATCAAATAACACCTACGGAGAGGTATAATAACGGTGAAGAAGAGGTGACCTTGTGTAGTTCTGTAGTAGAAGGAATGAAAACGTTGCCTCTGTTGTTGGCTAACACAATAAAACAAAGTAAAGAGTTAGGTTACGCCTGTTCATTAAAGATTACGAAGTAAGTGAGATTAAGTAAGGATTATGGAAGAAGAATAGAGACTAGCAGCCCCGAAATAAAGGATGGAGACTTGATAGCGCCTGAAAGATATAACGATGAAATAAGGAGACTGCTAATAGCTAATCGAGATGTGATATCAATACTGATAAAGAGTTAGGACAGACCGGGACAGTGCAAATGAAAATAGATACTGGTGACCACCCACCCATCAGATTGAAATCTTATAGGACTCCGATCCATAAGAGAAAATTAGTGGAAGAGGCAGTAAATAAGGTTTTGGACTCAGAAGTAATAGAGAGATTTAGGGCCGTATGGGGTTTGCCAATAGTTATTGTTGAAAAGAAGGATTGGGGACATAGATTTTGTGTGGGTTTTAGACAGTTAAATGCTATTATAAAACCGTTAGCGGTAACTTACCCCTGATCGATGATATTGAGAAAGTCAACCTGTTTTTCTACTTTGGATCTAAGGTCAGATTGTTGGCAGATCGCCTTGGATAAAAAAGAGCAGGAGAGGACAACTTTCACTCGTCATGTGGGTCTATTAAATTTTTGTGTGATGCCGTTTGGGTTATTCTAATGCCCCAGGTGTATTTATTTTGGGGAGTAACTGGCTTTGGCTGAACAAGGCCCAAATCCGCTTTGACCCAGCTACATTGGTTTTAGGAGGGGTAGAATATCCATTGGGGAATGAAGTGGAAAATAAATACCCCTTAGTAGCCCAGAACAATGTGTAATTTCCCCATAGAATGGCTATTTTATGTGAAGGGAGGATAGATAGTGTTAGAAGGTATGGAATATTTTGCCATGGCTTACATGGATGATATCATGGTGTTTTTTAAGACACCTGATGAACATTTTAGACACGTACAGAAGGTGTTCGATCGGTTGAGAGAGTATGGACTGAAGTTAAAATTGCCTAAGTGTCAGTTTGTGAAAAATTAGACCAAGTATTTGGGTTTCGTTAAAAACAAAAGGGAAATAAAACCTGATTTAGATAAAGTAGAAGTGGTAAAGGCTATGCTGGAGCCCAAAACAGTGAGAGGTTCAAAGGCTTTATAGGAGCCATTGGATATTACAGGCGCTTTGTACCGGCATTTAGCAGATTAGCAGGACACTTGATAGCCTTGACTAAGAAGTATACTAGCTTTAATTGGACAGAGGACTGTCAGCGAGCTTTTGATACTCTCAAGGACCAGTTGACAGCAGTACCCTTGCTAATAACCTTTTTTTCCTCGTCTTCTGCTTGCCAGACTGGGCGTTTACTTAGGGCGTGAGAATTTATCCCATTTGATAAGCTTTGATAAGCTGTCATAAACACCTGGTTCTAACATAATTGAGTCGGATTCCAATTTTTCTGTGATTCTTGATAACAGATCTGTACAGATAACAGATCCCTTCCGGCTACATACTCTATTTTACACTGATAGCCACTAAGCTTCAATACCCACTGCTGGATCTTCTTATTCGTCCATTCTGCCTCCAATAAATGTTTGAGGGGCTTGTGGTCAGTTTTAATGGTAAAAACAGCTCCACAATTAATAGTCTAATTTTTGCAATGCATATAAAATGACAAGCGCTTCTTTTTCTATCATCGGTCACACTGATAGTCTGTGAGACAGAAAATATATAGGTACTTCCTCAGGTATACCTGGCACTGGTCTATCGCTATCAGGACACGGTTGGGTAAGTACCGCGCCGATACATTTGTCACTGGCATCTGTGTACAGCACCATCGGCTTGCTCAGCAAGGATACTGCTGTCAACTGGTCCTTGCTATTATGTGGTTTTTTTAAACAAGAATGCACAACAGGAATGTAGGAGTAAAAGTGGACCCTCATCTTTATCCCGTTACACTGATGGTGCTGATGCTGATTTTGACAGTAAGTGCCTGGGAACATAGCGAGAATACTGTATTTAAAAAGATCATGAGGTTGTCACGACTAAATCAAAATGGTTGAAGAGTTACGAAGAGTTATTGGCTCGTCTAGAAATTCAAATAGTGAAGCTCGATAAGGCTAGAACACAAGTAGCTCAGGATTACCTACAGAAGGAAGAGTATCGCCGTATAATGTATCCTTTGGCACAAGAATCCCTGATACTTGAAAGACAATGGAAGTATATGAATCTATACCTGAATGAGGTAGAGTTGTTGTAGACTAGAAGAAAAAGAGCCTTACTGCCTATTGTAGGGAAGGTAATGAGTAAGCTATTCGGAACAGTGTCAGAAGCCGATGTAAGAGTGATTAGAGGAAAATTAGAAAATGTGGAAAAGAACCAATGAGTGATAGCTCAAGTAGCTAGAGAGAGTATATCCGTTCTTAACATTACTAGGCTGAAATTAGCCAATAATAGTCAATCAGTTAAGTGCCATACGTGAAACACGCTTGGGCGATCATGTCTCTTTCGAGACATGACTGACTGGGCAGAAGATTATCCCGCAGTAGGTTGCCATTGCTTTCAGCGGTAGATTGGTTGCCAACCAAGGCTACAGAACCCAATCTGTCTTGCTATTTACCCCATAACTGGAGGGAAGAGACGGATTAATACCTTTCCCAAGGGTATTTGTGCGTAAGTGAATGCAATGGATTCAACTGGAATTCGAACTCGGCTCCCCGATTTCTCGTTCCGAGACGATATCCACTGCACCACAACGCAAGAGGCAGCATAAATTGGCTGATTTCCCATTTGCGAAGTTTTAGAGAAGACATGTTCAATGTAACAGGATTCTTAGCAGTGGAACAGAGGGGATTAGAGAAGTTTTACCACTATATTTTCAGTTGTTGTCGATAACAAGTAAAATCCGAAAGACCAGTCAATCATTAACCTTATTACTAGAGCATGTGTGAGCTCAGTTCGATATGTTTTCTATGGGACACCTGTCACCAAGTATAATAACCCCAATTCACTTAAGGGAGGTGTTGTTCGGAATACAGGCTAGATTACCTCATCACCTCAGGTTACTGGTAGATCCCACCAAGCAATTATGGAAATATTATAGTCCACCAGGATGTGTCACTTTATTGGAAAATAAGAAGTTATTAGTACTGATATCAGTTCCTCTGTTAGATAAAGGATAGCACCTTCGATATGTATCTAGAAATAAATCTGCCTATTCCATATCCAAATACCAGTCAAAAATTAAAAGCTAGGTACAAATGATAATAATGTTAGTAATATTAATAAAGGTGGATATGCCGTAAAACAAAAAACACCAAGTGAAAGAGAGATCTCTTCGAATAACCATGAGGTTGATAAACCGTAAAGATTTTGAAATACTAATGAAATTACGGAAAGATAAATTAGAACAAGAAGTACAACCATTTTTAAGTGTACAAAAAATACCAGATTGCTAATTGAAATGTTAATTTTATCTATAAACAGGAAACACGATCTTTGGTGAACTTGACAAATCGTCTTAGAACTATTAATAGAAAAGGATCAAGAACAATGATATATGAAACCCAAGACGGCCGTGTGTGTTGTTGATACTGAGAGTGAAGAAGCGAATCACTTCCACTAACATCTAAATGCCGCTACTGCTACTACTACTATTACTAACATTGAGAACGGGAACATCGACGGTTGGAGTAGTTGCGCTAAGAACGAACATAAAGGGTTAAACAAAAGCCACATTTCTCCTTAACAGAAATTATTTGAAGTATTTTGTTTTGTTTGGTTATAGTTCATATACAAGAGACATTTTTTGCAACAGGGATTTTAACCCTATTCTCACCTGATGAATTTGCAGGTTGACCAACGGGGTGCTTCGGATTTCTACGATCTAATAACTGCTCTCCAGGATAAAAAATCATAACTTTGCTGGATGGTGACATCAAATCGATATCGGACCTGTAATACTGGACCATACAGGATCAACGGTCGGTTTTGTGGAGTACGTCGATCCAGTGGGGTCAGGATAAGAGTATGGAAGACATGATTAGATAGATGGAGAGAGTAAGGGAGACAAGCTTAAAAAGAAAGAAAGAAAGAAAGAAAGAAAGAAAGAAAGAAAGAAAGAAAAGGTATTAGGAAGAGAAAAATTGAGTTAGGAAGACAAAAACAGATATAGAAAACAAAGTAAGAAATAAAAAATAACAAAAGAAGGAAAAACAGTAAGGCTTTCAGAAAGATAGAAAAAAAAACCCCAGAATGACATGCTTAGAAAGAAAGAAAGAAAGAAAGAAAGAAAGAAAGAAAGAAAGAAAAGTGGAAAATAGAAAGGTTGTTAGGAAGATAGAAAAAGAGTAAGGAAAACATACTTAGAAAAAGAAAGAAAGAATAATAAGCTTAGAAAGAAAGAAAGAAAGAAAGAAAGAAAGAGAGAGAGAGTAAGGTTGACAAGTTTAGAAAGATATAAATAAACGAAGAAAGAAAGAAAGAAAGAGAGAGTAAGGCAGACTAGCTTAGAAAGAAAGTAAGTAAGAAAAAAGAAAGAAAGAAAGAAAGAAAGAAAGAAAAAGAAAAGGTGTTCGAAAGACAGAAAGTGAATAAGGGACACAGAAACAGATTTAGAAAACAGACCATGAAATAAAGAAAGAATGAAAGATAGAAAAATAGTAAGGTTATTAGGAAAATAAAGTAAGAGTAAGGAAGACATACTTATAAAGAAAGAGTAAAGAAGACAAGCTTAGAAAGAAAGAAAGAAAGAAAGAAAGAAAGAAAGAAAGAAAGAAGAGACAGAAAGGGAATAAGGGACACAGAATCAGATTTAGAAAACATATTAAGAAATGATTTTTCTCTCAGTTAGGTAGGTCTGGAAGCTGTTATCTCAGTCAGTTAAGTGCCATACGTGATACACGCTTGTGCGATCATGTCTCGAAAGAGACATGACTGACTGGGCAGAAGATTATCCCGCAGTAGGTTGCCATTGCTTTCTGCGGTAGACTGGTTGCCGACCAAGGCTATAGAACCCAATCTGTCCTGTTATTTAACCCATAACTGGAGGGAAGAGACGGATTAATACCTTTCCCAAGGGTGTTTGTGCGTAAGTGAATGCAATGGATTCAACTGGAATTCGAACTCGGCTCCCCGGTTTCTCGTTCCGAGCCGATATCAACTGTACCACAACGTACAGCTATAATGATTAGCAAGCTTAATTCATTCGATCAATCAAGTACGATCCTCACTGAGTGCTCCTTATTTTCGCCTTTATGCCACATCTAAGCTACCCATGGTAAATCGTTTTTAACACTCACCGCACTTCCATGTAGACTAATGATTAGATAGCTCGTCTCGCTGGATCAACTGTAACTGAGTGGTGAGTTCGATCCTCACTGGGTGCTTTTTACTTTTGGTCTTTTGGCCTCATATATGATACGCTTAGAAAATCGCTATTAATAGACGGTGTACTTGGAGGTAGTGTAATGGCTAGCAAGTTTGTCTCGCTAGATCAATCAAGCTCAATTCTCACTCAGTGCTCCTTTTTTCGACCTTATGCCACACCTAAGCTAGGCATGGTAAATCGCTATTAACAGGCTGAGCATTTAAACGTAGTGTAAAGGTTTGTAGTTCATCTTGCTAGAAAAATTACAACTGAGTAGTTTAATATGATTCTCACTGGATGATCCATTCTTATAACTTTGTGCCACCTACAAGATACGCTTAATAAAATTTTGTAAATCAAGAGACGAAAATATTTGTATAGGGATTTTTTTCATGGCCATTAGTTTTGACATTCTGTTTTTAATTCCTTGACTCTGACAATTGAATCAGTGGAATTTTATCTATGTTTAGTTCTTTTTTACTAAGGCTTAAAAAAACTGGCATTTTAAAAGTATCTATAAATAAATACATGATTAAATTAAAACGAGAGGGCCCGTGCCGCCAAAAATGGCAGGAAAATATTTATATTGATATACCGTCTAAAATGACGGTAACATATAGATTGATGTACCTCGTATTGAGTACCTTACATTAAGACATAAGAAAAAAAAAATATAATACAAACTCCTAAATGTGACAATGGTTGAATATATTCTTAAGTCCGGCATTGAGTGAATCTAGGCAGCTTTCAAGCTTCACCACTAATTTAGTTCTCAACCAAATTTCAAATAGTTTACAGAGCTAGGTAGGACACCTCCTTAGCTACATTAAAAAAAAGTTGAATTTTTGTTCAATAGAAAAGTTACATCAAAATATATGAAGTCTGAAAAGGGAGACTAACTACATAAGTACATAAGTGAGTGAGTGATTAACGCATCTAATAATAAATCTTGTTCTTTTTAACTTTTTTCTATTTAATATTTTTGCATGCGGTTTTCAACATTTAAATTCTGATGATATCTTTTATCATTTTTGTCAGTCAAACTTTGCTTATTACTTAATATTTTATGAGAATTGGTTAATTATAAATAATGCATTTTTTTATTGTTTTTAATCATTTGGATATAAATTGTTTTATTTTTAATATTTTTGAATGCGGTTTTCAGCATGAAATATATATTAAATTAATATGCCTGGTAAAAACATGGATTACATAGAAAAGTGCGCGCACGAAAAGTAATATTCTTAAGATTATATTAAACCTGGAAAAGAACAGGAAGAGTTATTAAACTTTGAAAAGTAAAGGACAAGATATTTGTGTGTGAAAAAGAGCCCCAGGGCACAATTCACTCTGCCAAAAATTTGTGAACAGCATGCTGTACTGCTTGGCATTTGTAGAAGAAGCTCCAATATGAATATTTCCGAGTATTTGGGTATTAATCGAAGGACAGTGCAGTGGATTTGAAAAGAGTTTGCCACCCACATCTATTGAACAGGTGAAGAGGCTCATCTCTTGTTTCCTGTTTAGGATGTGGTTTTCGGCTTTCTCTTTTCCATTCTTTTTACTCTTACGTAGCCCCCTGCGCATCAGTGGCGTTATCGCCTTGCTTGGGGTGATATGATTAAAAAAGAAAAAAGTAAAAAATAAGAAATTTCTTACTTAAAATATTGCAGCTAAAAATAAAATTTGAATGGAAGATTTTAAGTAATAAATTTTCTAATTTTTTACTTCACTAGAATATCTTGTCCATTTCAGGTTTAATAACTTATCCTGTTCTTTTCTAGGTTTAATATAATATTAAGAATATTACTTTTCATGTGCGCATTTTCCCATGTAATATATATATTCTTAACTACTTGACGGCATAATTACACGTAAGAACTTTCATAACTAGTAGAAAAGTTTCATAATTGGTAGTAAAGAGAAGAAACTGTGCCAACGCTGCCTCGCTATTGTCTTCTCTTCATGAGCATAACAGGATAATAAAATAAGATGTGGAAATGATTTATTTAGAAAATATAAGATGAATTCATGGTTATTTAGAAACTAAAGGGCTAGTAGTAGAAGCGGTGGGTACAAAATATTTTTGTGTAGTGATATAATGCTTTTATAAAATAAAATATATTAATAATAATAATATATATATATATATATATATATATATATATATATATATATATATATATATATATATATATATATATATATATATATATATATATATATATATATATATATATATATATATATATATATATATATATATATATATATATATATATATATATATATATATATATATATATATATATATATATATATATATATATATATATATATATATATATATATATATATATATATATATATATATATATATATATATATATATATATATATATATATATATATATATATATATATATATATATATATATATATATATATATATATATATATATATATATATATATATATATATATATATATATATATATATATATATATATATATATATATAACGGTCTTATTATAATAGAAATGATAAATGTTACTCATCATCAAGTGGTGAACCAAAAAATATAACAAAAATCCTTTCTTTATTTTCATGTTTTTCGATCCCCCACTTTATGCAGTGGACAAATTTTCAACGTGAAACATGAAATATGAATCTATTCTCAGCAGATGACAACATTATAAAACCGCAATCCCATCCCGTTCTTTAACAAATGCCGATGAACAGATTAAAAGAAAATGACTTCATAATTGGAAAAACCGACAAATCTAAACTTATTTATAAATAGAACTTTGTGTGTGTGTGTGTGTGTGTGTGTGTGTGTGTGTGTGTGTGTGTGTGTCCGTTATCTATAGACTCCTAAACGGCTGAACCGATTTTCTTGAAAAGCTACACAGTTTTACTATAAATGTCTGCGAGTGTTCTTACCTAGGTTTTGTGTCGAGGTATCCCCGATATATATCGAAAATCGATAATCGAAAAAATCGGATTATAGAAGGAGTGGTCCGATTTTAATCAAATTTGATACATTCATAGACAAAGACATAAGAAACGATATTCAGAGGTTTCAAGGTTGCAGTTCTTACAAAAGTGCAGAAAATCGATAATATATATATATATATATAAAGCAAGATGTTTGTGTGTTTGTCTGTTTATCTGTCTGTATATCCTTTATACAAATTCACAATTTTTATCCGATTCTCACCAAACTTCATACAAATATTCTTTAGGCTGAGTTTGAGCTCCAGGACCATGGATTAGTTTTAAAGCTTTAATTACACCCGAGCAACGCCGGGCTATACTGCTAGTACAACATATTTTCATGAAAAAGAATGATTATAACTCAAAAGAATTCAAACTAACTATTAAAAACTTTAAGATTTTTAAAATTCGTTCGAAATGCACAAAGGAAAACTTGAATAATCTCTGTACAGAACTTCATCAGGGCTTTACAAACAGGCATTTTAAAAGTATGTATATAGATACTGTAACAAAATTTGTAGAAGCAATTCGTATTGGCTTAAATGTAAACTTTTATAAACTCGGTATTTACCCGTGCCTCATCGCAGAAGTGGGATGTCGCACAAGGCCGGTTTTTTTTCCTGTGGGGGATTCTGAGAGCCTGCGCTCCGGCAAAAATTCTCCGTAAACCCTGCATACGTTCTTGTCTGATTTCCCCTAGACGAGAATCTGGCGTTAGGCCACGCCTCGCCTGAGTTCCTCTCAGAAGTTTATCTAATTTTTCTTTTTTTGGTCCTGGGTATGACCGTAAACTGCATTCGGCAGCAAGGCCTCTGATTGAGAGGTTGTGAGGAGCGTGGAACCACCTTTTAATTGCTGTTGTTTCCAGGTCCGCCCTGACCCGAGGTGGTAGCACCTGTTAGGGTCCCAGCTATAGATAAATAGTTAACCCCCAAACCGGGGTCAAAATGCTATGAAAGTATTTACCAACAAAACTTTTTTGAATAAATAAAAATGTTACCAACAAAACTTTTTTGAATAAATAAAAATGTTACCAACAGAACTTTTTTGAATGAAAAATGTTACCAACAACTGTGATTTAAAATAAAAATACGTTTTCGGCCTTAAATGACCCTTTAGATGTTGATAGGCCATTAAACAAGAACAAACATTTGTTTTTGTAACGGAAACATATCTCTAAAAATTACTTGAAGAATATAGCGTGAATGCCTTTATATATATATATATATATATATATATATATATATATATATATATATAATTTCTAACTATAGAGTAATCTTCAAAAGCTAGGAAAAATATTCTTCGTAATCTAATATTTTATTGAATTTTAGGTTCTTAAAATGTTCTATTGTTATTTTTTTTTATTTTCAAATAATGTCGCGTATGGACGACCATATTTACAAAAATCGGAACGTTAATAGATTAAATGATTAGTAAATATAAATTTTACTTAGTAAATATATCATCTAATCAATACAAATGAATACAGAAATTTAAAAGATTTAAAACATATATTATTCTTATTAAAATTTAAAAAATAAAACAATTCCTTGTAAAAATTCTTTAATCATGGCAAAATTTTTCTTAACACCATAATATTCATAATATATCTTACTCATAAAAAGTATTAAAAGCTTTAAAAAAAAAATTGAAAAAAATCTATGGCCATTTTTTTTATTTTACGATTCAGAGCAGATTTTCGGTAACATTTCCCACCTCCCTTCACAAAAACTGATGATTTAAATTCCCCATGGAGTTCTGCATGTAACTAAAAAAAACCATTAAGTGGTAAAAAAAATAAAAAAAAAAATGAATTTCTCGAACGTTCATAAAATTAAGTATGCAGACGTAAAGAAAAAAAGAAACATTTTAAGAAAGGTTTAAAAGATGAAAATGCCACATTTATTTGACTTTTGAAAGCATGTGCGTTGTGGTACAGTGGATATCGGCTCAGAACGAGAAATCTGGGAGCCGAGTTCGAATTCCAGTTGAATCCATTGTATTAACTTACGCGCAAATACCCTTTGGAAAAGGTAATAATCCGTCTTCTTACTTCCAGTTATGGGTTAAATAGCAGGACAGATTGGGTTCTATAGCCTTGGTCGGCAACCAGTCTACCGCAGAAAGCAATGGCAACCTACTTCTTCTACCCAGTCAGTCATGTCTCTTTCGAGACATGATCGCCCAAGCGTGTATCACGTATGGCACTTAACTGACTGATCCAAAGCAATGTGTTTCTCATCTCACAAAAAGACGTCAAAATCTTTTATACTAATCTCTGGCCACAAGGCTGAAGCAAAAATAAATAAATAGATAAGTAAAAATAATCAAAATTTCGAAAGTTCTAAAACGATAAAAATATAATCTAATAATCAGAAATTCTTTGGTGTTTCCTGTTAATAATAAAATAAGCATTTTTTATTAAATTTGAGACATTTTTCATCATGTATACTACTTTTTAAACTTTAGCAAATCTGTGAAAGTACCTTTATTTCTAGCATTATTGGGTGCGATGGGTAAATTGTCACCATGATATATTTTAATTTCGCGCATGTGCGTTGTCTGTTTTAGATTTTGTTGATTGCACAGTATTTTAGGGTCAGTTGGGCATCGTTTGTAAAAAAAGAGCAGCATGACGCAATTCACTCCGCCCGAAATTTAGAAACGGCATACTGTAATGCTAGAAATTCACACCGGAATCTCTAATATGGGGGGGGTGTCAATCTGAGAGCAGAAGATTCGGAAAAAGTTGCATGACTTTAATGGTGATTACGAAAATGTCTGAAATGATCACTAATGGTGGTGACATTATGCCTCGATTCATATTTCCACAGAGCCCCAGATTCAATACGGATGCTTACATCATGTGCCTTGCAGAGATAGTCCTGCTCTTGGTCAAGAGGGTGGTTGCTGGAAAGCCTTTTGTCTGGCAACAGGACCCTGCATCATGCCACACAAATAGGAGAACCCATTCATGGATGTCAGACAGTTTCTGCGACCACATCTTCTTTTATATCTGGCCGCCTAAATCTCCAGGCAGCACCCCCTTTGATTATTATGTGTGGGGTGCAGTTGAGCGAGAGATCAGCAAAACTTCTTTTAACCCCAAAGATGAATTGAAGTTAAGGGTCGTGACAGCATTCACCAATTTAAACAAAGGGAACATTCAGAAGAGGTGCGGGGGATGTTTTTAGGGAATGGTTGAAACGAATGGTGATTTTATTGAATAAATTCTCTCTTTAGTTCTTCAAGATATTTTTGTCTAATTGTATGTCTGATGAGATGAAAGTATTATTTACACTTTTGCGTAATTCAGAGGAAACTTTATGTATCGCTCTTTCTCTCTCTACATTATATGTGTGTGTGTGTGGGGGGGGCGCGTGTGTGTAGCTATCTTGTAGAGTATAGGACTACT